>JAOANR010000015.1:23928035-24486945 GCA_030278955.1 Hygrophila difformis | reverse complement strand
TGATTTATCCATTTCAAATTCATTTATGTCAGTTAGTAATAAATAAAACCACCAAACATCTATATTTGTAATGGAGTTGATAATGGCCAAAAATGACCATTATTTTCAATCCATTTCCGTGTCTTAAACGGGCATTTGATCGCATCCGGTCTACATTAAGTAAGAAAGCAGTCGAATTGGACTAATTTATGCATAATTGTAGAAATAATAAGCTGGTGTGAAAAAGACATAAATATGTAATTTTATTACATATTTATGTTAGAAAAATCCAAAAACATGAGAAAAAGAAACGGAAACAAAAAGATGGGAAAAAGATAGAAAAGCCCACAAAAAGAATATTTTCGGCCCATCTGGCCCAATCCAGCAGGCCCAGGAATACCCTTTGTCGCGGAAGCCCTTGGCGCGATGCAGTGTTCCGCGACAAAGACATGTTCCGCGACCAAGTGGCCCAGATGAAGAGGAGACCAGCCAAGCCCTTGGCGCGATGACCTTGTCGCGATGGCATGCTCCGCGACAAAGGCATGTTCCTGCGACCAAGATGCATTCTTAGAGACACAAGACCCAGTCGAGAAGCCTTGCCACATGCAGTGTGTTCCGCGACCAACTTGATGCTCCGAGACAAAGCTGCGATGTGTGTGATGTCTTAAGACACAATGGGCTAGAATCAAGGCCCATGGGCTTAGGGTTACACTTCTATAAATATGAGGTGTCTCCATGAGCCAAGGGTTGGTTGAAAATTTTGTTGATTAGAAGTTCTTGAAGGCAAGGCAGTAGGAGTTCTCTCTTAGGTAGTGTAGCTTAGATTTATTTTCTTGTATTATTTAATTATTGCCCTTAGTTTAGTTAGTTTAGTGTTTGTCTTAGTATTTTACTGTTCACAGTGTTCTAGATAGCCACTTTTATACCATGTTTGGTTTCTAAACTCTTGTTTTAGGGTTTGTAATACCCAAATCATGGGTATTAACAACACCCCTTCAATAATATGGGAAAACATACATCATTTGTGTCCCAAATCATGAAATGGGTCTCACACCCCATGGATTTATGCTTTCTTTTTCATTTTGGGGTCATTTGACCCCCATTTTGTTATTTTTATGTTTACTGTTGGCATATTATGGATAATGTTGTGTGGATGTGTGATCAAACCCTAGATTAGGACTCGTGCTTTATTTTAATATTCTGCCCATCCTTGTTATTTTTGTTTAAGCATGTTCTTCTTTATTTTGAATGTTTCTTGCTTATTTTTAGCTTAGAATAGCTTTTTGATCTGAAATAGGGTGAGATCACGCTGTTTGCATGCCACTGTTCATTTCTGCTTTTTCTGACTTTTGTCCTGAACCACCTTGGGCGCCAACCGCCTTCTGCGCGGAACCACGTTCCGCGACAAAATGGCTGTTCCGCGACCAAGGTGTTTCAAGACACTTGTTCTCCATAATTTAAAAACCCTTTGTCGCGGAATACCTTGTCGCGGAGCCATGTTCCGCGACAAAACTGTCCATGCATAGCGACAAAGGAGCCAAACTCTTGCATTCTGTCTTCATGGCTTTTTGTCGCGGAATCATCTTGTCGCGGAGCCACGTTCCGCGACAAAATCCCATTCTGAGACAGAAAAATTATGCCATGTTCCTTGATTTTTGAACACCTTGTCGCGGAACACCTTGTCGCGGAACCACGTTCCGCGACAAAATTTCCATGCATAGCGACAAAGGTTCAAATGCTTTAGAATTTTATAAAAACCACTTTGTCGCGATGTCACCCTTGTCGCGGAACCACGTTCCGCGACAAAATCTTGCATAGCGACAAAGAGGCGTTATGCTGCCAAAAATTCTAAAAACTTGTCGGGATTGTCCATGTCGCGGACCTTGGTCCGCGGACAAAATTTATGATATCGCGACAAGGTTCCTCTCCCTCTATTTAATCTCAAACAACCTTCATTCTCTTCCTATTTTATATTGCAACACTCACATCATAACCCCACGGGTTAGGATGTAACATTCTGGAATTGCAATATAGGGTGTTATGCTGCCCAAATTTTAATTCTCCATTTGCATCACTTAACTGATTGAACCCTTGACTCAATAATGATTAAAGATTGAGATTAGCAATAATCAAACTTCAATAATCATCATGACTAAAGGACCTTTGTTCAATTGCCAATAAAATACTCCTCTATAACAAAATCTCGATGGCTTAAACAGATAATCTGGACTGTAATTAATTATGGTAGGAAGGATTATTTAAGACCATCAATGTGGACCCAATCCACAACCTTGCATGAGAAACCAATGTCTCTCATACAAGGCTCTTCTTTTGTTTCTTATTCATTTTGTCTTTGTGTGTTGTGTGGAACCATTAGTAAAGAATACATCAGACTAATGTCGGCGGGTACTCCCTCATGGATAACTAGCTCTTATTCTGGGTATTAGTTACTAATTGTTATTTTGCATGGTCTGAATGGTTGTCAGTAGAAGCCTTGGCGGTTCACCCATCCGGGTTATAATAGCTGCTCAGCTGACTCCCATCCAGATACAGTTTTATTTTTATTATCTTAATTTCAAAACCTGAATCCCAATCCGTACTGGAGTCAGTTGGCATCAGTCAATGCCAATTGATGATCATTATAGAAGGGGAGCATGTAGGTTTTTTATCCGAATTCACAGACAGTGGAGGCCCAACTGGTGTTGACACCACCATTATAGGGTCTACGCTGTCTAAATTTGCTCCATCCGAGTGATTGGGAAATTGGACAGTAGATGTTTACAGTCCACCTGATTATTCTGCCATTACTTTGGTCCCTTGACCATTTCATTCTGTGTTGCACACCTTCTGTCTAGACCCGCATCTATATTTTGGGTCAATTAATTTCACACTTCCATATATCTTTATGCATGATAATATTATATACTATTGTGGTCTGTATTTATTTTGGGATCCTTCCCTTGGACAATAGAAGTCTAGATCTTAAACAGATATTGCTTATTAAATTTCCAACAAAAACCTCTTTATAAAATCCGGATCTGAGTAAGGGATAAATTCTTCAGTTATGACTAATTCATATTCTGTCAAGGGTTGTATTTTGGGAAATTAAGAAGCAGATTCAGCGATTAGGTCTCACCTAGACTGAAAGGGTCTGTGTTTTAACTGAGAGTCTAGTACCTGACAGGGAATGATTTTCAAATCCATTATTTTCCAAAATTGCTGGCGGATGGAAATGTAAGATTAAGTGCTACACCGAGATGGGGTCCGCTTGGATTCAAATACAGTGTAGTAATTAGTCTTAGAGGAACATCATCCAGGCCTTGGTTATTTTCCAAGATAGGTTGAGTTTTCTTTCAACTGCTATCCTCTTCTGCCAGAGCCTACTTTTGAGTCCTGAGTGAGTGCATCCGGAACGAACTAATTTATTAGTTCGTTTCATTAGTTTGTATCTCATAATCACCCGGAAGGAAGTGAACACACTAGTGGTTCACTGAGGGCCGGGAATTCTTGATCCATACTCCTTCATTCTGATGGGGAGCTGTCTTTTACTACCAGGGTCAGATTTTCAAAACCTCCGAGTGATAGGTTTAAATGCTTTCTTTACCGCTTTCTTTTAACCGCTTTCATTAGAGGTCACTCGGTTGTATTGAGAGTTGTGTAACTGTTACTAGGATTGACAGTTAAGGGATAGTTTAGGGCTTGATTCAAATCTTTGGGTGTGACATGGGAGAATGATAGTGGTACTTGGCATTTCAATAAATGATGTGTCGGGTGTTGCTTTTCCACCACAGATGAAGTAACAAACCCAGGCCAGGGCAGTTATGAATCTGTGGTATCTTAGAATTTGCGGTCTTAAGAACATGTAAACTCATATTGCAAGTACCTGTCTGTTAAAGGGAAAGCCTTATTGAGAGCATGAGAATTAGCTATCTGATAGAATTATCCCAAACAAAGATCTGCGTATGAAAATGGAAGTTTAATATTGCTGTATCTAACTCTTGTCCAATTTTCATTCTTTTCTTCCTGTCCTTTCTGTCTACATTGTGACTCAACTTTACGGTTGGCACAATGCTCCTTTTCCCTGCTTTCGTAGATAATGTTTACTGCATTCCTAGAATAATTCTTATCCGCTTTCTAGAACAGATTTATTTGCTTTGTAGATTAATTTAACTGCTTTCAAGATCTAGTTTAAATTCCCGTCAGTAGATATTAATCATCTTTCAAACCTATTGAGCAATACGAATGGAAAATCTAGTAAAACGACGTGGGACCTGCTTCTATCGCACATCCTCCAGTGAACGATCCGGTCTTACTATAAATTACTGCAATTTTTGACACCGTGCGCTTTCGGGAGCACAGTTCTTAACTACGAGCAATAAAAATATGACTACGTATAAATATATCCCTAATCACAACAACGCCATCATAAATTGGTTTCATTAAATAAAACCTAAACCAGGACCATGATTTTTCGGAAAATACTCATGTAGTGGAATCTGTCAAAGGTTTCATGGCAGGAACTCTCATGGCAAGAACTGATGAGAAGTATCATGGCATACTCGCCGGGGATCCTCAGTGTGACAGGCTGAAGATCAACCTATCCCGGCTATGCCATGAGATTTGTCAACATTTCATGACAGAGAGGACCACAGCGCCATTTGAAACCAAAGCACCATACTTGAGTAATAAAAAGACTAATAATCTTGATATATCCCTAAACCCTTTCCCGTGAATCATAACTCTTTTCATTTAATAAATCTGACCTGGTATAATTTCAGAAAAAGCTCGTGTTAACGAAACTTGTCAAAAAGTTTCATGGCGCCGTTGCCGGGGAGGATGCAGCGCCGTTTTATTTAGAGAATTACATTCCTCATTGCTCCTAGAGTAGCCTATACATATAATTATAAATATTCACCTTCAGAACCACTTCTAACCTGGGGATTGTGCAGGTACTGTCATTATTGAAGCCGTTGTTCTATGCAAAGGAGGAAGCAAACGCCAGCCGAGATTCCGTTTAATTCAGAGATAGAAAAGACAGCTCGACGTCTTAGGGCGGAGACTAAACGAAGAAGGGAACGGGAACGACAGGCATTACTTTCGCCAAGCACCAGCAGCGATATCTCCGAAATGGCAAACCCTGACATCCCACCAATCATTCAACCCAATCCCCCACTTCACAACATTGAGGAAGACCCCGAAGATGCTGATCATGATGATTTAGATGATCCCCCTCCCCAGATCATACAAGGAGGTGGGAATCCACCAAACATGGAGCAGCAGCACTTCGAGGCACCCCCTCCCAATCCGAACCATCAAAACCCACCAAACAACCAGAACCAACCAAATCAGCAAAATTTCCAAAACCAGCAAAATCAGCAATACCATAACCCCCATCAGAATCCCCCGAACCCGAATGATTTCAATGATCCGAGGAACTATTTCATGCCTCAGAACTACTACCCACAGCAGTACCAAGGCGGGCCTGAGAACAATCATCAAGCAGCAGCTGCTGCTGATTACATGCAGCCGATTCTAGAGCCATATCTGAACATTCCTGGACAAGCTCCATTCCTGGCCAGGAATTTCGAACTGAAACCGGCCCTAATCAATCTAGTCCAGAGCAACCAGTTTGCCGGAGCAAGTCATGAAGATCCCCATGATCACCTGCAAACCTTCTTAGAATTGTGTGACACGATCAAGAATCGTGATGTACCCGCAAACACTATTCGACTAAGGCTATTCCCCTTCTCTCTGACAAGCGGAGCACGAACATGGTACAAGTCACTGCCCGTAAATCAGAAGTCTACATGGGAAGATGTGATCAGAAACTTCCTAGCAAAATACTTCCCGGAGTCCAAGGTGGATGAATGCCGCTCCAAAATTGCGGAATTCAAGATGAAACCAGACGAGTCCTTGTATGATGCAAAGGAAAGATTCTTCAACCTGCTCAGGAAGTGTCCTCAACATGGCTTCCATGACTGGGAGAGACTGAGAAAGTTCTACAGTGGTCTGACCCCAGCATGGAAATCCATGCTTGATGTTGCTGGTGGTCAACATTTGCTCTACATACCGATGGACCAAGCCTGGGCAAAGATTGAAGCCATGAGTGTAAACCGTTCTGTTCTAACTGATGATGGTAATCTCACTCCCCCTCGTAGTTTATGTGCTGTAGATACAGTAGAGAAGTCAGACATTGAAAAGCTTCAAGAGCAAGTGGCAGCGTTGTCTGTAAATCAAGGAGTTGGAAGTTCTGTGCAGGGACAGCAAACTGATGTGATCTGTGGACTGTGTCAAGGCGCTCATGCAACTGACACATGCGAGCAAGTCACAGCTGAGAGCTGTAACTATGCAGGAGCTTTTCCAAATAGACACCCGAATTTGTCTTATTCAAACAACAACGCCTTGAACTCACATCTCTTGAACAAGCCACAGCAACAACAGTTCAACCCTCAGCAGAATCAGGGATTCAATCAGAACAGGGGCCAACATTTTCAGAATCCAGGTTTCCAACCTCAGATCCAGCAGAGGCCACCTCAGAATTTCCAGAACTTTCAGCCCAATCAGAGTTTCCAGCCTCAGTTTGTCCCAAACCAAGGCCAATGGAATCAGAATCAGCATCAAAATCAGAATCAGAATCAAAAGCCTCCTTCAAGGCTTGAGAATCTGATGACTGATTTCATCACTAGTCAGAAAGAGATCAACAATCAACTGCAGGCCTCCATCAGAAATGTGGAGACCCAAGTTACACAGATGGCTAATGAGATGCAGAAAAGGGACAAAGGAACGTTGCCAAGCACTGCGGAAAAGAACCCGCAATGCAAGGCAATAACCTTGAAATCTGGAAGAGTGCTAGCTGGACCAAAGGGAGCAGATACTGGAGCAGAATTTGAAGAGGATGATATTGTTGACAATGCTGGTAAGGAAGCTGATAAGGGGAACGAAGCAGAAAAAGAGACAGCCGAATTGCAGACTGAAGCTGCGCCTGAAACGGCTGAACTAGATAAAGGTACAGGTGAAGGTACAACTTCCTTCCCTTCACCACCAAAAATTGCTAATAACAAGTACATGCCCAGGATTCCTTATCCTGCGCGGCTTAAAAATAAAGAACATGATCTTAAATTCAAGAAATTTCTGCAACGATTAAAGTCTGTAGAGATAACCATTCCTCTCACAGAAATGATGTCCGAAATGCCCATCTATGCTAAGTTCTTGAAAGAATTGATTTCAGGAAAAAGGCAGGTTGAGCAGGAAGAGGTAATTATTCTCAACAGCACATGCAGTGCCATCGTTCAGAGGAGAATGCCTGAAAAGAAAGAGGACCCCGGATGTTGCACACTTCCAATACAATTCGGAAAGGCCAAAGTGAGTATGGGGCTTTGTGATTTAGGATCAAGCATCAATGTGATGCCACTAGCTATGGCTGTTCGCCTTAAGCTTGGAGAAATTCAACCGGTCAAGATGAGACTGCAACTTGCAGACAGATCGATCACTCAGCCCGTAGGAATCCTTAAGGATGTTGTAGTCAAAACCGGGCAGGTTCTTTTCCCGGTCGACTTCATCGTCCTCGACATTGAAGAGGATTCTGAAATGCCGCTTATCCTTGGACGCCCATTTCTAGCCACTGGTGGTGCACTGATCGACACCAAGTCCGGAAAAGTCACTTTAAGGGTCGATGGCGAGGAGATCATCTTTGATATGGAGAAATTGCAGAAATTTCCGAATGACGGTTCTTGTTTCTCTTTTGAAAATGTAATAGTTAGGGAAGAGCCAGACTCTGAACTTGATTGTGAAATGATGCTGGATGAACCATCAAAGCAGGTACTGAAGCCTGCTGGCGCGGAGCACAAAGGATGCAAAGCCGTTCACTTCGCCGATCCCGAAACAGGGGATTTGGAGGAATTTGACGGCATCGACTTCCATGATGACACCAACCAAGAGGAGGAAGAGGATCCTGTACTGATGCAGGATCCCGAAGGTAAATCTGTTCTCCCACTACCCAATTCTCGCAAACTACTCCCTTCCGTTGAATGTCCACCAGAGCTTGAACTTAAAACATTACCCGATCATCTCAAGTACGCGTTTCTCGCAGAACATAAAAAGTTACCCGTGATTGTTTCGGCTAAGCTCTCCCAAGAGCAAGAAAATGCTCTGGTGGTCGTTCTTAAGAAACATGTACATGCAATAGGTTGGACCATTTCTGATATAAAAGGAATAAGCCCTTCTATTTGCATGCACAGGATTCTAATGGAAGAAGAGTTTAAACCTTCCCGTCAACCTCAGAGGCGATTGAACCCCCTTATGCAGGAAGTGGTAAGGAAAGAAGTTATCAAGCTCTTAGATGCTGGTATAATCTATCCTATCTCTGACAGCAAATGGGTTAGCCCAGTGCAGGTCGTACCCAAACGAGGAGGGATGTGCATAACCAAGAATGAGCAAGGAGAAGAGGTTGCAACCAGGCCAGTGACCGGATGGAGAGTTTGTATCGATTACCGGAAGCTGAACGAGGCCACACGCAAGGACCATTTTCCATTGCCATTCATTGGTCAGATGCTTGAGAGGTTGGCAGGGAGAGAGTTTTATTGCTTTTTGGATGGTTATTCTGGTTATAATCAGATTGTTATTTCCAGTGAAGACCATGATAAAACCACTTTTACTTGCCCGTACGGCACTTTTGCCTATCGACGGATGCCTTTTGGTTTGTGCAATGCACCTGCTACTTTTCAAAGATGCATGATGTCTATTTTCTCTGAATTTATCGAAAAATGCATTGAGGTCTTTATGGATGACTTCTCTGTATATGGAGATACGTTCGAAGATTGTTTGACCAATCTTGCAAAGATTTTAAAGAGGTGTGAGGACACTAATCTCGTTTTAAATTGGGAAAAGTGCCATTTTATGGTCACTGAGGGCATAGTGTTAGGTCATCGCATTTCTCGTGCAGGCATTGAAGTTGATCCAGCCAAAGTTTCCATCATTTCCAATCTCCCTCTTCCTAACTCGATCAAATCAGTTAGGAGCTTCTTAGGGCATGCCGGTTTTTACCGGCGATTCATTAAGGATTTCTCTAAAATTGCCAAGCCGCTCACTAATCTGCTTTGTAAAGAAAATCCTTTCTTAATAAATGGAGCGTGTGTCCAAGCCTTTGACACGCTCAAGACGATGTTGGTTTCTGCACCGATAGTGCAACCACCCGATTGGTCACGGCCTTTCGAGGTAATGTGCGATGCTAGTGGTCTCGCCGTGGGTGCAGTTCTTGGACAACATAAGGATGGGAGACACTGCGTAATTCATTACGCAAGTCACGCCCTGAATGAAGCCCAAGTTAACTACACCACAACGGAGAAAGAGATGTATGCTGTAGTCTTCGCATTTGACAAGTTCAGACAGTACCTGATAGGTACAAAGACCATAGTATACACTGATCATACAGCATTGAGATACTTGTTTAGCAAACAAGATGCAAAACCTCGATTAATCAGGTGGGTACTTCTGTTGCAAGAATTCGACATCATAATAAAAGATAGGCGAGGTCGAGATAATGGTGCTGCTGACCACTTATCTCGATTAGATAATGATAAAAAGGAAAAAGCCGTCAATGAAGATTTTCCGGACGAACAGTTGTTCGCGTTGCATCTGCATAATCAAGCTTGTCCATGGTTTTCCGACATCGCTAACTTCTTGGCGTGCGGAATAACCCCCCAGTTTTCGAACTATCATCAGAGGAATAAGTTCAAACGAGATGTATTAAGTTACTTCTGGGAAGAACCTTATCTCTTCAAACACTGCCCTGATTCAATAATCAGGCGATGTGTGACCGAGCATGAAGCTTATCAAATTGTCAGAAAATGCCATGAATCAGAATATGGAGGTCACCATGGTCCCGCTCGAACGGCCCACAAGGTCCTCGAATGTGGATTTTATTGGCCTCACATCTATGAGGATTGCAGGACATTTGTTAAGGGCTGTGACAGATGCCAAAGATTAGGAAACATCTCCAAGAGGGATGAGATGCCTCAAAAGGGGATTCTCACACTTGAGATCTTTGATGTATGGAGCATTGACTTCATGGGACCGTTTCCACCATCTGGTGGAAACTACTATATCTTGGTAGCTGTCGATTACGTATCCAAATGGGTCGAGGCTGTCGCATTACCGACCAATGATGGTAGCCAAGTCATCAAGTTCCTCAAGAACAACATTTTCAGTCGATTTGGCGTACCTAGGGTGGTGATATCTGATGGAGGAACACACTTTATTAACAAAGGTTTTGAAACTTTAATGAGTAAAAATGGGATCCTCCATAAGATAGGCACGCCTTACCATCCTCAGACTAGTGGTCAAGTCGAAGTATCCAATCGCGAAATCAAACACATACTCGAAGCCACTGTCGGGATAACCCGTAAGGATTGGGCACGTAAGCTCAATGATGCTCTATGGGCATACCGCACAGCATATAAGACTCCCATCGGGATGTCTCCATATAGGCTGGTCTTCGGAAAAGCCTGTCATTTACCCGTAGAGCTAGAGCATAAAGCTTACTGGGCCGTTAAAACGCTTAACTTCGATCCGAAAGTTGCTCAGAGCAAACGTAAGTTGGACCTCAATGAAATTGAGGAAATACGAGCGCAAGCTTATGAAAGCTCTCGAATTTACAAGGAGCGGACCCAGAAGTTGCATGATCTCCGGATCAAACCTAAGTATTTTTATGTTGGCCAACATGTGTTATTGTTCAATACTAGGTTGAAGCTGTTCCCCGGAAAGCTCAAGTCTAGATGGGAAGGACCACATGAAGTACTAGAGGTGTTCAAAAATGGAGCTGTCAGGATTCGAACTGGCAGGGGCGATATAGTGGTGAATGGACAACGATTAAAAGAGTACCTTGGACAGTTCGATCCGGAGAAAGAAAGCCAAGCAGTGGCAGACCCGGCCTACACTCAATAAGAAACAGCATTTAAAAACACAAAAATTTCAGTTTATATATATATATATAGTATATATTTACAGTACTTATTTCATGGCAAGAAAGTACCCAAAGATCAATTAAACATTTAGAGTACTAAGACTCTAAATGTGAGGATGTTGATATTTGGAGAAAATCTAATGCATTTCATTCATCTATCTTGCAGAAGTTCGGAACCACCAAAAAGAGGAGCAGATAAGAGTAACATGGAAAAACCAGGTTCTTGGTTGGATTAGTTCTATAAATCTGAGAAAATGTTTTCGGGAATTGAAGAAATTCAATACCCGAAATAAAATTCACAGATAAATGGAACTAACCCAACCTAATTTTATGCAAGTGGATTGTTTAATTTTCAGCCCAGCATTTTGAATTTACTTGGACTGAATTTATTCAGCCCAAGTCAAATAAAATGGACACAGGCCCAATACCACACTCGGGCCCAGTCCAAGAAAATTTGAAAATTCAAAAAAATCTTTGTCGCGGAAGGTCCTTTGTCGCGATGTCATACATCGCGACCAGGCCCTGTTCCGCGACAAACCCCCTTTTCTCTTTCTTAACCCTTCCCCACATCTTGTCGCGATGCATCTTGTCGCGGAGCATGACTCCGCGACCAAGCCCTGCTCCGCGACACAACCTGCGTTGACTGTCTTCATACTGAACTTTGTCGCGGTAGCCTTGTCGCGGAGCATGACTCCGCGACCAACCCTCAACTCCGCGACCTCTCTGATGTCGCGATGCCTTGTCGCGGAACCTTGTTCCGCGACAAAGTCTCGGATTCCGCGACAGAAGTTCAAGCATTTATACCCCCCCACCCCCTCCAGTTTCTTTTCACCTTCTCTTGTCATTTCAACTTATTTCAGCTTCTTCATCTTCTTTTCCCCCATTTTTCTCTCATCCGAACGAACACCACGTGTTCTTCGCAACCTTATCACTCTTTTTCTAAGGGAAACTATGGACCGATTTCATGGACTCCTCCCAAACCTTGGACCCGTGCCTAGACCCGAGCCAAGGAGGGGAGGGTAAACCCACTTTTCCCACCTGTTCATGGCCTCTATCGAACTCTTTTGCTTCTTTTTTCTTATTTTTGGGTTGAGAATGACATAATGTGGTTTGTGTGAGTTTTTGTTTTCTCTGTTTTTCGATTTTAAATGCTCTCGGTTTTAAGGAGCTCTTTGAAGTCCTTTTGAAACCTTTAAAAACCTACTTGAGAGTTGTTTTAAAACTGTTAATAGATAAAGTTTTTGAGGTTTAAAACTGGAAAGAACAAACTGATGAACATTTGGGTATTGTTTGAATATCTTGATGTTATTGGTTTGATTGATCTTGATGTGATGTGTACAGTGTTGTTTTGGTGTAATAAAAGAGGTAAGATCTTTTGGGCATATTTGTTCTCATGTTGGAAATCTCATGGGAATAAATGTTTGTTTGTTTATGGAAACATAGTACAAACACCCAATAGGAACTTCCACTTTTAATAAAAGCAACTTTTAGAAAAAGACAAAAAGAGTTATTTTTGTTTAATGTTTGACTTGAGTCTTTTGTTCCCAATGGAACACTAGTGTGAGTAAGATAGCAGTATTTTTGTCACCCAACTGCTATCCTTTTCAAAAATCCAAAATGGGACCACTCACATCCCACCTTTGTTAAATAAAACAAGTCAACCATTTTTTAAAATTAAAAACAGTGTCTGCAAATTTTTGGATGCTTTAACTGTCCAACCAGTCCAAGCTATCCAGAAACAGCAGATCCGTTCCGCCACGTCTCCATTGCACATTCCAATATTCGAGCATTCCATTTCCATCTATCCATCTCATTCCACTTCCAACAAGTGTCTCGGACTTGTTTAATAAAACTGGAAACTTTTGGGCCCTATGGCCCATTAAAAAGATTTTAGGCCCAATGGCCAATTTTATTTTATTTTGGGCTCATTAGCCCATTTAAAACCAAATATTATTTACATGTGCTTTAAATTAAAATTCAAGTCAGAAATTTAATAATCTCACATTTAGAGCAAAGCTCTAAATGTGAGGATGTTGGTTTCTGAACTTGAATAATTTCTGAAAATTACATAAAAATTGGATTCATCACTTCTTATCTTTTCAGGGGTAATCCTCCCATTCCAGACCCTGCTCCAGAAGGAACCAAGTTGCTGGACTTGCCGGTCGAACTCCTTGGTGAAATTCTCTCCCGGATAGGAGAGGATGAAATCAAGGGGGTGTTTACTGCACAACGAGTATGCAAGAAGTTCAGAGATGCTGGAAACCTTGCCATCGTGTACAAGCGATGCGAGGTTAACACCTCCACTGTGAAGAGATGGCAAGTAAGGATCCGTCGGCAGAAGGAGAGATTCCTGCGAATATGCACATCGGCAGGAAACTTCAATCTTCAGCTCATCCCAGCACTCAGGGCATTTGCAGAAGGGAATGAGGAGCGCGCTTGTGAACTGCTACGCCCAGGACTTGAGGACAACCATAAGGCATCAATCTTCACCCGCGGACTGATGCTTATGAGTAAGACGGACGAAGGCCAAGTTGAGCAGGGAATCAGAATGATCGACAGGATGGTGACAGATCGATCAGTTTTTCGGTATACGTCCCTCAACGTCCTCGCTTGGATAACGGACCACCCAGACAACCCACAACTGTGGGCAGGCCAAGGAGTCAGAGTCTACTGCCCAAGATGGCATGCACCTCTGAGAAACCGCGATTGGTGTCTGCGTTGTGAGCTTTCCAGCTGTGTCCTCTGGCTCCGATACATGCCCTGAAGAGGGAAGGAAGAATCCTAGTTTATTTTATCCTGCTTTATTTCATTTCCGTCTTAGCAGTAGTAGTCTGCAAGGGATTCCCTCCTTTTGTGTGTGCAGGTTCGTATTAACTGCACGAGGATCCCTTGCATCGGTTGTATTTATTTGCTTCCCCTAAATTGGAACTCATCTTTTGAGACCACTGAACAATTCTTTACTGCTTTCCTTTGAAAAGATGTCTGCACAGTCCGAGATGAATAAGTGACTGTCAGGCCAAAAAATATGTTGTTGACATACTCAGTATGTCAGCAGTGCCTCTTTACTGCTTTCAATTAAATAACCAGCAAAAATATGCATAAACTTGCTCTAAATTCACATGTTGAATTTAGGCTTATGATTAAATTTTCAGACTTTCAAATTGGGATAATATAATTGAAGACATGCATGCAATGAATTCCTGAGGTTTTGAGCTATAAAAATTTAATGATGCGATCAGCTTATTGGGTAATAAATCTGCATGTTAGAGATTTCGATTGAATAAATTGTTAGAATTAAGCTTTGATTAAATTTGAGAATATTGTATGACATGTATCAACCCAACCTTGTGAGATTTGAGCCATGAGTCACTTTTACTCATTCATTTTCTTTGATGTGTGAATCATTTTGATTAAAGGAAACTAGAACTTGCGATTGGGACCGATTCAAGACCATGCCATATTCCCGAAATCGAGCATATGATCGAGGCACTTAGAAAAACCCAAATTTTTGGCCTTCGTTTGAAATCCAAACCCAAAAATATTTTCCCTTTAGGATTAACCAATTTGAGCCTATAAGCCTAATTTTTCTTTGAAACCCACTATATTATTCCTAGCCTTATAAAAGACCAAGAAAATCAAGCCCAAGTGTGCAAGAATGAATTTTATCAAAGGCATTAAGTTTGTGATCATCAGAAAAAGTATTAATCGGTATTCTATAAACCGATTCATCAAAAAAAAAAAAAAAAAAAGAGAGTTGAATGTCATTCAACACAAATAGATTGCAAATGACAAAGCAAATTAGACTTAGTCTAATGTCATGCAATGGAAAAAGAAAAACAAAAGAAAGAGAAGCATTGATGATTATAAATTTTCAAATAAAAATGCCAAGTTATGATAGAATAAATCTTTGCCACTTCTAGCCAATATTTCCTTCTCCTACCTAATGTTACAACCGTATGCCCCGTTATAACCCTCGAATAAGACCTCGTGATCTCGATTTGAAGAAATGAGCCGGTGGCGAGTTGGTCTGATTGCAAGCTTATGGGATAATTTAATTAAATTTGATTTTGAGCGTTCATGATTAAACCCCAATTGAGAGTGAGTGAATTTTTCCGATTCTCTTATATGTGAGGCTTTGTCTTATTACACATGTTCATGTCATCCTTTAATTCCCATCCCTAATCTTTGCATTTTTCAAACATGATGTTCATGAAGGATTGATAATACTGTTTGATTTGTAGGCCCGATATAGTGAGCAAGTATCATTTCATTAAACACTGCAATCAAGGGAATTCAATACTTGTAATTTTTGATTGCCTTATCCCAATCTAAAAAGGATGTAATTTATGAAGCCACGAAAATGAATTGAATATGTAGAGTCCGTGTTCTTACGAACATTGACTCTGACTGCTCGGGGACGATCAGTATTAAATGTGAGGATGTTGATAATGGCCAAAAATGACCATTATTTTCAATCCATTTCCGTGTCTTAAACGGGCATTTGATCGCATTCCGGTCTTACATTAAGTAAGAAAGCAGTCGAATTGGACTAATTTATGCATAATTGTAGAAATAATAAGCTGGTGTGAAAAAGACATAAATATGTAATTTTATTACATATTTATGTTAGAAAAATCCAAAAACATGAGAAAAAGAAAAGGAAACAAAAAGATGGGAAAAAGATAGAAAAGCCCACAAAAAGAATATTTTCGGCCCATCTGGCCCAATCCAGCAGGCCCAGGAAGACCTTTGTCGCGGAAGCCCTTGGCGCGATGCAGTGTTCCGCGACAAAGGCATGTTCCGCGACCAAATGGCCCAGATGAAGAGGAGACCAGCCAAGCCCTTGGCGCGATGACCTTTGTCGCGATGGCATGCTCCGCGACAAAGGCATGTTCCGCGACCAAGATGCATTCTTAGAGACACAAGACCCAGTCGAGAAGCCTTGCCACATGCAGTGTGTTCCGCGACCAACTTGATGCTCCGAGACAAAGCTGCGATGTGTGTGATGTCTTAAGACACAATGGGCTAGAATCAAGGCCCATGGGCTTAGGGTTACACTTCTATAAATATGAGGTGTCTCCCATGAGCCAAGGGTTGGTTGAAAATTTTGTTGATTAGAAGTTCTTGAAGGCAAGGCAGTAGGAGTTCTCTCTTAGGTAGTGTAGCTTAGATTTATTTTCTTGTATTATTTAATTATTGCCCTTAGTTTAGTTAGTTTAGTGTTTGTCTTAGTATTTTACTGTTCACAGTGTTCTAGATAGCCACTTTTATACCATGTTTTGGTTTTTAAACTCTTGTTTTAGGGTTTGTAATACCCAAATCATGGGTATTAACAACACCCCTTCAATAATATGGGAAAACATTCATCATTTGTGTCCCAAATCATGAAATGGGTCTCACACCCCATGGATTTATGCTTTCTTTTTCATTTTGGGGTCAAATGACCCCCATTTTGTTATTTTTATGTTTACTGTTGGCATATTATGGATAATGTTGTGTGGATGTGTGATCAAACCCTAGATTAGGACTCGTGCTTTATTTTAATATTCTGCCCATCCTTGTTATTTTTGTTTAAGCATATTCTTCTTTATTTTGAATGTTTCTTGCTTATTTTTAGCTTAGAATAGCTTTTTGATCTGAAATAGGGTGAGATCACGCTGTTTGCATGCAACTGTTCATTTCTGCTTTTTCTGACTTTTGTCCTGAACCACCTTGGGCGCCAACCGCCTTCTGGCGCGGAACCACGTTCCGCGACAAAATGGCTGTTCCGCGAACAAGGTGTTTCAAGACACTTGTCTCCATAATTTAAAACCCTTTGTCGCGGAATACCTTGGTTCCGCGACAAAACTGTCCATGCATAGCGACAAAGGAGCCAAACTCTTGCATTCTGTCTTCATGGCTTTTTGTCGCGGAATCATCTTGTCGCGGAGCCACGTTCCGCGACAAAATCCCATTCTGAGACAGAAAAATTATGCCATGTTCCTTGATTTTTGAACACCTTGTCGCGGAACCACGTTCCGCGACAAAATTTCCATGCATAGCGACAAAGGTTCAAATGCTTTAGAATTTTATAAAAACACTTTGTCGCGATGTCACCCTTGTCGCGGAACCACGTTCCGCGACAAAATCTTGCATAGCGACAAAGAGGCGTTATGCTGCCAAAAATTCTAAAAACTTGTCGGGATGTCCATGTCGCGGACCTTGGTCCGCGACAAAATTTATGATATCGCGACAAGGTTCCTCTCCCTCTATTTAATCTCAAACAACCTTCATTCTCTTCCTATTTTATATTGCAACACTCACATCATAACCCCACGGGTTAGGATGTAACATTCTGGAATTGCAATATAGGGTGTTATGCTGCCCAAATTTTGATTCTCCATTTGCATCACTTAACTGATTGAACCCTTGACTCATTAATGATTAAAGATTGAGATTAGCAATAATCAAACTTCAATAATCATCATGACTAAAGGACCTTTGTTCAATTGCCAATAAAATACTCCTCTATAAACAAAATCTCGATGGCTTAAACAGATAATCTGGACTGTAATTAATTATGGTAGGAAGGATTATTTAAGACCATCAATTGTGGACCCAATCCACAACCTTGCATGAGAAACCAATGTCTCTCATACAAGGGCTCTTCTTTTGTTTCTTATTCATTTTGTCTTTGTGTGTTGTGTGGAACCATTAGTAAAGAATACATCAGACTAATGTTGGCGGGTACTCCCTCATGGATAACTAGCTCTTATTCTGGGTATTAGTTACTAATTGTTATTTTGCATGGTCTGAATGGTTGTCAGTAGAAGCCTTGGCGGTTCACCCATCCGGGGTTATAATAGCTGCTCGGCTGACTCCCATCCAGATACAGTTTTATTTTTATTATCTTAATTTCAAAACCTGAATCCCAATCCGTACTGGGAGTCAGTTGGCATCAGTCAATGCCAATTGATGATCATTATAGAAGGGGAGCATGTAGGTTTTTATCCGAATTCACAGACAGTGGAGGCCCAACTGGTGTTGACACCACCATTATAGGGTCTACGCTGTCTAAATTTGCTCCATCCGAGTGATTGGGAAATTGGACAGTAGATGTTTACAGTCCACCTGATTATTCTGCCATTACTTTGGTCCCTTGACCATTTCATTCTGTGTTGCACCTTCTGTCTAGACCCGCATCTATATTTTGGGTCAATTAATTTCACACTTCCATATATCTTTATGCATGATAATATTATATACTATTGTGGTCTGTATTTATTTTGGGATCCTTCCCTTGGACAATAGAAGTCTAGATCTTAAACAGATATTGCTTATTAAATTTCCAACAAAAACCTCTTTATAAAATCCGGATTTGAGTAAGGGATAAATTCTTCAGTTATGACTAATTCATATTCTGTCAAGGGTTGTATTTTGGGAAATTAAGAAGCAGATTCAGCGATTAGGTCTCACCTAGACTGAAAGGGTCTGTGTTTTAACTGAGAGTCTAGTACCTGACAGGGAATGATTTTCAAATCCATTATTTTCCAAAATTGCTGGCGGATGGAAATGTAAGATTAAGTGCTACACCGAGATGGGGTCCGCTTGGATTCAAATACAGTGTAGTAATTAGTCTTAGAGGAACATCATCCAGGCCTTGGTTATTTTCCAAGATAGGGTTGAGTTTTCTTTCAACTGCTATCCTCTTCTGCCAGAGCCTACTTTTGAGTCCTGAGTGAGTGCATCCGGAACGAACTAATTTATTAGTTCGTTTCATTAGTTTGTATCTCATAATCACCCGGAAGGAAGTGAACACACTAGTGGTTCACTGAGGGCCGGGAATTCTTGATCCATACTCCTTCATTCTGATGGGGAGCTGTCTTTTACTACCAGGGTCAGATTTTCAAAACCTCCGAGTGATAGGTTTAAATTCTTTCTTTACCGCTTTCTTTTAACCGCTTTCATTAGAGGTCACTCGGTTGTATTGAGAGTTGTGTAACTGTTACTAGGATTGACAGTTAAGGGATAGTTTAGGGCTTGATTCAAATCTTTGGGTGTGACATGGGAGAATGATAGTGGTACTTGGCATTTCAATAAATGATGTGTCGGGTGTTGCTTTTCCACCACAGATGAAGTAACAAACCCAGGCCAGGGCAGTTATGAATCTGTGGTATCTTAGAATTTGCGGTCTTAAGAACATGTAAACTCATATTGCAAGTACCTGTCTGTTAAAGGGAAAGCCTTATTGAGAGCATGAGAATTAGCTATCTGATAGAATTATCCCAAACAAAGATCTGCGTATGAAAATGGAAGTTTAATATTGCTGTATCTAACTCTTGTCCAATTTTCATTCTTTTCTTCCTGTCCTTTCTGTCTACATTGTGACTCAACTTTACGGTTGGCACAATGCTCCTTTTCCCTGCTTTCGTAGATAATGTTTACTGCATTCCTAGAATAATTCTTATCCGCTTTCTAGAACAGATTTATTTGCTTTGTAGATTAATTTAACTGCTTTCAAGATCTAGTTTAAATTCCCGTCAGTAGATATTAATCATCTTTCAAACCTATTGAGCAATACGAATGGAAAATCTAGTAAAACGACGTGGGACCTGCTTCTATCGCACATCCTCCAGTGAACGATCCGGTCTTACTATAAATTACTGCAATTTTTGACACCGTGCGCTTTCGGGAGCACAGTTTCTTAACTACGAGCAATAAAAACATGACTACGTATAAATATATCCCTAATCACAACACCGCCATCATAAATTGGTTTCATTAAATAAAACCTAAACCAGGACCATGATTTTTCGGAAAATACTCATGTAGTGGGAATCTGTCAAAGGTTTCATGGCAGGAACTCTCATGGCAAGAACTGATGAGAAGTATCATGGCATACTCGCCGGGGATCCTCAGTGTGACAGGCTGAAGATCAACCTATCCCGGCTATGCCATGAGATTTGTCAACATTTCATGACAGAGAGGACCACAGCGCCATTTGAAACCAAAGCACCATACTTGAGTAATAAAAAGACTAATAATCTTGATATATCCCTAAACCCTTTCCCGTGAATCATAACTCTTTTCATTTAATAAATCTGACCTGGTATAATTTCAGAAAAAGCTCGTGTTAACGAAACTTGTCAAAAAGTTTCAGGAGTGCAGTTCATTACTTACTTGAAATTCACCCCAGTAAAAGTCCTTTGTCCTTTTGGTAACTTTCATCCACGAGACGCCTCCCTTATCTGCCCGCATGGGATAACAATCCCACATCTTTTTCACCAGTGCACCCGGTATAGTGATACTTCACAGTTAAATTAATTAGTCACTAACTGGAATATTCTTATGAAATATAAGATAACTATGAGAAAGTTATACGAGACAACTTACACGCCCTTTTTGGGCTTCAGCTCCGTCCTGTTCTCTATGGGCTGCGGGGCTTCTGGGGCCTGTTGCGCTGATGTGCCTTGTGCCTTAGCTCCCGATCCTAAAGTTTGAACATATATAGAATTAATTTTAATATTTAACTGTGCATATCATTAAACGTTAATACCTGGAGTCTGTGGTGGGGGAGTCTCTGGTACCGCAGAGTCAGATCCGGGTGTTCGGACAGGTGGATCCTCCTGGCTTGAAGATTGTGTTGTTTCATAAGATATATTCAAAGTTAAACACATAAATTAAATATATAAAGATGTTGAATTACACGAACCTGCCAAGTCTAGAGCCCATCGCTTGCGTGCCTCTCGCACCATTCTTGCAGTCTCGGCGGGCGAAGGCAGTGGTGGCGCAGACCCTGGCTGCAATCCAGGCTGGGTAGGAGTGCCTGAAGGCGAGCCACCCCCCTTTTGAGACACCTGTAAACAAAACAAGATGGAATATTGGTGAAAAAAGCATATATATTAAATCTATGGACTTTAAGCATTACAATTAAAAGACATGTGTGTGTTACATTTTTATATTTAAACAAGGAAATCCTCATCAGATTTCTCTTCTGATGATTCATCCATGTCAGTGTCATCTGATGTAGACATATTGTTCGCCGCCTGTTCAGAATCACTATCCTCATCCTGATTTAGATCTACAAGTTGGACTACATCGTCTGTTAACCGCTGTCGACGTGACGTAATGGTTGCAGTTTCAATACCATGTTGTTATGCAACATCTACTTGGAATGCCTCAACTTCTTCGCCCATCTTTACTGTAATCACACCTCTAGGCTTAATTTTACGTCAGCCAACCAATCACGAGTCCTAGCAGTTGGTCTGTCCGATGGGAAATCGAACATAACACACTTGTTCAGCTTGGGTGGCAAATATGAATGGGTCGTAGTACGGCAATTTTTTTGTATGATTCACCTCAACAATCTTGTAATTCTCATGCGTACGCGTACCAATCCCCTCGCGAGTGTCAAACCATCTACATTTGAAGAATGCAATTTGCTTCAAAGGCAATGCAGGGTACTCTAGCACTAAAATCTCTTCGATGATACCGTAGAAATCACGAGATTCCCCCGTAATGCACACTCCACTATTGTAAGTTGTTCGCCGACTGCCGTGGTTCTCGGTGTGAAATTTCATCCCATTTACAAAATACATGGGAAATGATTGAGCAATGGGAAGGGGTCCTTGTGCAAGTTCGAATAAACAAGGTATATCGGGCGGATGTCTGAATATGTACTCTGATAATGGCCAAAATTGTCCATTATTTCCAATCCATTTCCGTGTCTGAGATGGACATTTTGATCATATTCCCATCTTATTTTAATAAGAAAGCAGTTGAATTCGACAAATTAATGCGAGTTTGTAAAAACAATAAGCTGGTAATGAAAATCACAAAAATATGCAATTTTAATTGCATATGTGTTAGAAAAATCCAAAAACATGAAAAAAAGAAAAAGAAAAGAAAAAGGAATGAAAAGATGGGCAAAAGAATAAAATAGCCCACAAAAATCAAAAAGATGGGAAAAAGAATGAAAAACCCACAAAAATAAAATTTTTGGCTAAGTGTTGAAAGCCAATTCGGTCTAGGCAATTCGGTCTACACCGAATTGCCCATATAGACCGGATTGCTGAAGAATAAAGAAGAACAATAGACCAAGTGTTGAGAGGAGAAGCAAAATACCCAATTCAGTTTATGCAATTCGGTTCACACCGAATTAACCACATAGACCGAATTGATTCAAGACAAGGAAGCCAAGCAGGAGACCATGAGCAATTCGACACAATCAATTCGGTCTACACTATACCGAATTGATATTGAAAACCACATCCCAGCCAAAGATCAAGAAAGAAAGACTTCAAGCAATTCGATGTCCACCAATTCGGTTATACCGAATTGCATGTGGAGACCGAATTAAGTTCAAAATACATCCAGATGAAGCTGAGGAGCACGTGGAAAAAGCATGCCATTGCTAATGGGCTCCGATGGGCCTAAGGTTTTAAAGAACAAGTATAAAAGCCAATGCTCACCAACACTGAAGAAATGGAAGAACACAGAATACAGTTCCAACCCTAATACTTGGAGAGGACAAGGGGTACCAAGTTCTTCACCCCTTAAGGGTTAGGTAGGTAGATTAGTTAGATTATTTTTATGCACTTTAGATTAGTTTTTGCTGCTTTGATGTTAGTTTAATTTGTAAAGCTGTTACTACCACCTAGAGTAGCCATTTTCTATATTTTTAACATGCTTTGTAGTTAGAATGAACCCAACCTTCAATCTAATGATGGTTTTGGGTTATTTACTTTGTTTTCAAGTGTTTAATGCAAAGAAAATTTCCAGAAATGGATTTTGGCTCATGTGTTTCACACTCTTTAAATGCTTTCTTTAGCAATAAATATGATAGAATGAATATTTGTTCCAACTAGGTTACATTTAATGTGTTTCTAGTTGGCTTTCATTCTTAATAAATGCATGTTAAGTGGATTTTTGGTATGTTTTTATGCCTTAGAGCTCAAATAAGTGTTCTTAGGTGTTTAGATAATTTAAGGCTTCTTAGAAATAGGTTTACTTGCTTTATTTTAATTTCCTTGCTTAGATTTCTTGTTTATGTTGCCTTAGATAATTTAAGTATTCTTATTCTTTCATGCATGATGTTCTTAGAATTATAGTTGTTTTAGGTTATTTACTCTTTGAATTATTTGTTTGTAGCTCTAGGTTTTACTCCATGCTTTTATCCAATGAACATGCATGATTATGGAAAACCACAAAATATTTACAAGTATGGCTGCGAGATGACATTGATGTGAAACGAGTGATGGGGTCAATCCCATCTATCATAAACCACATCAACTTAGAAACCGCAGTGATATTTGTAAACAAAAAAAAAATACACATGTGAAAATGACATGCAATTCGGTCTATACCGAATTGCCCATGAAGACTGAAGTGCATGACACGAAATGTTTGTTTATTCCCTTCATGAGAAAATATCATGTAATTCGATCTAAGGCAATTCGGTTAGTAATTCGGTCTAACCGAATTGCCCATGAAGACCGAATTACATGATAAAAATGTTGTTTGTTCACATCCTCATGAAGTTCCCATGCAATTCGATCTATGCAATTCGGTATAAACCTCATTGTAGGAATTATCATCCCTTCATGCCTTAGTTTATTTTCCTTGTTAAACCAATTCGGTTTGCCAATTCGGTCTACACCGAATTATCCTGGTAAATCGAATTAAACACTCCTTTTGAAGTAAATGCCTTAGCCAAATTTGAGTGAGGGGATAACCCTATCAATTCGGTTTGTCCAATTCGGTCTATACCGAATTGCTTGACAAACCGAATTAGATGATGTTATTTCCCAACCTTACTATGATTAATTGGGTAAGATAACACTTCATTTCTCATGCATAGGCAATTCGGTTTATATTACATTAGACCGAATTGACCTCTCATCTCTATTTTAAAACTCCAAAAATATTTTATCTTCCTGAAGTGTGTAAGTTGCATGGATGTACTGGGCTTAGGCCCATTGCATTTAATTTTATCCATTACACACCTCAACCCATTAGTGTCTATATTATTATGTGATTGATACTTACGCGATACCCAAAAACATTCTTTTAATTTCACCTTTTCTCATTACTTGTGTGTATGAACGGGTAATAAGAGATATCACAGATCAATGTTAGCAAAAAGGTCCCTTCACCGGGATAACGATTAGCTCGTCTTCTGTGTATGAATTATTACTCGTTATTTTGCATGGTCTGGTTAGTGATTGGTGGAAGCTACGGCAAAAAGGTCTCTTCACGGGGATAACGATTAGCCACTCAGCCAATTCCTAACTAGATACAGTTTTCTTCTCGTTATCTTAATTTCAACCTGAATTTCGAGCCACAGTAATGTTAAACAGTGTCGATCAACATTGTTATAATGGTATTGTAGTAAGAAAACATGTGGGTTTTTACTCTCTCATGGATAGTAGGACTCTTGATGATAGCGATCACTATCATTAAGGGTTCCTTACTGTCTAAAAACCATTTCATCTGGAATAATTGGGAACTGGATAGCAGATGTTTGCAGTCCAGATAACCCCAGTTATTTCTGACACTCTTTTAGCCAATTCATCTTATCTCAAGGCTAATCCATCTTTGTGTATCAAATTCTGTCTAATCCCACCATATATTTTGGGGTAATTTATTTTACTTCTCATATACATGTATGCATGATATTATTAGATAGATATTGTGGTCTATAATATTTTGGGGATCCTTCTCCTTGGACATAGAAGTCTTGATTTAAATCAGATGCTGCATAATAAATTTCCGCAAAAAATCACTTTATAAAATCCGGATCTAAGTAAGGGATAAATTCACAGTTATGACTAATTCATCTTCTACTGGGGTTTGATTTTGGGAAACTAAAAGCAGAGTCAGCGATTAGGTCTCATCTAGACTGAAAGGATCTGTGCTTTAACTGAGAGTCTAGTACCTGTGTAGGGAATGATTTTCAAATATCAATTGTTTTCTCAAAATTACTGTGTGTTGGAAATCTTCTATTAAGTATTGCATCGAATCAGTGTTCACTTGGATTCGGATAAGATGTGATAAATAATACTAGAGGAACAACATGTAGGCCTTGGTTAATTTCTAAGGTAGGGGTTGAGTATTCTTTCAACTACTATCTTCTTCCGCCAAAGCCTATAATTGAGTCTTGAGTGAGTACATTCGGAATAGATCTTCCCAGGTCTGTTCCACTCAGTTTGTATCTCATAACTAACCGGATGTTATAAGCCCTGTGGCTTACTTATGTTTGGGAAGTTCTAAATCTGCATCTGGTCATTGAAACCAGGAGCTCTTTTATGCTAACGGATCGAGATAGCTTTTGAGGCTTCCGAGTGATAGGTTTTTAAATGCTTTCTTTACTGCTTTCTTTACCGCTTTCGTTTAAATGCTTTTATAGAGGTCACTCGGAAGAATTAGAGGCGGTGTAAGATTTAAGAGTTGTGGATTAGTTCGGGATTTTATGTAGACTATTGGGTGTGATAAGGGGGATGATAGGAGTACTTGGCATGTCAACTAATGATGTATTGGGTGTTGCTTATCCACCATGGAGAAATAACATACCTCGGCAGGGGGAGTTATTAATATGTGGTATCTTAGAAATTGAGGTCTTAAGAGCATGTAAATTCTGACTGTAAGTACCTGTCTGTTAAAGGGAACATAGTCTAGAAAGCATGAGAGTTAGCTAACTGATGAACTATCCCAAGCAAAGATCTGTGTAATTAAAATGGAAGTTTAATTGTGTTTCATCTGAATCTTTTCCAATCTTTATTATTTTCTCCCTGTCCCTTCTGTCACATTTTAAATTTGCTTTCGTAGAATAATTTTATCCGCTTTCTTAGCATAATTCTTATTGCTTTCATTAAATAGATTTAATTGCTTTCTAGATTAACTTTATTATGCTTTGTAGTATAACTTTTATTGCTTTCATAGTCTAGTTTAAATTATGTCAAGTAGTTTTAGAACCCATTGCAAAACCTGAAACGAGTAACCGAGTGGAAAATCTTAGTAAACAACGTGGACCTGCTTCTATCGCACATCCTCCAGTGAACGATCCGGTCTTACTATAAATTACTGCAATTTTTGACACCGTGCGCTTTCGGGCCACAGTTTCTTAACACGAGTAATAAAAACGTGACAACCTTAATATATCCTTAAACCCCTTCCATAAATCATAACTCTTTTCATTTAATAATTTCAAACTCGATATTTTAGAAAATACTCGTGTGTGGAAATTGTCAAAAGTTTCATGGCGTCGTTGTCAAGATTTTCATGGCGCCATTTGTAATCAACGTTTCCCACATGAGTAATAAAAAGTGACAGTCTTAATATATTTTAGAAAATACTCGTGCGGAAATTGTCAAAAGTTTCATACTCCTCAAACCATTTCGGAAAGCGGTCAGACATTGCAGCTGAGAGCTCAGGAACAGTTATCCGGGGATTAATAGAACGCATGTCATGGTGGAACAACCTACATTTTAAGAGATATGTAGAATTTAGAATATAACATAAATGAGTGGCAAAGATACGAAATCATTAAGTACTAACTCGATATAGGGTTCTGTTTCGGTGCAATTTAGGAGCACATAGTTGTGGGCGGACTTTAATTCTTGCTCGATCATCCGCCTTCGTTTGGACCTACCCTGTGCACGGCCTCCTAATTTGAAAACACTTATAAGGCCATCATCATCGAATGGGCACCCACCATCGTCATTCCTTGGCACATTTCTTTCACATGTGAACACATGCTTCTCAAAGTAATGAGAGCAAAAAAAATATGCCTATCGCACCAGATAAGCGTTGCATATAGACCGTTCAACATGTGCCTTATTGCGCACCGTACGTTTCAATCGGTTTAGGTACCTTCAATAAATGATCAGCACAAAAAAAAGCTATTAGTAATGTTCCATCCATGTCATTATTACTATATATTTCAAGGTTGTCTTTCGTATTCTTACCTTTCATAGGGATACATCCTTCTGAACGGAACAGGTCCAGCAACACTAGCTTCATAGGGCAAATGGACAGGAAGATGCTCCATACAATCGAAGAATGCAGGTGGAAAAATTGTTTCTAGTTTGTAAAGTACTACTGGAATGTCCACCCCCAATCTCTCCATTTCATGTACTTTAATGGTTTTTGCAGTTAATGCACGAAACACATTACTCAATTCTGTTATTGCCTCCCACACGGTCACCGGTAGTAATTCTCTCCATCCGATGGGAAGGAGTCGTTGCAAGAAGACATGACAATCGTGGCTCTTCAGACCACAGGTCTTGCTGATGCTTGTGTTTGCTTCCTCACCACCCATTTCAAAGATACGCTTAAGACCATGTGTCTCTATGTCCACCAACACAACTTCCCCACTTCTATAGGTTGGCGGAAGCCCTTGCTCTACTCGATCCTTTATAAATCTGGCCTTATCTGATCTAAATGGATGGTCTCTAGGCAGGAACTTCCGGTGCGAATAAACCACGACTGTTTCCCACCCTCCTTCAGTCGTATAGACTCAGTTCTTTCCATACACACCGGGCATGCAGTTTTCCCGTAGGTACTCCAACCAGACAACATTGCATACGCTGGAAAATCTCCAATTGTCCACATCAATGCCGCCTTCATCTAAAAGTTTTGTTTACTATATGCATCGAATGTGGTGATCCCGACGTCCCACAACTCCAGTAGCTCTTCAATCAAAGGTTGTAGGTACACGTCAATCCTTTGTTTTGGACTCGATTTGCCAGGTATTATGGCTGTCAAGAACATATACTCATCCTTCATGCACATACCTGGGGGAGGTTGTACGGTGTCAATAGAACGGGCCAACAAGAGTATTGGGCCCCTGATTGACCGAACGGCTGGAAACCATCGGTGCACAGCCCTAACCTCACATTTCGTCCCTTCGAACCGAATTCAGGATGAATGTTGTCAAAGTGTTTCCATGCTTTGGAGTCACATGGATGACACATCTCACCAGTACCCCCATGTTCATGCCCTACATGCCATGTCATGTATTTCGCAGTGGCCTCCGATGAATACAAACCTTTCCATCTGTTCTTTAAAGGGAAATAGAACATATAACTGACTGCAACTTGTGATCCATTGCTAGAAACTTTATATCTCGGCCTATGAAAAAACTTACAGTTCTGTAAGGCCACATCGTCCCTCCAATACAACATACAACCTTTATCACAACAATCAATTTTATTAACGAGAAATCCAAGGCCCTCAAGAAGTTTCTTTGCCTCGTAGAAACTCTTAACCATTGAGTGCTTCTCTGGCAGTGTATCAATCATGAGATGAAATAAGGTATCGAAGTATCTTTCAGATAGATTATGCTCCGATTTAAGGTTTAACAACCTTGCAACTGTTGACAATAATGTCATTTTCTTACAATCAGGCCACAAATCCTTGTCCGCTGCATCCAACATGCCATAAAATAATTTTTCTTGTGGGTTGGGTTCCTCAGGGGGCATAGGCTCATCATCTACGTTATTTGGGAAGTCAGTGGGAAATCCATACCCCATTCCATCAATTACCATCTGTCTGTAGTCGTTTGAATGTGAATGTCTGACCGAAGGTGCTTCATCATCATAAAGAGGGCGGAAGTTGTGTGACTCTCCATGACAAGTCCATCGCTCGTAATTTTCTACAAATCCTTTCCTGTACAGGTGTCCTAGTTTTTCCTTATCTGATAAATAATATCTATTCTTACATCTTGCACAAGGACACCGTATCATCACTTCTACTATATCACATTCGGGGTTTGCACGACAAAGACGAAGAAAAGATCTAACGCCCTGCTTGAATGTAGGTGTTAGCTCCCCACCGCGTGGCCGGTACATCCAAGTGCGCTCCATTATCTAACTGAATTTTAAGATAGCGGTAAAATGCTTAAACGAAAACATGCATTTTTTTTAGCAAGTAATAGAATGCTTCATTTTGGGAAATAGATTGCTACAAGGTCATTAATTGTACTGGGAGATGAATTTCAACCCAATAGATGAATTTTGTCCTTTAAAACTAAGTTCATGTCCTTTCCTATCCCTTAAATCAATATGTCGTATATCATTCGGCTCTACATAAAAGTGTTTAAAATAAGAAGATTACTAGCTAGCTCTACATTCAAAAACCTTGTTCTTACTATTCTCAAGCTATTAGTAAGCATATATATTACACCTAGCGATTACAAGACCAAAAAACACTACTGTCAAACGAAGCAAAAAATAAAATGTTCACCACTGCACTTCAAAAACACTACTGCAAAAAATAAATTCATAAACACTACTTCAAAAACACTATTACAAAACAATAAACAAAACGAATTGTGGCTTCCAGCTCTACTGTAAAACACTACTAGATTACTGCAAATATCGTCACACCAGCTCTACTGTAAAACACTACTATCTTACAAAGCTCCCAAAAATGTTCCCAAGTCAATTCCAATTCAATTTTGAACAAAGATTAAATCTCAAGAACAAAAGCACATGCGGCAGGTCAATTCCAAGGCACCAAACTCAATCACACACTCAAAATCAAACTCTAAACTTGAAAATGAATAGAAGCCTAAACTGCCTGAAATATAGAAACACACAAAACTTGGAAATGTTACCGTTGCAATGTGACTGTCGCCGGAGTGCCTCCCTCAATGTAACCCGATGCGGACGGGAATTTCTGGGGCTTGTTCGCAAGTTCGATTCTTCAGTTCCAGCGGCCGGAGAATGCGCGCCGGTTTCTTCTCACATTTCGCGGCGGGACAATGGTAATGGCCGGATAATGCGCGCCAGTTTCTTCTCGAAGTATGGCCGGAGGGAGCGGCGGGGGGTGGCTCGGTGGTGGTTGGGCGCTGTCGTCGTCGACGCGGTGGTGGTCGTTGAGGGGTCGGGCGCGGTGAAATCGGAAGGGTAGGGGATGGGATTCGAGAGTTGCCGTCGTGTGAATCTGATTTACAACGTTTGGGTTAACAATTATAACCTAAGTTAGCGACCGTCACTGTCGGTCGCTACGACGGTCGCTAGCCAACGACCGCTAAAAACCCGGTCGGTCCAGCGGTGGCGAAGCTCAAGCCCACCAGGTCATTAGTAACACCGTCGTTGATACGGTCGCTAAGCGACGACTGCCTCTCCCCGTCGTTGACGCGGTCGTTATATAACGGCCGCAGCGTGACGGTCGCTGAACCCGGTCGCTATAGCTCATTTTTCTTGTAGTGTGCTATTTATATTACAAATGTAGAATAATATATAGAAATACTACGAGTAGTTTAAAAACGTTGTAGCCCCTTTGAAATCCAAAAATAAATTGCGATTAGTTTATATAGTTATGACCTCATTATAATAAGCGCTTGGGTAAATATAGTGCTATTTATAATACAAATGCAGAATAATATATAGAAATACTACGAGTAGTTTAAAAACGTTGTGGGGAATGAAACTTGACCCCATTGGCCATCTCTCATACTTTCCAATAATAGGTTGTGGGTTTTCCATCCAATCCCATATCCCTTACCTTTACCCCTTTATAATTTTTGTGGTTGGGATCCCACATACCTTTGTCGACACATATGTGTCAATGTTTACCAAAAGAAAAAAATAATAATAATAACGTTGTGCCCCCCCCCCCCCCCCCCCCCCACCCCCAGTTTAATCGAATTAGCACATGAGAATCTAAACAATTAATGAAAAACTTACCTCCTTTGATTGGTTTTATTAGAAGCTTTTATTACCATAACTTAGTGTGAGTGGTATGGGGCTCTAGTAGCTTAAGTGAAGGTCTCATGTTCGATCCTTTGTGTATGCAGAATTTTGTTTTGGGAGAGACAATCCTTCAACGCCCACTAGATCCTTGAATGATTAGTCTTTAGGCCTAATGTGACCTCGGGATACCCGGTACACGCCAAAAAAAAGAAGATTTTGTTAATTTTTTTTTTTATTACAATTTTGTAATGATAAAAGACTAATAATACTTACCCAATAAAATCAGTCAGACACGGCTTTAGGTTTATTTACACGCAGCCAAACACTCTTTAAACTTAAATGTAGTTGAGTACGTAGTTCTGCCTTGACAAACCAATCTTGAAGTTGTAAGTACAGTATAATAGTTATGTGCCAAGTAGACCATCTAGCTGGGTAATGAGTTGCGTATTATTAGCCTCAATGTCAATGGCCTTTGGCAAAATAATCCCAAATGTTTAGCCTTAGTTTTTAAAATACATAGTAAAAATAATTTTAAAACTTATACTATATACTTATAGTAAATAATAATTTGAATAATTGCTAAACTTTAACCTAAAAATTCTAAACTCTAACCGTTCATCCCATTTAGTTTTTCAAACTACACTGTAAACTCTAATTTCAAATTCTAACCAAACACCATTATTCTAAGCTATCTCAATTTAAAGTTATTATTCACCACTAAATATAATTAATAAATAGTATGTAGAGAGACACACACACTTGCATTAAGTATATTTTTTCCTCTATAATTATATAAATTTGGTAAATAAAATTTTCAAAATATCTCTGTGCTTTAATACATTTATTTTGTATGTATAATATCACTTTATTTATAAAAATAATTTTATAAAATACTTATTTAATTAATTTTAATCAAAACATACATACACTTTATTAATTAATTGGCCCTACATTGATTTTCTTAAATATATACTCCCTCCATCCCATTGAGAAGTCTCATTTCTTTTGTACACAGTATTTTAGGTAGAATGAGTTATTGTGTTGAAGTGGAGTAAATAGTTGATGTGATGCTTATTTTAAGGAGTAAAAATTTTATAAATAAGGAAATGTGACAATTATAGTGAGACGGACCAAAATAGGAATTGAAACATTTGAAATGGGACGGAGAGAGTATTACTTTACTTTGAATTCAATTATATGTAATTTATTTAAAATATTTATTCTATAAAAATGTATTTATTAGAGTAATTATTCTTCTTTATACATGTAATATTTCAATGTGTCTGTTTATATATCGAAATTATTTTTCTTGAAAACATACTCCTCAACTATTTCAAAATGTCCATTTATTTATATACCTACACTTTTTCTTTTAACTATTTCAAATTAGTCCTTTTATATACCTAAATTTTTCGTTTTGAAAAAATTACACTTCAACTATATTTTTTTTTTTTTTGGAAGAGCCGATGCCAGGAAAACTTCAACTATTGAATCTTAAGAACTTATAATCTATTTCTGTCTAGATTTCTAGTAAAATACACATTAACAAATTGGATAACGTAAAGAAAGGATTTCGTGTCAAAATTTAGGATTATGGTTTCGGGTTGGAACCATATATTCGGATTAAATTGAAAAAATGCGAGCATGTCAAAATGAAAACTTGGATGAAAATGTAATTTTTTCTAAAATTCAAATGTTTTTTTTTAGGTGAATATTAGGGTATCACCGGGCCACATTGGACTCATGACTAATCCCTCAAGGGTCTGCAAGGGCAATTAAGGGCGCCTCTCCCAAAGCAGTTTTTTGCATACACAAGGCTCGAACCCGAGACCTGACTTAAGCGACTAAAGCCCCATCCACTCAAGCCAACTGCTGTTGGTATCTAAAATTCAAATGTTGATGTGTATTTATTCTGAAAAATATTTAGGTATATATATGAACCGTACCATTTGAAATAGTTGAGGTGTATTTTTTTTCAAAAAAAGTTTAGGTATATATGGACGCTTTAATTTGAGATAGTTCAGGTATAAAAAATGAATAATTACTCTATTTGTAGTATAAAAGATGCATATATATAATTACTTGTAATATATATACACAATATTATTAAATATTTTCTTAAATCAATTTATAATTTTTAAGAAAAAAAGTTTCAATATGGGACTCACACCATTTTATATATAATATAGATGTATATATTATGCAATCTTGCAACAACTTTTATTTTTTAAAAATAAATTGTACAATTATCAATCTGCCCTTATATGTGAACCACTTGCCATATAATAATTCATATATTTTTACGTTACAAGTATATGTAATAAATATAACGATAATTTGACACTAAAATATAATTTAAAAATTACATGATTGTACGTAACTGGCTACAAAATTACAAAAGCTAAGAAAATCACGTAGTGCATATTAATTTTTAATACTATAATAATACGAGTTTCTACAATGCATTAGACCTCTCCCACCTTTCACATACCATAGAGAAATTACAATAGATTAGAAATATTACCCATTAAGTTTTACAATAAATTACAATAGATTAGAAATTAAATACTAAGATCATTAAATTTTCAAGTCTTAACTTTTATAACCTGGGAATTGAAATCTTGTCTATTATCCGAAATGCGTTACTATGCTGATTTACTGATTTAGTATTTGTTGAAATATTGAATTATTATTTTTATTAGTTTTATATACTGAATGTACACTCAAAAGTATTGAATAAATATTTTCAATATTAACTAACGAATGTTGTTAATATAAATTCAATAATTTTGATTGACGATTCAACATATTTTTGTAATAATTCAATATTTCAGTAAATATTGAATTTTTTAATTCAACACAATAACTGGGCCACTATTATCCAATCATTTTAACTTTCGTTCTTAAATTCAGAGTTTTAAATCTTTATTAACCCTTAGAGCACTCATTTATTTATTTATTTATTTTTTAAATTTGCATAACATGTACTCCAACACTAGGGATGAAAAATGGTGCGGATAATATCGGATACCGATATTCCTATATTTTTTTCATCGGATTCGGATTCAATATAAAAATACGAATATGATATTTTTAGGATACGAATACATATCGGATATGATTTAATCCTAAAAATTATAGGATAACTTTTAATTTTTTATAATTATTTTAATATTTTGATAATTTTTAAAATTATTGATAATTTTAATAAATAATAAAATTAATATATACGATGTCCTGATAATGTCCTAAGAATATCCCACCGAATTTGGATACGGTCGGATCTCTGGAAGCAAATTTCAGTTATTATTTACCCGTACCGCTTTCACCCTTATCCAACACAACCTTCTAATCAAAATAATTTGGCAAAGTCTCGTTACTACATAGTACTGGTAAATGCTAGAGTATATTCTTTTGTTTGAAGTCCCGGTCCCGGCCCTGGAGTAGAAGTACCCACATACGAATTGGGACGTAGTGTTAGTTGTATATAAAGCAGGGTAGCTATGCCAAAGCATTTGCTCTTGAGAATGGATCACCAGAAATAGAAAAGCCTGATTTTCCTTTCAGACATATTTATACTTCCAATTCAAATGGATTCGTCTTCTTCCTTCTCTATGCTCTCTGATTCTTCAATTCACTCTCTCAATTCTCTGCCTTTCAACCCACACGATTCCCAGGAAATGTTGCTCTTCGGCGTCCTCTCCGAGGCCGTCCACGACAACTCCGATTCCAACTCCTCCGATCGCCGGACCCAACTCACCACCTTCAGGGACGCCGACGAAGTCGATTCCGCCTCCCCCAAGGAAAAATCCAAGTCCTTCCGCGGCGTCAGGAAGCGGCCGTGGGGCAAATTCGCCGCCGAGATACGGGACTCCACGCGGAACGGCGTCAGGGTCTGGCTGGGGACGTTCGACACGGCGGAGGCGGCGGCGATGGCGTACGACCAGGCAGCGTACTCGATGCGGGGGCAGGCGGCGATCCTGAATTTCCCGGCGGACAGGGTGCGGGAGTCGCTTCGGGAGATGCCGGGCTGGATTGACCAGCAGGAGGAACAATCAGGGTTATCGCCGGTGATGGCGCTGAAGAAGAAGCACTCCATGCGTCGGAGACGGAGCAACGGCGCCACCGCCGCCGCTGCCGGCGGGAAGACGGGGAAGGGCAGGGAGGTGAAGCTGGAGAATGTATTGGTATTGGAGGATTTGGGGCCCGACTATTTGGATCAACTCCTGAGCAGCTATGGCGACGATATTGGCAGGCTATGAGCGGTCCACAACACCGGAGGGATCCGAGCCGTCAGCTCTCGATGATGTGGAATATTCGGTGTAGATGATTAGTTTGGTTTGTGCTGTTTTGTCCGTCCAAACTCAAAAGGCGAGCGGGTGAAATAGCTTTCCATTCTTTGTTGGCCGTTGGCAATGGCCAATGGGTGAGTCAAAGTTAATCAATAATTAATCAGAAAAGTAGGGTTAATTAGTCTATAATTATGAATTCGATTGGATTGATTAAGGAGTTATTTGGATTGAGATTCATAGATACTTTGGATTGAATTGTTCAGCTTATTTCTACTTTAGGGTAGGATTTCTTTTTTTTTTTCCCTTTGTTTTTGTTTTGTTTTTGTTTGTTTGTTTTTTTTTTCTTTTTTTTTTTGTCATTTGATTTTGTATTATTTGTTTGGTTGATTGGTAATATCTTTGGGGTAATAATGTAAATATATTACTTTGGGTTCTTTTATTTATTTATTTATTTTTATTTTTTGGTTTTACCATTTTTTAATGTTCAATTTAACATGTGATGGAATTACAAAATAAGAAAGAATATAGATATTTTAGTTGGGTCAAAATTCCTATATATATGGATTTGTATTTTATATTTCCTCCCATATGGGATCCAAAACATATATCTAACTATAGTTTCCAGTTACTAGCACAAAATATTAATTAGATATAGCTACGGAAGTGAAAATATTTCTTTCGACAAACAAAAGGCGATTGTCTAGTGACGTAATAAATTCCTCAAATCCATTCGTGAAGATCGATTAAAAATCATTTTCTTTTTTAAAAAATAGAAGAAATTATCATGGAAAGGAAAGAACGCCACCTATTATAAGGGAAAATTGGGAAGGAATTAGTGGCAGTGGGATAGTACCCAACCATTAGATTGAACTAGTATACCCGCCCGTGCGATGCACCGGGCATCAATTTCGTTAGGGTGCAATCACCCTTTTTGACTTGATGTGCTGTGGGCATTTACAGCCGTTGATTGTCTTTAAAAATCGACGATTGAGATTAACTCTAAGGGTAGAAAAGTAATTTCATATATTTGCCATATTGTTCGCCGTTGGACGTCGTCTTCTTTGGATTTCCGAGTTCTCTTCTGTTTTTTTTTTTTTTTGGTGACAAGTTCTCTTCTGTGTTTTGTTTGCTGTGTACGTGTTGCGGCGGTGTGAGGAAGTTGTTGGCAATTATGAATGCGATTAGCATGTCGTTGAATGCGTCGGCAACGTTTTCAGATTCGAGTTCTGCGTCCAATGGTACTTTTTAGCATTTTGGAATTTTGAGTATTTTTATCGCAGATCGTCGTTTTTGATTTTATGTATGTTTTTTGAGTTTTGAGTTCTTCTTTTGATATGTTTCTCTTTTTTTGTGTTTTCTGAAGTTTCATATCTATATGTTCATTTAAGCGTCAAAACGTTTGCACATGTGATTATGAGGGACTGAACCATTATATTTTCAGCGATGAACTCTTAGCATTTTCAGCGATGCATCACTAGCATTTTCAGCGATAACTGACTAGCGTTTTTGAGTTCTTCTTTGATATGTTTCTTTTTTTTTTTTGTGTTTTCTGAAGTTTCATATCTATATGTTCATTTAAGCGTCAAAACGTTTGTACATGTGATTATGAGGGATAGAACCATTATATTTTCATCGATGCATGCCTAGTATTTTCAGCGATGTATTTCTAGCTTTTTCAGCGAGAACTGTCTAGCATTTTCAGCGATGGACGTTAAGCATTTTAAGCGATGGTTTATGTCAGCTACGTGTATTTATTATTTTAATGGGAATTCTTTGTTTATTTCTTCACAGGCAACATAAATTGGAGTGAGTTAAGTTTTGTTACAGCTGATGATGCGTTTAGGTTTTATTGTGATTATGCTCATAGTTTAGGTTTCTCGGTAAGGAAAATGTATGAGAGACCAAAGCCACATGAAGTTGATAGATTGTTCTATTTACAATATGCGTGCAATAAGGAAGGTTTTCGTCGTGGTTGTTTGTTGGATAGTGATTCATCTTGTCGTTCTAAGAGTCTGAAATTTCGTAGGAGTGATGAAACCCGAACTGGTTGTGAAGCAAAGGTGAGGTTACATTATAAAACTGATGAAAAAGTTTATAGAGTTGTGTTTTTCTGTGGTGATCATAATCATGATCTGCATGGACCATCAAGGAAGCATATGTTGAAATCGAATAGAAGAGTTGATGAGTTACACAGTGTTGTTGCTGGTATACATGAAGAAGTTGGATTGTCATTGAAGTCATCGTATGACTTGTTGAGTATGGGTGCTGGAGGTAGTGGACTTGTAGGATTTTTAAAGGACGATTTGAAGAATGCACTTGTTAGAAGGCGGCAAAGAAATTTAAAAGTAGGGGATGCTGGTGTTGTATTGAAGTATTTCTCTGAGAAATGTGTCAGTAATCCATTTTTCTTCCATGAGTATGATCTGGATGATGATGAGAGAATTACAAATATCTTTTGGTCAGATGCTGAAATGAGGATGGATTATCAAGCTTTTGGTGATAGTGTGACCTTTGATACAACGTATCGGACAAATAAAAATTACAGACCATTAGCTGTTTTTGTTGGATTCAATCATCACCGACAGACTTCTATTTTTGGAGCTGCATTGATGCTTGATGAAACTCAAAGATCATTTGAGTGGCTATTTAAAACATTTTTGAAGTGTATGGGGGATAAGGCACCTCAAACGATTTTCACAGATCAAGATTGTGCGATGGCACCGGCAATTAGGAAAATTTTGCCTAATACCTATCATGCTTTATGCAGTTGGCACATTATAGAAAATGCGAAAAAAAATTTGAGTCAACTGTACACACCAAGGTAAATATTTAGTTATTTTTACTTTCAATTGTTTTTTCGATTTTGGATATTGATATGTACATGTTGAACTCATTTTTTTAGGTTTGATAAGCTATTTCATCATTTGGTATATGATGTGAGGACAGAGATGGAATTTGAGGTGGAATGGGAATACATGCTATCAACTTGTTTCTCACAATCTGAACATAGGTGGTTGTCGACTACTTATAATTTGAGAAGTCAATGGTCCGCTGCTTGGGTTAAAAATCATTTTACTGCAGGAATGAGGACTACTCAGCTAAGTGAATCTTTTAACTCAGTTGTGAAACGGTATGAATAAATTTCGTTTTCAGCGATAGTTGAATAGTTATTTTCAGCGAGACGATACTGTTTTGATCAGCGAGAGTGTTCTATTTATTTCAGCGATGTGTGTTTGCTCTATGTAGTTGAGAATTTGATTTTCACATCCCCATATTGTGTTGACATTTCACAGGTTCTTAAGGCCAGTTGATAACTATGTTGAGTTCTTTGCACATTTTGAAAGGGTTGTGGAGTCAAGGAGGGATAATGAACGGATGGAAGATTTTAAGGCAGATGATAGACAAGTTTCTGCCAGGTTTATTATGAATCCACTATTGAAATATATAGCTGAGAAGTACACACCAAATGTGTTCAATATTTTCAACAATGAGTATGATTTGTCATTTGGGTATGTGGTTGAGCTTCAACCAGATGCATTAATTTATCGTGTTTGCAAGAGAGAAGATGCAGATTCAAAGTTGATTGGTGATCATGTGAATGTTAACATTGATGATGGTACAATTGGATGCAGTTGCAATATGTTTGAGAATATGGGGATTTTATGTTGTCATGCTCTGAGGGTGATGGATATTCTGTCAGGAAGTGGAGCAAAAGTGTTTCATACTATTCCAGATAAATATATTTTGCGGCGGTGGTCAAGGAATGCAAAATGTGATCTTAGTTATGTTGATGTTGGTGTTGGAAAAGAAACAAATGTGGTCAATGCAGCATCTAGATACCGGAAATTGTGTGGCTTGTTTTTGAAATCAGCAATTGTGTTGTCACGAAATGAGGATGCTTGTGAATCGTTTATGTATGACTTTGAGACATTGATGAAAACAAAGTATGACAACATTGATATTAACAAAGAGTCGGGTAATTTCTAATCAAAGACATATTTATGTTTTTGCTTTTTTTGAAATTAGTGTTTCTCAATGTTTTTGTTTTTTTTTTGCAGAGATTGGAAGTACATCAGATTACTCAAATTTGCATTTAAGGGAAAGAGAAACTTGTAAAGGGCGGAAGAAATCGAACAAGAGAATGGTCTCTATTTCTGAAGCTGTTCGGAAAAAGAAAGAGTTAGAACATCGTAAACGGATGCAGAAATGAAGTTTTTTGTTTTTTTAGAAATGACATGAAGTGTATTGTTCATTAATATTGTATTGATCGACTTAGTTCAGTGATAACTAATGCAATTCAGCGATGATTACTTATATATAAAAGCGATGATCGTTATGCAATTCAGCGATGAAAGTTAGTTTTAATAAAAAAAATAACTGTGTAGTATTTAATAAGAAAATGTTACAATGTCTCAGAAAATCGCGTAAAGAATGCAATTCAGCGATGATAAGAAATGATAAAAAGCGATCGTCACAGTGCAATTCAGCGATGGAGATGAGTTAATAAAAAATAACAGTGTAGTAGTTAATAAAAATTTTACAATGTTTTTTCAGAATTCGCGTAATTAATAAAAAATAACCGTCTAAGTAATTAATAAGAAATAACCGTCGAGATTTCACCGTGTAGTATTTAATGTCAATTTAACCGCCAATTTTCAATTTATGACTGTCGATACTTTCTCTAGGGCTTTTCAGCGATTTTAGCGATTCTCTGCGTCTACGGCGAACGGCGATTGTTTTTCTACGGCGAACGGCGAACGGTGATACTTTACTTTTTGTTTATCAAGAATGGCTGAAAAAGTGCATACTCAGGTGTGTTGCGTCCCATCTAGCATTTGTCTTTTAAATAATATCCTGAACGAGACTGACGGAGATGGGAAGAAAGAGTTTATTCACGATACTTGCTTCAGTTGTCTGCTCATGTTCAAAATGTGCATGCTCAAGGTTGATCCTGTTATAACTTTGATTAATCAGTGGAGCATTCAGGAGGAATGCTTTATTATTGATAAAAACCGTCGATGGAGGTTTACAGATGAAGACATTCATAAAGTATATGGTTTGCCATGGGGAGTTGATAAGTTTATAATAGATTTGAAGAATAATGAAATTGGTTATGATTTTGCTGATGAATTTTGTGAAAAGTATTCTCTTATTACGAATAAGAAGGAGCCTAATCGGATACCTGTTAAGGATCTTAGAGCTATTTTAGAGAATACGGAGAATAATGAAATTCCATTGGATGACTACTGGAGGATGTATGTTTTGTTTGCTCTGCAGAAAGTCTTTACTCCTAACTCAGGGAGGGTTGTAAACAAGAGGTATCTTCAGTTTCTTAGATCTCCGGAAGAAGCTTTAAGGTACAATTGGTGTCTTCATATTAGACAATTTCTTATCAAATCTCTGAATGAGTATAAGGCAAAATTGGATAAGGGAACCAGTGCTCAAGCACGCCCCTGTGGAGACCTGTTTTGCTTAATGGTAATTTTTAATTTTGTGTTTTTTATGCAATTTATATTTGTTATGTGATATATATTGTTGATTATGGTAATTGTTTGTTGATTATGTATCTTGTTTGTTTTTGTTTTTTTCAGCACATGTTTTTTGATTTCTATGAGCGTGAAGAGCTTCATTTGGTTGGATTTACTTGTAAAAAGGATCGATACTTGGAGATGGTTGATATCTGGAAGGTTTTCCCTAATGCAAAGTATCCAGATATTGACTTTAAGAAGAAATCGAGGGTTACGAAAAGGACTGTGGAGGAAGATGACGATCGACTTAGCACTTTTGTTTCTGGTCTAAAGAAGAAAAGGAGGGGTGGGAAAGAAGTGGAAGATGAGGGTTTGAATTCTACTGCAAATGAACCAACTGCCAATCTTTCTAGGAGTGTGGATGGAGGAGGGGATGAGCAGTTAGGAGAAAATGTGGATTTGAATGCTATTGGAAATGAAGAAGCTGCCAATCTTTTCTAGCTTGCAGCCTATGCATTCACCTGTTGTCCATGAAGCTAATGCAAATGAGACAACTGATTCTGAACCAGTTGTTCATCTTTCTGATCACACAATGGACTCTATTTTGAAGATTGCTTGCCAATATATGGATGCTGATGCTTCAGGCAATGTTGATCCTCTCATAGAAGCATCCAGAAATGATGTTGAACCTTCCCCACACCCCCCTTGTGATCAAGATGCAGGTGAACTGTTGATTAATGTGGGTCGACGTCGTGAAGGAGAACAGTCAACTAATCTTGATATAACTGCAAGCGAAGGAGAAATCTTGATGGGTATATTAGCAGGAGCAGGAAATGTTGTGATGAGTCAAGGGGGTCCGGAGGTGACAAGTTTGCTGGAAGGAGGTGATGCAGATGTTGGGAATGTAAAAGACAAAACTGAAGAGAGAGTTGCCCCGGACACTGAAAATTTACCTGAAAATGTACCGAAGGTAGTTTTATAAATTTTGTACTTCATAATATTTTTTGAAGGTAGTTTCTGACATTCTTTTTTCTTTTTTGCTTTTTCTGTGTTGTTTATTTTTATTGCAGAGATCTTTATTTCGATTCCGAATCCCTTTCAGTTTCGATTCCTTGAATGTATGTACAGTGACAAAATGTTTGCTATAGGGGTTATTGTAACAAACTGTTTTGATATATTTTTCTTGTGTGATTTTTAGTTAGCACATGATGGGGCAAAGAAAGATACAGCACATGACGGGGCTGAGAAAGATGCTTCACATGATGTGGCTGAGAATGCAGAGGTACTGTACTAGTTTTCAGCGATGGTCTCTGTGTTTTTCAGCGATGATATCGACCACATTTCAGCGATTGGATATGATTTGATATATTTTCTTTTGTGACTTTAGTTTTTAATAGTTTTTAGCTATATCAATTGTGATGTAACAAAATGTTTTGATATATTTTCCTTGTGTGATTTTTTAGTTAGCACATGATGGGGCTAAGAAAGATGTAGGACATGATGGGGCTGATAAAGATGCAGCACATGATGTGGCTGAGAATCCAGAGGTACTTTAATAGTTTTCAGCGATGGTTTCTGTGTTTTTCAGCGATTAAATCTTTCACATTTCAGCGATTTGGACATGGTGAATGATATATTTTCTTGTGTGACTTTAGGTTTTAATAGTTTTTAGCTATATCAATTGTGATGTAAATAGAGGTATTTTCTCTAATTTACTCTAGTATGTGTATAGATGCATGGAGAAGATGTGCCAACCTTTTCTTTGGGCTTATCCGAGAATGAGAATGTTGTAAGAGATGAGAATCCAGAGGTATGTCAATAGTTTTCAGCGATAATTTAAGTGTTTTTCAGCGATGACCCTTTTCATATTTCAGCGATCATTGATATATCATCTGTAATTTTCAGGAACAAGCTAAGACAGTTCATAGAGCTAAGACAATTGAGAAATTGAAGGAGAAGTATATGCCTCCTAGAGTGATGATGATTGATCTCCAGCCTATTGAAAAATGCAACAAGTTTACATTCATGGATATGACTTATACCCGATTTAAAGAATATCCAGAATTTAAGGCGTCATATACCTGTACTCCAGAAGAGTTGAATGTGGCTGTTTGGGCAATCATTACAAATATTCTAGGAAAGGTTGAAGCGAAGAACACAATTGTTTATGATGATCAAGAAATGAACTTGTCGAAGCTTGACATCGAAACACTGAGGGTTGATAGTGATATTGCGGATATTGTTATAAACTGTTACGCGAAAGTGATCAACCGTCGTGAATTCGAAAGAGCCAATGGGAAACCAATTCTGAAATATTGTTTTTCATCATTATTTGCTGTGAGTCTGATATATATATACATACATAGATATATATATATTTAACTTCTTTTTGATGCATGATATGTTGTATCTTTTGAAACAGACATTTTCAGAGGCAGAGGTGGATGCAGATTTACCATTAAAAGATGGTGCAGAACTTGTTGATGCATTCGTGAAAGATTTCAAGTTTTTTCCTGAAGAAATGATTGATGTAGTGTTGAATGCAGAGAGTGTAAGATACATTTTTGTTTTGATAATTTTGTTTATATTGTTGATCATTTTTAGATTCTAATTATATGTTTTCTCAATGTTCCAGTTCTTCTTCCCATATTGTCGACAAAACCACTGGGTTGCTTTTTCTGTTGATATGAGAAAGAGAAGAATTTTTTACTTCAACAGCAAGAATGCTGAAGGCGGGTGGACAGCTGATTATAATGTTTTGAATAGGATATGGTATAACTTGAGGATGCTGGGAAATACACTGATGAAATCTGAAAAATGGTTTGCATCATATCGCATGCTTTTCTCGCCGCTTGCAGAGCAGAAAGATGAGCACAGCTGCGGTGTTTTTGTCTTGTCTTATATGGATTATTGGGAAGGATTAATTATGGATGACATGTTGGCAGAAATGAAGAACAAGAGGTATAATCTGGCAAAAAGAGCCAAGGTCTGCGCTGAAATATTGATGTCAGATGTCAATCAAAAGAAAGATTTTGTGCTAGGAGAAGTGAGTAGAGAGATGCAGTTGGTTGCCCAGCATAGTCAGTCATTTGAGGTAAAGAAACCAGCACCACCTAAGCCAAAAAAGAGTCGGAAAAAGAAACAATGATGAAATGAAGTGTTTTTGATGAATGAATGAGCTGTTTTTTTTATGCGATGGATGACATCGCTTAAATGTATATGTAAATTTTTCGTTGCTGAAATGTACATTGTTTCATCTGTTAAATGTCTATTGTTTAATCGGTTATATATATTGCACTTTTTGTGATCGCTTAAATGTACATCTCTTTATTCTTACATGGGCATTGTAAATTATGGAGTATTATTCTCTATTTGGCTGATTTGGAGCGATTCGGTCAGGTTGGGATAGCTGAAAAAGGAACTGATGTGGATCCTGAGGTTGGGATAGCTGAAAAAGGAACTGATGTGGATCCTGAACATGCTGAGCACATCAGACTTCTAAGGGAAAAAGTGTTACATGAGATAACGCGTAAGAACTGGCCAGTGCTGAGAAAGAATGCAAGACAGTACAGATTGATGAACAAGGCTGAGGCAGAGGAGTATCTGAAATATGATCTGGCACAAGATATGTCTTATTTAAAAGAAGCCCTGGAAAGAGACATGGTGTCCGCCATGATGGAGCGTTACAGAATTTCTTATCTCGAACTCCTCATGGAAATGGATCAGAAGGCCCTGGATTATTGTAACACAGGAAATAAAAAGAAGATCATGCATTATGATTACAAATTCAGAAGTCTAATCTGCAAACGTATAAAAGGAGCATGGGAACTGATGCTGGTGAGGATCACCAATCCACAATTTGTGAGAGATTACTTGAGGTTTGTAGATAAACAGTTTGGCCAAAAGTAGAAGAAAACAGTTTTGTGAAAACGTTTGTAGATGTGATTATCAATTTTTCAGCGATGAGTTGTAAGCATTTTAAGCGATGGTTGAATATTCTTTTCAGCGATGAAATTGTATTCTTTTCAGCGATGTGTATATAGCATTTTTCAGCGATTTGTATATGAGCATTTTATGCGATTTTATGTATGTGTTGTGATATGTTTATCTTTTTATGAGTTTTCTGAAATTTCACATTTATACATTCATTTAAGTGAGTTCTGAGTTATGTTTGTACATGTGATTATCAGCGATGTCAAGAGCAACTTTTTCAGCGATGAGTAAATGGCATTTTAAGCGATGTTTTTGTATGTTTTTCAGCGACATAGAGCAAGCATTTTAAGCGATGGTGATAGATCGTCGTTTTTTGATTTTGTATGTATGTTTCTGAGTTCTGAGTTATGTTGAGCGATGGACATCAAGCATTTTGGGATATGTTTTCTCTTTTCTGAGTTTTCTGAAAATTTCATATTTATACATTCATTTAAGCAACAAAATGTTTGTAAATGTGAATATAGCATTTTTAAGCTATGGTTCTATATTGTTTTCAGCGATGATTGGTAAGTCTTTTAAGCGATGGGTCTTTGTTGTTTTCAGCGATGGGTCTAAGTTGTTTTCAGCGATGGGTCTATGTTGTTTTCAGCGATGGTTCTATATTTCGTTTTTATGGAGTGGCCTAAATGAAATGGGCCTAAATAAAATTAAATGGGCCTCGGAAAATTTTTTAAATTGTGAGCCTTATAAAAGGAATCACATTCATTTCTCGAATCTTCATTTCTAAACCGTTTCTCAAAACCCTAATTTCTCAAAACCGTAATCGGAATCACCTTCATTTCTCAAAAATGTCGTCCAAAAGAAGATGCACCGAAGAGAGTTCCAGTCGCACATCCGACTTGTTCACACAATGCTGGGAGATGTTCGGCAATTATCTGAAGGACACACATCCCACGTGTGACAATGCGCGCGGACTGAATGATTTGATAGAAAAAATGTTAAACGCTGGGTATGTGCCGAAGAAGCATCAGGATATTCTTATTGAAACACAGGTATTTCTTATTGAAATTACAACTGAGTATGCTTAGGAACCTTTTGGTTGGAATTGTTTTGAACTGATTTATGGTTTTTAATGCTTTTTTGAACTGATTATAGTTGTTCTAGGGTTACGAATTGTTTCAGTGTTTTATGTTTGAACTGTTTGAACTGATTATGGTTGTTCTAGGGTTATGAGTTGTTTTTAAGTGTTTTATGGTTGTTTTAGTTATTAATTGTTTTTTTACTGATTATTGTTGTTTTAATGATTTTGTTTTGAACTGATTATGGTTGTTTTTTAGTGATATGAATTGTTTTTGTACTGATTATGGTTGTTTTAGTGATTGTTTTGAACTGATTATGTTTGCTTTTGTACTGATTATGGTTTTCTTTCTTATATTTACTTTGTTCTCTCAATTGTACTTATTGTTTCAGTGCTATGAATTGCTTTGTATCTTATATTTACATCTTATATATTAATAAGCTATCTTTCTTATATGTTGAAACACAGGATTTTCTGTTGAAAATTATAACTTAGTATCCTGATATTGAGGCTGCTGAAAGATCTTATAACATCATGTATCCCCACTTTGAAGCTCTGGACATTCATATTGGTGTCCTCCAAAATGAAGGCAGATCTAATGGTGCTGATGTCAACAGACGTTCATTTGATCCCACACAGCTGCGTGAAATGTCAAATCACTATCGCAGCGTGAAAGTCTCATTTGCAAATACTCCAGCACAGTTGAGAGAACGCAAAGAGGCTTTTACAAATATGTGGGGAGATCTGATTCATAGGCTTAGGGCGATGCATGAAGCCATCTCTGATCCAGCTCATATCCCGGCTGTTTAATATGTTTTTGGAATGTGTTTTGAATGACTCTTGAATTTGTGATGTTTTTGGAATGACTTGTTCTTTGTGAAGTTTTTAGATGTTTTTATGACTTTTTTTGAATGGTGGTGTTGAACATGTTTTTGGATTGTTTTTGGATGTGTTATGACTGTGATTTTGAATGGAATGTGATTTTGATTTATGGTTTGATTTTATGGTGTTCAATGTTTTATAACTTTGAATGGATTTAACTGGTTTTAGTGTCTACGAATTGTTTCAGTGATTTGCGGTTTTTATGCTCTATCGCTGAAAAGTACATAGTGAACTCGCTGAAAAGAATAGTTGTTCATCGCTGAAAAGTTATAACATCTCTGCAAAGTGTATTCGGTTAAAGGAATCTCAATCATCGCTGAAAATAATAGAACAATCTCGATGAAATGAAGCACATACCATCGCTGAAAAGTATAATGTTATATCGCTGAAAATAATGATACAAATTAATATGTTTTAATTAGGAATCAATAATTTCGTTAAAAATAGTATCTTAAAGAAAACAGTTGCACTTCATCAATAGTGTACCATTATTTTTCAAGTCATCGCTGAAAATAATGGCACACTCTCGCTGAAATGAAGTAAGTTATATCGCTGAAAAGAATAACAATGTATCGCTGAAAATAATGATACAAATTAATATAATTTGTGTCAGTAATATGTTGTAATTAGGAATTAATAATTTCGTTAAAAATAAAAACATATGATGTATCGCTGAAAAGTACAAAGTGAAATCGCTGAAAGAGTTAAGCAATCATCGCTGAAAAGAGTAGTAAACATCGCTGAAAAGATATAATATCTCTGCAAAGTGTAGTATCTCGACGAAAACAATTGCACTTCATCGAGAGTGTACAATTATTTTTCAAAAGTCATCGCTGAAAATAATGACGCACTCTCGCTGAAATGAAGGGACTGCCATCGCTGAAAAGAATAATGTTGTATCGCTGAAAATAATGATACAAATTAATATAATTTGTGACAGTAATATGTTGTAATTACGAATTAATAATTTCGTTAAAAATAAAAACATATGATGCATCCTGCATTCTGCATCGCTGAAAAGATATAATATCTCTGCAAAGTGTATTAGATGCAAATCTCGGAGAAAGGAATTTGAAGTCATCGCTGAAAATAATGTGGCATTCTCGCTGAAATGAATAACATTCCCTCGCTGAAAAGAATTCCGTTGTATCGCTGAAAATAATGTTACACTCTCGATGAAATGAAGCATAGTGATGTATCGCTGAAAAGAATAATGTTTTAATTAGGAATTAATAATTTCGCTAAAAATAAAAGCATAGTGATTTTTAGTGATTTTTTCTGTTGTAAGATATTTTAGGATACAAATCCGTTTAAGATATGCAATAAATCCGTTAAAGATACGTACTAATCCGTTAATTTCGTAATTAATAAAACCGTTACATATTTTAATTGGACAACTTTACCCTTTTGCATTTACAACCCTTGGATTTTAATTGGACGATCAAGATTTTCGCCTTGATGTGCTGCGGATTTGTTCAATCGCACCATAACCGGACCCCACCGGGCATAATACTTTTATCAATAAAATAAAGAATATATTTATGAAAAAATTATAATAAAATTTTAGTATAAAGAAATAAAATAGTCTAAACATGTGTCATAAAATATTGTTAAATGTGAAACCAAACATAAATTCTATTGTAAATTAAAGTAATGCTTATGCATTTATTACTGAAAACACCACAATTAGGTTAAGACATAAAAATATTCAATCAGTGTGATGTTCATTTTCATGAAGATTTTTAGTTTAAAAAAATTGTAAATATCATAATGTAGTTTCACAACAAAGTATATGCCAATTAAGCTGAATTCATTAGCGTGGAAAACAACCCAACCATCCAGGAAAAAAAATCATACTCAAATACAAATACAAATACCTAATACAAATAATTTAATATTAAATAATAAAAATAACAGAATGTAAAATTTAATATATAGGGTTAGTTTTTTTTTTTAAAAAAAATTGTTTGAAATTCAAAGCAAAAATCCTAGTCATTAAACTCTCTAATATCCAAATGTTGAATTGTCTGAAAAAAGATAAAAATAAAATCAAATTATTAAATGATGCTTGTTATGATACAGACTGATGACCACTGCAACACTACTTAACTTATGAACCATCTAAGGATGTTCGTATTCAAAGTTAAGATAAATGAATATGTGAAGAACCACATATCAAAACCATAGTTTTGAAAGAAATACTAAATATATCTATTTAAATGAATATTTTAATAAATTTTAATTAGATCAATTTAAAATTGTATAATCAAATCTATTATAATAGAAAATTAATATTTTATAATTTACTTAGAAAGAAAAAAAGAAAAACGACTCAAGCTCATAGTATAAATTCACACATTCAAATAGTGGGAGTAATATTTATTGGGGTGAATAAATGGAGAATCAAGATTAGACAGGCGCTATTACATTGCCCTATCGCCTCGTGCGGGGATTATTCCCCTGTCTTTCAATCACTCTTAGAACTTAACTGATTCTAAGTAGATTATAAACAATTTCCACCTTCTAGTATAAATTGCCATAGATGAAAGGTAACCATTTCTAAATTCAGAACATGGAATCATATGATTCAAAAAATTCTATATTATTAATATAGTTATGACTTGAAAAAAAAGTCATGAAGTCCATATATACATACATTCAATACAACACATATTTTATGATCTCCAAATATTGCTAAAACAAATCCAAGACTCACAAAGATCTAAAGAATACATCAGTTCGTATGAAGACCAACTTTCACTTGCACAACATTCTCAATATTATCCAATTTAATCTCCCAAATTAAGGAATTAAAACACCATAAAACACTGGAATATTTAAAGCATACAAAGGGCGAAAAGGGTATGAAAAAACATTGGCTTTTTTCAGGCCTTTGGCTTTTTTCATCAATTCAGCCATGATACATTTTACCAATCAATAATTCATAAGTATGCATGAGAAAAGAGTCCTACATACAAACTGATAGGAATTTTAAAAACATCACATGATGAAGTCCTATACACAACCACGCCATAGAATTCAATCATTTTAGTTCTAACAAAACAAACTACAAACAAATTTCCAGACATCCAATGCAATTGCATTCTGCAGCAAAAGTCTATGCAAAAACGGACAAGCTATGACTCCGTGTAACATCATTGATATGTATAAAATACCAGTGATATTGGAGATTGATCTAAAAAATAAACATATTTAATAATCTATAATGAATTTTATGAAAGCGAAAATTGTGGACTTCTTGCAGCAATATCAAAGCCTCCATCATGATTTCAACATCCAGTAAACTTATTCAACCCCCACTTTTGCCAACAGAATACATTGGAGATCAACATAAAATACTATATGTACTATATTGAGATTAAGATGCAAGAGGTAGGAAAAATACAGAACAGACTAAAGACTTTTCGACATAAAATAAGCACACATGAATAATTTTGCAATAGGTAAAAACAATATCCCTTAGCAAGAGAAATCAAAACCCGGTATCCCAAATCAGAGCAGATCACATTGGAAGATATTTTAAAGTTGAAACAACATTTCTCAAACATTTTTATATCACAATGCGCCAAACCATCCATATTTCACAACATCGAGATGGAGAAGATGGCATAGGCTGTGGTGGTTCGATGGAAGAGAAGGGACATGAAGATGGAGAATATTGATGGAGTAGGAAAACGAAATGATGTAAATGTAATAGAAGATGGGATATAATAATAAATAGAAAGAGGAATACATTAGACGGTTAGAGGGATTTATGTTAAATTAATTAAAGAATTTAATTTAGGGCAGCCAAAAATTTATCAATAGAAAATTTAGGGGCGGAATTTTTGGGATATTCAGTTTTAGTATATAGATATATTTCGGTTACAAATTTTAAATACTCAATTCTATTAACAGTTATATCAATAATAGCTGCAAATGAATTGGGATAATAATGAACTAAAAATGTACTTGGAGGTTTTAGGCGGGAAGGGTAAGTTTAGAATACTCGATTTTAATATATTATAGATGTTGGGAATTTGATAATCAGGCTTGATAATCTCCTTTTTTTTAAAAAAAAAAAAATTGTATACGTTTTTTCTTTTCAAATGTTTATAGCGATGTTTTTAAAATAAATAGTACTAACTGTTTTTTTTTAAAAAAAAACAATAAAAATTTATAGTCTTTGGATGAATTTATCAAATAAATATTAACATGTTGAACTGTTAAGGAGGTACAATTATGATAAGCATGTTAACTAAAGGGGTGTATTCAATATAGAGTCTATAGGATTTTTTTGGACTTTTAAAGTTGGGGTATATTCAATTTAAATTTTAAAAAGTTTTTAAAAATATAGGTGTATTCAAACAAATTTTAAAAAATCATTGAAAATTTTGAGGTATTCAACAGTCCATGAATTTTAAATCTTTATATATTTTAATGGATTCTCTTAAAAATATAACTAAACAAAATCTCTCTAAACAATCCAAGATTTCTAAAAATCATCCAGACTCTAGTCAAACTCTAAATGTAGTCTACATAAAATGAATCAACTCTACATAAGTCTATGGATTCTTTAAATCTACCAACTTTTTAAAATCCATAAAACTCTGAATTGAATACACTCGTAAGTGTTATTAGTTAAAGATAAACATGAACAAATTTGGCTGCTCTTTTAGATGGAATTTATCACAATTTTATTCTATAGATACAATAGGAGCAGGACTGCAGGAGACACAAGCTAGTTTTGTTTTTGACAAAGACGAGGGGTAACCACATGTAATTGGTCCATTGGGCCGATTGATACATTTATCACCTCTCAATTGCTGTTGCAAAATTGAACCATAATTTTCTTTATCAAATTCATCACCAATCACTGAATAATTAATTGGTAACTAGCTAGCTAGTTGATGACAAAGTTGATGACAAAACCAGATTAGGTTTTGTGTTTTTTATTTTTTAATTTTTTAATTTTTTTTTGTCTTGATTTAGCCCATTGGAGTCTTGTTCTTTCCATTGTGCTGAAAAACACTATTATAAATATAGAAACACTCATAATTTTACTATAGAGGATACCCGGTACACACGCCTTAATTTTACTATGAGCTAATAATTAACCGCGCGTTTTCCCCAATTACAATTTTCATGCACACTACAATTGTAAAGCATTGTATTTACATATGTTACAATACTTCTTTAAATTAATCAAATCACCTTTTGAATAATAATTAAGATTTTTCACTCAAATAAATATAATTAAGTTTCAGCCCTCATATAATTTTGCTTCTGTTTATAGTTATATAAACATTACTTAATTTGTCAGTTTATTCCTTGCCACATAAAAAAATTTCACAAATTCGTCCTAAAATTGTAGTCACTCCATCCCAATATACTTGCTCGTTTCTCATGTACACCATATCCAATACATTTTTTTAATCGTTAATATTTTCAAATTAATGTAAATGAAAATTATATAAATACATATTTTTGAACTAATCAATTAAATGAATCTCACATTACCCTATACATAACTATGTTTTTAATTATATAATTACATTAAAGTCTTAGTCAAAGTTGATCAATAAAAAATGAATGGTGGGAGTCCATAATATACAAATTATAAAAAAATAAATTAGAAAATAGGGATATAGTGGAAATCAAACCCCACCATGAACACATGTACTGTAATAGTACTATATACTATATATATATATTAAAAAAAACAAAAAAACAAACCCAACAATAGGAAAAAATGACAAATATATCCTTTTTATTTAAAAAAAAGTCAAATCTATCCTTTTTCTATTTTATTACCGAATTTATCCTCTACATATGCTAATTATATCCGAAAATATCCTAAATTCACTAATCGTGGAATGCCTGTTGAGGTGGCAATAAATTAACTTAAACCCTACACGCTGGATCGAATTTGAAGTGTGTCTCAATTAGGGCTGGGGAAAAATACCGAATATATTGCATACCGCACATACCGTATCGAAAAAATACCGAAAATATCGAAATTTTCTGTATACCGTAATTTTCGGTATGGTATCATACCGTACCATAATATTTCGGTACGATAACGGTATAAATTTTTTGATACCGCGGTATATCGCTACAGTACCGAACTTTGCTATATACCGCGGTTTCGGTATATACCGTGATACTGTTATATACCGTAATATCGGTATGTTGGTATATAGCAGAAGTTCGGTATGCCGGTATATACCACAATACCAGTATGTCGGTATGTAGTGAATGTTCGGTATGTCGGTATATACCGCGATACGGTATGTCGGTATGTACCGAATGTTCGGTATAGCGGTATATATCGAACTTACCGGAATGTCGGTATGGAAATATTTCATACCGAAACTTTCGGTATACCGAAGATCGGTATACCGATATGTTCGGTACGGCAACGGTATGAAAATTTTCATACGTAAAGTTCGGTAAGGTATACGGTACGGAGAATTTTTTTCGTTATGATACCGTACCGAAAATTACGGTATACCGAAAATTTCGATATTTCTTTTTTCGATACGGTATGTGCGGTATGCGGTATACTCGGTATTTTCCCCAGCCCTAATTGAGAGACACTTCAAATCCCATCCAGCGTGTAGGGTTTAAGTTAATTTATTGCCACGTCAGCAGCCATTCCACGATTAGTGAATTTAGGATATTTCCGGATATAATTAGTATATGTAGAAGATAAATTCGGTAATAAAATAAAAAAATGATAGATTTAGCTTTTTTTAAAACAAAACGGATATATTGGCCTTTTTTCCCCAACAATATACCAAATGACAAAAAGATGCAAACGGGCTGAACCATTCATTTTCCATATATGTGGACCCATTTCATATGTAAGTATTTGATATTGTTGGGCTTAATTATTTAGGCCCACTTGTTCTTGGCCCAACCAATGCTATCTATTTTATTTATACTAGTAAACTTGGTAACATTATTGTGCATATGTTAAAACCAGAATACTGATTCAATATTTGCAGATTATCCCGAGTGTTAATTTATTCATTATTGAGTCAAATATTTGTGATGAAGAAAATAGCTGTTCGATTGTTTGGTACAAGGAACAAATACATTATTTTAGTTTGGGGCGTTTATCGTCACATTACTAGAATTTTTCAGTTTCAGAGACCAAAAAATTTTAGTAAAATTCAATCACAACAACCTAATTTTTTTGGTAAAATTCAGTTACTAAAGAGGTTAGCGACCGGATTTGAGACTAAAGTTCGTTAGAAACCACAATTTTAATGACCGGAATTCGTTAGCGACCGAATCCGAAATGTTTTTTTGTAGTGAATTAAAACGATGGTTTTCTTGGGTGAAAAATGAGTGAATATATGCTAACAGAGAGAAATAACATACATGTGTCGATTGACAAAATCTGATCAAGTTATTTTGGCCAACAGAAAAGACGGTATGGGTATGTGGGGCTACGAAATTTCATAAGTTGATTATTAAATGTTGACAACATGAAATTGTGTGTGTATACTCAATACTATTATTTTATAGTGTGACGACAAATGGATTACAAGTTTGGGCAAACTACGTACAGGCAAGCATTTCTATTTTTTTTTTTTTTTAAACCGGGTATTCACAGGCTACATTGGATCCAAAACTAATTCCTCGAGAATCTGCAAGGGCAATTAAGGACACCCCTCCCTAAGCAGTTTTTTGCATACACAAGGCTCAAACCTAAGGCATTGCTTAAGCGACTAGAACCCATCCACCCTATTGATACCACCTTTTACATAGGGGGCCGCACCCCTCCATTAGGATATTTAATTTTACATTGAATTTCCATACTATCATATTATTCATATAGGTGGTGCAATGGTTGCATCCCAATACTAGATTTTTTTTTAATTTTTTTTTTTCCCTACATTCTTATTGAGTTGTTGAAATCACATATATTAGGGTGGTTGTGCCCCCGGTTGCTAGAAGGAAAAAATATTTAAAAATGATTTAGCTGCCATTGTAACACCCGAGGAAAAACAAATTCAAATTGTTTTGAACTACGTCATGACTTGATCCCTTCACAGGGTACGTAGGCAGCTTAGAACTAATTTCTAAGTTCAGTCACGAAATAAATCACAAAATACATCACGAGTTAGACCACAAGGACGATAGGGGGAAAGTTGGAACCAATTTAGACTAGGCCAATTAGGATACGGAAATGTTGCGAGCGATAAGCCGAACTCGCAACGAGATTAAGGAAAGGATTTCGGGCTAGAGACGACCCAAGGGATCGAGCTAACACGTAGAAAATCGATAGGGGAAAGCAAGGAAAGACCCGACGGAACACGCGGAGCCGAACCGGCCGGCCCGGCCGGCCCGCGCTGTCCGCGCGCCGCCGCGCGGCCACCGCGCGGCCAAGGGCGTCGCGACGCCAGGGCTGGCACGCGTGCTCCGCGCGGACAAAAGCCTAGGTGCGCGCCACCAGCGCGCCAGAGGTGCTGAAAGTGTAAACTTTCCTTCCATGGCGATTTTCTTGCCTAAATTAACATTCTCTTCGATGGTAAACGGATCCCAGCAGTAGGGAAGGGCATAAACTCGGTATTGGGCGCCCCCTACCCCTTATTTTCAGTAAACAAACCCTAGACACTCCATCTTCCTTCTCCAAGTTGAAACCTCCCTTCGACACCACTTTCCGGCGAGTATTCCGGCGACGACGGGACGACCGGGACAGAGCCCTGCCCTCTAGACTCTTGGTAAGCCATTGTGCAATGTTTCAATTCGTCCATAGACCCCTGAAACTCGAATTCTAACATTATTTCCTTACTACGATTTCACGTCGGAAAACGAACAAAAAGCGATCGGAGAAGTTGGCCGTTCGTCGTGACCCTAGGACATCCGGAAACCCAATCCAGCGACCCTAACATCATTCTAAGTAAGTTAACACCTTACTCACAAATTTTGGCGGTTGTTTGTTGTTTAAACTTCGAGATTTAGGCTTGTAACAAAAATCGGTTTTCAAAAACCCTATTTTCGTCCAATTTTAAAGACTCGCCAAAAACTCGACCTTCGGGAATTCAATCCGAAAACTTTTCAACATAAAAGTTGTTCCTAACACCTTTATCTATCTTGTGTCCAAATTTCAGCCATTGACATTAAGTTTTGCTATCCCAATTTTCGCTATGAATTTTCTGTAGCAAACCGAACGTTTCAAATCGGTGACAGATTTCTTCATTCAACTTGATGCATGTTTTTCACCCATTTTTCGAATGATTTAACTTTGCATTCCTAAACAAAAGTTGTAGATAATTGTGTCTAGATTATGCCTACAAAATTTCACGAATTTTGGTGTTCATTTGATATGTCAAACGGCCAAGTTTTTGAAACTGTTTTGAATTCGTTTTCAAGGCCATGAGTGTGCAGAGAGTTACACACGATTTTTGAGTACCAAGAATTCATTATTTCCAAAAACTTAAAACATGAGAGTTGTTCCTTAATGTGTCGTGTAGTTACTGTAAAAATTTCACATCGATTGGTTTTGAAATGAATTTTTAATCGGCGTTATACGAACCTGCGACGAAAACAGTTTTTAAGACATAAATTATTCTTTGCAATAAACTCAAATTTTAACTCACTTCGGAACCTTATTTCCAAAAAAACTTAAAACATGAAAGTTGTTCGTGTGTGTGTTTTTGAATTACTGGCCAAGTTTCAGAATTTTTGAAGGAAAAACGAATTTTAAATTAAGAAAGGCGTGAACTGCCTCGAATAGGATTTTTCGAACTTGAGAAAACTCGAACTATGAAAACGCGATATCGATCCTTTGATAACTTTGAAATACGAACTTTCGAAAAATCCCGTTCACTAGGCTGAGCCGATCTTCATACTATCATTATCTTTGAGACTGCCTCGTTAGTGGTCTCCTTACTATCTGAGATTGCCTCGTTAGTGATCTCGCGCGCTGTATTTGTGGACTGCCTCGTTAGTGGTCCTACCATATTTGTGGACTGCCTCGTTAGTGGTCCTACCATATTTGTGGATCGCCTCGTTAGTGGTCCTACTATCTTTGAGACTGCCTCGTTAGTGGTCTCCCATTGTTTGGACTGCCTCGTTAGTGGTCCTATGTTGAGATTGCCTCGTTAGTGATCTCCCGGTATGGTGTCCTCTTCTTAGTTTACGGGATGAAAAGTAAAAGACTCGTGTGAGTGTTTCATTATGCTTAAATCGTATTTATCCTGTCTTTAATTACGTATTTAAATTTTTATGCACCTTAAATTATGCTTTAAGTTTCGCTCTTTAAATTAAGTTCTTAAATCATGATTTCCGCTGCTAATAAATCATGTATTTTTTTTAAATCCTCGTACGATAAGCGTAATCTTTAGTTTTAAACACTTGTAACCTCTTTTATTTGTTAGTTAGGGATTAACTTACTCAGTATATTTTTATACTGACAACCGTTGTCATTTTTCTTTTACAGAGTATGTCGAGTGACGCATTGCATATGCACTTGGGGGAAAACATAATGGACATTATAAATTTCTGCATCGTACTGTTTTACCGGGTCTGTTAAACCCGAGGATTTGGCCATGTTGGCCGTGATTTTACTTTCCGCTGCACTTACTTTATTTATTTTCCGTACGTGATAATTTCGACTATCGTACTAAATATTATAAATTTCCGGACTATATCTTGAAATGTTTTAAATCATTTTACATACCCACAAGCCTTGCGTTTTCCTTAGCAAGCTCGGGAAGCCGTGTCTTGCTAGGGGGATGCGGCGGTGACATCCCGGCCTGGGTTATCAAATCCGGGGTGTTACAAGTTGGTATCAGAGCCCGGAAATTTTTTTTAAAGCTACTACTATTATTTTAAACCAATATTTTAAGCCCAAGTGTTATTTCCTTTAAATTATTTATTTGACTACTAGTACTGTTTTTAGCCCAAAAAAAATCTATAATCCTTTTTACATAGCCCAAATCTTAGCCCAAGAAATATTAAATTTTGGCCCACTATAGAGGCCCAACCTTTAGCAATTTATTTTAAACTAAATTTTATGGGGAAGGGACTTGCACTTGCATATTGCATATAGAATTAAATTTATGCATATCTTAACCTTGCCTGAAAAACATCTAACTCTAACCTCCCTTGTTGACATTAGATGGCCGAGCCCAACGCGAACATGGTCAATTTGATGGTGAAATTAATGAACGCATACCTTGAGGGCCAACAGCACATCAATTACTTCAAAACGCGGGTAGGACAGTTGGAGGGTAACCTGGCCCATCTGGGTCACCTTAGGGAAACTGACCATCACCACATAACCCAGCTGCAGGAGCAAGTCACACACCTCCAAGCCCAAGTGGCCCAGCTCCAAGACAAGGGAGACGATTTGGAGGAGCAGATAGAGACCATAGGCTGGGAACTGACTAACCTGGCCCAGGACGTGGACGGAGCGGTCCTTCAGAACCCGGGGCCTGCTTCCAATGTCGCCATACCCATCGATGTGTCGAGCGATGAGGATGACCCCATCAAGGTCGAGCCTGCCCATTCGTTTTAGATCTAGTGATCCAGCTATGCATTATTAGTATACTTTCCCTTTCGTACTATTAGCAGCGCACCTATTTCTATTCCGAACGCTTGTAACCCAAATTTAATTCTTGAGTAATAAATCTACAAGCATTTATTTTATACAAGTATATTTAAAGTGTTCCTTACATTTTAACTGAATTACTTCTCTTCGAATACCCTACTAAAACCCGATCAAACAAACGAACGAGTTAATAAGAATCAATGATCTATAGATAACAACTAAACAGAAATACAAGTAGTAAATATATATAAATATACTTTGTATAGAGATAGTTATCGGACAAGGATATCTCCAACCCTAAACCCTAGACCCTGAACCCTGAACCCTAGGGTTAAAAAAAAAAAAAAAAAAAAAAAATGATTATAATAATCATAAAAATAAAAATAATATAATAATAAAGATAATAATAAAATATATACAATACGTAAATATGTACACATAAATAAGTAAATTCCAACAACCTTTACAAGAAAACCCTGATAAATTGATACCTATTAAAAGATTAATCTTCTTGCAAGCAGCTATTTATTTAACCCATAAACTCTACCCCTTATATCTTATCACACTAGTTTATCTAAGTTCCTTGAAGCGGTTTAGTCAAGCAACAGTGCAAGTATTGTTGGGCAACCCGCACACATGTAGGTACGATAGGAAGGTAACAGTAAATCCAGGACATCTCAAACCATAAAATAGGCAGAACAATTGAACCATGTTTCTAAACAGCAGTAGACTACTAACACATGTCAAACACATAACTAAGCAATAACACAACGAAAATATAAACCACAAATCCCAGACAACAGAAACGTTCTCATAAGGAGGAGCCTAAACAAGGTACGTCTAAACGCAAAACCTAAACGAAAACACGAAACCAAAGGGAGACATCACTGATCGGGAGGCGGAAACTGTCGGCGCATGAAGTCGTCCATCTGCCGCACATAGGCGTACATGTCGGACATGGTGGCCTGCTGCTGAGCCTGCCTCGTAGCAAACGAGTCCATGCGGGTCTGATAAAGGTCCAACCTAGCGTCAAGGGCGTCATAACGAGCCTGCCCAGCCGCAAACCCGGCGTCCATACTGACCCGCATCTCCTGCATCATCTGCAGCATCTGAATCATCTCCTGCCCCTGAGGTGCCACGGCAGGAGGTGCCCCAGCAGGAGGTGGAACCACTGGAGGAGGGGGTGGCTGCTCCGGTGGTACAACGAGGATCAGGCCGCCGTCATCAGGATGCGGGCGAAGTACAGCACGGGGAGCCCCACGACGTAAGGCGCTACGCCGCTCAGCATAAGACGGAATACGGTAGCAACGGCCAGGTGCTAGGTCGTACGGATCTGTCTCCGGTGTAGTGCGAATCCCCTGTGCCGCGCACAACCCACAGATGAGGTGAACATGGGTAATCACCCTACTCCCTCGTCCTCTGCGCATACCCCGCAAGTTGTCCTCGATGCAAGCCCCTACATTCACCCTACCGTCCCGCGCGATGAAGCAAATGGTCTCGTAGACGTGATCCAAGACAATGTGGCTCCGGGACATCGGCCGGACACGCCCGAACCATAGCTGAGCGAGCTCTCGCCAAGGGGAGTCCACCGACGTCAAACGAAGCTCATGACTGTGCTCGAACGCAGGAGGCACTAGGGTGCATAAGGTGTTCCACGCAGGAGCAAGAACGCGCCCCTCGGGCTGGGGCCGGAACACGCCATCGTCGGGCAAGCCAAAATAGACGTTGATCGCCCGAGCACTGAAGTCGAGATAGCGACCACGGACCCATACCCGGGATAGATCGTCGCCCTCCCCGAGACCGCCGATGTTGGCAATAACCTCCATAGCCAAATAACCGGAGGCGACGCCCTCGGGGTGACGTGCCAGACCAGTCCACTGTAAATACTCCAAGGCCGCACTGACCCTGTCATCGCCCATATGAAGAGGATATATGCCTCTCTCAGGGATGTAAGACCTGTTTCGACGAAGCTCGTCGAAATAAAAGTCCTGGGCAGCCCTCGTCCTAAACCGGAACCTGTCATGCCGGTGAGGACGCACCTCGTCCGGGAGGCCCCTGAGACGCGGGCCCCTCTGCACCTCATCCTCCTCAGACTCGCTCTCGTCGAAATCCGGCATCGCCGGAGCAGCATGACTGGGGCCAGCCTCATCAGCAACCCGTCTCCTAGTCCTCGGAGGACACATGAGAGACGCCAAAACGACCCACAAAAAGAGCAACATCCTGCAAGTTACCAAACACCAATCATAAGACTAAGTCCCACACAGAAGTCAAGCGAAAATACGAATAGGGCATTAATATATAATCCCAACGTGAATGTACCGTAAGAACAACAAATCCTACCGTTTACTAAGACCAACCAGGAGGTGACCTAGACAAAGAATATGCTGAAACTAGTGCCTAAACCCTATGTGGCATTTCGTCGAACACGTTATGTGCACAATAAACCAAAACCTAAGTTACTAACAACACACGGAAATCGCCCACAGAACGAAACAATCATTCTAATAACAATACGGCAAATCCTACAGCACTAAACAACGAGGGAACAAACCAATAATCACACCCCAATAGCAACCAAGCATCAATAACTTCATAGCCTTTCTAAGGATTCGAATTCAACAAGAATTTGCCAAAAACATAAACACATTATAACATAAACATAGGCAAGGCAACAAGAGTAACAACAATTGCCACATACACTTGCTAAATTGCACAAATCAAGCTTAAAAATCATAAACCCCCAAATTTTGTACACAAACCCTAAATCCCTAAATCTCTTCACAAATCGAATCATTCAAAACATAAAAGTTGAAATTAGGAAGTGGGTTTAGTAGAATCGTACCTGGATGAGTGAAATTGAAGTCGAACTCGAGCAAAAAGGAAGGTAACTCGCCGGATTTAGAGAGAATTGGGGGTGTGTTCTCGGATGGGAAATGGAGGAAGTGGCTCGCGCGGAGCGCGAGCCCTATTTTTTCGAACAGGGGTTGCCGCGCGCTCCCCGCGCGCCAACGCGCGGCCACCGCGCGGGACCCGGGTGGAGTTTTATCTTTCCTGTTCTGCTCAATCTCTTTCGCTATACGCTCCTCGCTGAACCCGGGCATACATTGACAGAGAAATACGTCGACAGGGAGCGTCGCCTGGCATTATTCCGGCAAGGACGGCGGAATCGCCTCACGCCCTCCTTTCACAGGACTACGGGAAACCCCCGAGACGTAAATACCGAGGGACCCTAAGAAATTCCGTAGGGAAATGAGAGCGGCATGTTAACTAACGACCCCACCACCGTTTGCTCGTGACCACAATGTGTTCCACGACCCCCAACTAAAGAAGTATGTGCCCGACACGTCGCATGTACTCCAATCGGACGTAATCGAATTGGATGATGACTTGACCTATGAAGAAACCCCGGTGCAAATACTCGACTACAAGGAAAGGGTGACAAGGAATAAAACTGTAAAGATGGTCAAGGTCCGGTGGTCCAACCACGAGACGGAGACGGCAACCTGGGAATTGGGAGCCGACATGAGGCAACGTTACCCTACCCTCTTCCAAGACGACCCGACCACAGTTATGGGGACATAACTGTATTCTTAAGGGGGGGAGGATGTAACACCCGAGGAAAAACAAATTCAAATTGTTTTGAACTACGTCATGACTTGATCCCTTCACAGGGTACGTAGGCAGCTTAGAACTAATTTCTAAGTTCAGTCACGAAATAAATCACAAAATACATCACGAGTTAGACCACAAGGACGATAGGGGGAAAGTTGGAACCAATTTAGACTAGGCCAATTAGGATACGGAAATGTTGCGAGCGATAAGCCGAACTCGCAACGAGATTAAGGAAAGGATTTCGGGCTAGAGACGACCCAAGGGATCGAGCTAACACGTAGAAAATCGATAGGGGAAAGCAAGGAAAGACCCGACGGAACACGCGGAGCCGAACCGGCCGGCCCGGCCGGCCCGCGCTGTCCGCGCGCCGCCGCGCGGCCACCGCGCGGCCAAGGGCGTCGCGACGCCAGGGCTGGCACGCGTGCTCCGCGCGGACAAAAGCCTAGGTGCGCGCCACCAGCGCGCCAGAGGTGCTGAAAGTGTAAACTTTCCTTCCATGGCGATTTTCTTGCCTAAATTAACATTCTCTTCGATGGTAAACGGATCCCAGCAGTAGGGAAGGGCATAAACTCGGTATTGGGCGCCCCCTACCCCTTATTTTCAGTAAACAAACCCTAGACACTCCATCTTCCTTCTCCAAGTTGAAACCTCCCTTCGACACCACTTTCCGGCGAGTATTCCGGCGACGACGGGACGACCGGGACAGAGCCCTGCCCTCTAGACTCTTGGTAAGCCATTGTGCAATGTTTCAATTCGTCCATAGACCCCTGAAACTCGAATTCTAACATTATTTCCTTACTACGATTTCACGTCGGAAAACGAACAAAAAGCGATCGGAGAAGTTGGCCGTTCGTCGTGACCCTAGGACATCCGGAAACCCAATCCAGCGACCCTAACATCATTCTAAGTAAGTTAACACCTTACTCACAAATTTTTGCGGTTGTTTGTTGTTTAAACTTCGAGATTTAGGCTTGTAACAAAAATCGGTTTTCAAAAACCCTATTTTCGTCCAATTTTAAAGACTCGCCAAAAACTCGACCTTCGGGAATTCAATCCGAAAACTTTTCAACATAAAAGTTGTTCCTAACACCTTTATCTATCTTGTGTCCAAATTTCAGCCATTGACATTAAGTTTTGCTATCCCAATTTTCGCTATGAATTTTCTGTAGCAAACCGAACGTTTCAAATCGGTGACAGATTTCTTCATTCAACTTGATGCATGTTTTTCACCCATTTTTCGAATGATTTAACTTTGCATTCCTAAACAAAAGTTGTAGATAATTGTGTCTAGATTATGCCTACAAAATTTCACGAATTTTGGTGTTCATTTGATATGTCAAACGGCCAAGTTTTTGAAACTGTTTTGAATTCGTTTTCAAGGCCATGAGTGTGCAGAGAGTTACACACGATTTTTGAGTACCAAGAATTCATTATTTCCAAAAACTTAAAACATGAGAGTTGTTCCTTAATGTGTCGTGTAGTTACTGTAAAAATTTCACATCGATTGGTTTTGAAATGAATTTTTAATCGGCGTTATACGAACCTGCGACGAAAACAGTTTTTAAGACATAAATTATTCTTTGCAATAAACTCAAATTTTAACTCACTTCGGAACCTTATTTCCAAAAAAACTTAAAACATGAAAGTTGTTCGTGTGTGTGTTTTTGAATTACTGGCCAAGTTTCAGAATTTTTGAAGGAAAAACGAATTTTAAATTAAGAAAGGCGTGAACTGCCTCGAATAGGATTTTTCGAACTTGAGAAAACTCGAACTATGAAAACGCGATATCGATCCTTTGATAACTTTGAAATACGAACTTTCGAAAAATCCCGTTCACTAGGCTGAGCCGATCTTCATACTATCATTATCTTTGAGACTGCCTCGTTAGTGGTCTCCTTACTATCTGAGATTGCCTCGTTAGTGATCTCGCGCGCTGTATTTGTGGACTGCCTCGTTAGTGGTCCTACCATATTTGTGGACTGCCTCGTTAGTGGTCCTACCATATTTGTGGATCGCCTCGTTAGTGGTCCTACTATCTTTGAGACTGCCTCGTTAGTGGTCTCCCATTGTTTGGACTGCCTCGTTAGTGGTCCTATGTTGAGATTGCCTCGTTAGTGATCTCCCGGTATGGTGTCCTCTTCTTAGTTTACGGGATGAAAAGTAAAAGACTCGTGTGAGTGTTTCATTATGCTTAAATCGTATTTATCCTGTCTTTAATTACGTATTTAAATTTTTATGCACCTTAAATTATGCTTTAAGTTTCGCTCTTTAAATTAAGTTCTTAAATCATGATTTCCGCTGCTAATAAATCATGTATTTTTTTTAAATCCTCGTACGATAAGCGTAATCTTTAGTTTTAAACACTTGTAACCTCTTTTATTTGTTAGTTAGGGATTAACTTACTCAGTATATTTTTATACTGACAACCGTTGTCATTTTTCTTTTACAGAGTATGTCGAGTGACGCATTGCATATGCACTTGGGGGAAAACATAATGGACATTATAAATTTCTGCATCGTACTGTTTTACCGGGTCTGTTAAACCCGAGGATTTGGCCATGTTGGCCGTGATTTTACTTTCCGCTGCACTTACTTTATTTATTTTCCGTACGTGATAATTTCGACTATCGTACTAAATATTATAAATTTCCGGACTATATCTTGAAATGTTTTAAATCATTTTACATACCCACAAGCCTTGCGTTTTCCTTAGCAAGCTCGGGAAGCCGTGTCTTGCTAGGGGGATGCGGCGGTGACATCCCGGCCTGGGTTATCAAATCCGGGGTGTTACAGCCATAGTTAAATTATTGGTAGGCCGTGGATTCAGTAAAAGATTCAGCTATCAAATTCGATAGTTAAATTGCAAAAGTTTAGTCACCAAACTATTTAACTATGTAACTAAATTACTTTTTTTATTATTGTACTGAGTGCACAAAAAAAAAAAAAGCACAAAATAAGCGACTTGTTGCTAAATTGGAGGAAAAATAAGAAGTGCTTGCAAACCTTAAAGTTTAGTTTTTTATTTTATTCTTTTGATTTATTTCATGGGGATTATATCTTGAATTATTGAATTGTTTGATTTAGGTCATGTTCTCTAGGTCTGAATTCGGCTGGTTTGATATAAGTTTATAAGATTTGGTCTAATCTGATATGAATTTGGCTGGTCGGGTCTGAATGTTTCTGGTCTGATCTGATTCCATCTGTTCTGGTCTGGTCTGATCTGATCTGGTCTGATCTAATCTTATCTTATCTTATCTTATCTACAGTGTATTATTATAATGATTTAATCTGATCTGGATCTGAATGGATCTGGTCTGATCTTATTTAATGTGGTCAGATCTTAATTTTTCTTATCTGATCTGGTCTGATCTGATTCTTAAAATAAATAAGTAATAAATCCTGAAAATAAGTTATAGAGAACGGGGCCTTGGTGGTTGTACAATGATGGCCCGGCATGATTTTTTATAATGATTTTGTGATGGAAATTTTAAATCCATCATATGATCCCACTCTTGTATGTCGGCATCTCCGATGTGTGATTTGTGGATGCGGGAGAGAGGAGACGTGGATGCACTGTTTGATGCGGTGTGCATTGACCTGCGACGTATGGAGATGCCTTGGGGTGCAACCAAATGTATGTTAAGGACAATGCAACACACATTGGAGATGGCTTATTGGGTTAAATGCAACACTAAAATCCATTTCCTTTATAAAACAAAATTAATTTTAATGGCGTGGGCTCAAGACACACAAAATTCCATTTCATTCCACCAAAAAAATTAATTTTCAATGGCTTATTAGCCTCAAGGCACCACTAAAATCCATTTTCTTCCTTCCCCAACGCAAACTACGATTGAAGGGAACTCAAAACAGGATGTTTTGGCTTGGAAGATCTGTGGAATTCTTCACCACTTTTGGCTTGTTTTTTCTCCCCCAGTTTAGATTTTTGTGTCGTTCTTTCTTAGTCTTGTTTGTTGAGCATTGCGCCTCGTTGTACCCAAAAAAAGAAGAAAAGAAAAAAGACATCTCCGGTAGTTGTCGATCCATTGATATTTTTCATACTTTTAAAAATGAACTCAAGTAATAAAGTCTATAAAATTTGTATACGTGAATGTGCTTTAATTCTTTATACGTAGAGTAATTAAAAACTTCGGCGCTGTAGCCCCAATCACACTCCAGGTGTCCTTGGTGTGTCAAAGCAATCCACAGAATTGTATTTTATATTATAATTAATGAATTGAATTTGATTGATAACTTGTTTCCTTAGCCTACTTTAGATGTGTCCCATATTTGAAATTTCTTACACTCGCAGTCTTATATTGCTTATCTATTAAATATGTAATTAATTGTAGAAAACCTATTTTCTCTCTATAACTAAAAAAAACACAACAATCATGTCTCAAACTGTGTATATAAAGCTTGTAATTTCCTTTACATTGACTCAGTCCGTTTATTCTGTAGTTTGTGTTGTTCTATTTCATACATATATAGGAAAAATGGTGACGATCGATCGATGCATCTCCGGAGATCGCGAAAACTGTAGTATCGTAGTTGATATGGATGGAGCATTGCTTATAAACCCTAACCCTTTTCCCTATTTTGCCCTAATTGCATTCGATGTTGGTGGGATATTCAGATTAGGGATTTTGCTGCTTCTCACGCCAGTGTTTTTGCTATTTTACAATTTCAAGTCGAAATATGCAGGTGTGAGGGTGCTCGTATTCGCGACTTTTGTGGGGGTCAAAGTATCCGACATTGAATCAGCTGCAAAGGCTGTGTTGCCTAAGCACTATTCAGAGGACTTGCATCCAGAGACTTGGCGCGTATTTTCATCGTGTGGAAAGAAATGCGTGGTGACAATGAATCCTCGAATTATGGTTGAACCCTTCTTGAAGAACTATCTTGATGTGGAATTTGTGTCGGGTGCTGAGATTTCTTCGTTCATGGGCATTGCTACAGGATTTGTCGCTACTTCTGCGGTAGTGAACGGACAAGAGTTCACTATTGCCCTTAAAAACGCATTTGGATCTTCGTCTGTGCCGGATATCGGAATTGGACACTGTGAAAGCCATTTTTCACTGAGTTCTTGCAAGGTTTGCGAAATTTCACTTTCAATCTTATGCTTTTGATAATTTCTATTTATCGCTAAACAGTCTAGATCATTGTTATGATATCTGTAATTTTTTATCTTCACTCCAATTAAATAGGCCAAACCTGAGAAAATTTATACTCCCTCCGTTTTTTTTAACATTACCTTTTGAATAGTGGACACTATTCATCAAGATGCTTTAATTCAACTTTTTAATACAGTTATATAAGATAAAACATAGTCAAGTGAGATGTTGTTAGATTCGTCCAATCGCATAGTTTTAGAATATGAAATTTTTATAATTTTTACTTGTATATACTTTGAATTATTAATGATTAAAAATGTGTATTGGATTGCGTGTAGATTAGAAATGGAGAAGTTATAAAAAAACGGAGGGAGTAGTATATTTGTTTCTTGACCTTGTATGGTAATATATTGGTATTTGCGGATATGAATGAAATGATTTAACTGATAGTTGTTAGTTATTAGTTGATCTTTTTTTTTCTTTTTTTTTTTTTTTTAAAAAAATTCACCTATGTGTTGGCAAAGATATGTGGGAGCCCAAGCCAACAAATTACAAAGGAGGAAAACTGGGAAGGATAGTGGTTCAAGTGGGAATCGGATCCCCAACCTATTGTTGGAAGGCATGGAACAAGACCACTTGGGTCAAGTCTCATTCCCTAGTTAATAGTTGATTAATTTAACGAATGGAATTAAGTGATTTGATCGTTGATTTGGTAGCTCAGACCATCTCCAACCATACCCTCTATTTTTGTAGGAGCTACAGTACAAATCCCTATTTTTCGGACAGCTACAGTATCTACAACTCCAACCCAACCCTATATTTTTGTATGTCAAAGAATATTCCTACATTTGTATTTCATATATCATTTTATATTACTTTTTAAATTTACAAGTAACACCCAATATTTTACTAATTTGACAAGTATATAATCAATCAATTAGGTTCAACATACTAATCTATATACCCAAAATATTAATTCATACTTTATCCCAAGAATAAACTATAATGTAAAATATTTATATGTATATAATACAAAAATAAAATATTTAAACTATAATAAATTATAATTTTAAAAATATTTAACGTACTAAAGTAAACTATAATTAAAATAAAAAAGTTTAAAAAATAATTAAAAATTAAAAGATATTTAAACATAAAATGAAAGAAAAGAAAAGGAAAAGTAAAAAATGCTCCTGCTACAGTAACTGGAGATACAGTATTCCGCTACTTTGAGTGGAATACTGTTGCACCCTTCCATTTGGGAAGGTGCTGATGGCATAATTGCAGGATGGGTTGGAGACCCCACCCCGATGGCCTAAATAGCAAAATGTAGGGTAGGTTGGAGATGCTTTCATGTTGTTAGTTGTTTATTGAATTGTGTTTGATGTAATTTAGTTGATAAATAACACATAATTGAAAAAGACATATAAGGGTCTCAAATATTTCATTCTTAAATATATATTTAATATCTTTAACAATACATGATTTACAAATGAATGGAAAATTATTAAAATAAAACATTATTATTACTACTATTATTAAGATATTAATATTAGTCATTTTAAATAAATTCTTAAATTTATTATTTTCAAATAATAATAATAATAAAAACAAAAAAATTCACATATATTCAAAGCGGAATAGATAATTAATAAATAAAGATTTGTTCAATGTTGTGCAGAGGTAAATTTCGGGAAACATAATTCATAGTTCTTACTTCTAACTTTTATTTCACTTAATCCCTAAAACAATGGAGAAAAAGCTAAATAGTCTCATAATTATACTTGATTTCCCAAATCATTCCATAAGAAATCTATTAACCTAATCCATCCAGCAACTATGCTAATTTTTCCCAATCCATTCCACCCACCCCTTAAAGACTATTAATTCTGACATGACAGTGGATAATGCTGCCACATCAACGTCATTAGCGTACTAATACACTGATACGTCAAGGTGAATTGTCAGTAGAGGGTGGATGAGATGAATTTGACAAGATTAATATAGTTACTGGATGGATTTAGTTAATATATTTTTTATGGGATGATATGGGAAATCATACATAATTATGGGACTATTTGGGTTTTTTGTCCCTAAAACAATTGATACCATATACAGTTTAAAATATACTTCCCCGTACTCAAATATTTGCTCCATTTTGACTTTACCCACTATTTATTATATCACTTTGACTAAATTTTTTGTCATGTTGATATATAAAAATATAGTCAAATGAGATGTTGTTAGATTCGTTTAATCACTAGTTTTAGAATATGAAATTTTTATAATTTTTACTTATACCTGATTTGAGTTATTAATTATTGAAAACATATATTGGAGTGTGTGACAAGGAAGTAGTGCAAATATTTGAGAACAGAGGAAGTATATGAATGTAACTATCTACTACAAAAATTTCGCCAGAATGTTTTGACAGGATTTCATCCTCTTGTAGTCATATGTCGCACAAGACGATGAAATGCATCAGACGACAAAGCTTTAGGCGAGTAAATCAAGCGAGATTCGTCACCTTTTGGGGAATTCTTGTATAATATATACTCCCTCCATCCATTTGAATTGCTTCATTTGAACTTTTTACACTATTTATTAAGTATTTTTGAACTAAATTTTTATTGCTGTTATAAAAAAAATATAGTCAATTGAGATTTTGTTGGATTTTTCTTTTCATAGTTTTAAAAAAATTTAATTTAACTGTTAAATTAATACTTCATGCCCAAAAGTTTTGAGACATTTCAAATAGCACGTACTTCCCCCGTTTTCCAAAAAATGTAATACTCATGTTTTTCACGCCCTACAATGCACATATTTAACACATAATATCTTAAATTGTATAAAAATAAAAATTGCAAAAATTTGATAATCTAAAACTACACTATTAGACAAATCCAACAAGATCTCACTTGACTATGTTTTATCTTATATAACTGTGTTAAAAAATTGAATCAAATATACTCAATGAATAGTAATAACTATTTACATGTTACAATTATAACAAAACGGAGGGAGTACAAAACATCGAAACGTATTGCAAAAATGTTAAATTCTATAAATATAGTTACAAAATGTGGAGAAATGATCTACTTTAGCGAAATTGTTTTCTTACCATAGTATGTTTATTTCATGTTTTGAAGCAGGAATTGTACACGGTGTCCTCATCAGAGCAGGGAACTTGCCCAGTGAGTCCAGATAAGTTGCCGAAGCCTGTGATCTTCCACGACGGTCGACTGGTCCAAAAACCTACTCCATTGATTGCATTACTAATTCTTGTGTGGTTTCCAGTGGGGATTCTTCTATCACTCCTACGTATTATCTTGGGTTTATGTTTCCCCTTCTCATATGCCCGATACGTCATGCCGTTCCTAGGTTGCAAAATCAATGTTAAAGGCACCCCACCTAGAAAACCCTCAAATTCCAATAACATCGGCGCTCTTGTCGTCGCCTCCCACAGATGCGTTTTAGATCCTATTTTCATTTCTATATTTCTCGGTAGAAGGACCGCTGGTCTTACCTATTCGGTGTCGAGGCTAACCGAGTTCTTGTCCCCGATAAGAACCTGCAGATTGACAAGGGATCGTGCTAAGGACATGGCGATAATGAAACAAATGTTGGATGAAGGTTGGAACTTGATCATCTGCCCGGAAGGCACAACGTGTCGAGAGCCGTATTTACTAAGGTTTTCGGCGCTGTTTGCAGAGATTACGGATGAGATCTTTCCGGTGGCTGTCTCCTTGAATGTTGGCATGTTTCATGGGTCGACAGCACGAGGATACAAATTTCTGGATGCAATTTTCTTCTTCATGAACCCCTTGCCGGTTTATGACATTACCTTTTTGAATAAGTTATCGGTTGATCGAACTTGCAGTGCCACAAGATGTAGCCATGAAACTGCGAATAAAGTTCAAGAAATGATTGGAGAGGCATTGAAATACAAATGCACTAAGCTTACAAGGAAGGATAAGTATCAAATGTTGGTTGGAACGGATGGTCTTGTAGGTAGAAATTAAAACCTTGAGGTGTATTACTATTAGTATACCATATCAGGATTGTGAATGCGGAATTGAACAAGTAATAATGAAACGAAATACATTTCTATCCTTGTAATTTGATATGGAACAATTTTTCGGTCGCAAATTACATCTTAATTAATTCTCGTCGTGGTGAGAGTCCAACATATCTTGAGGGAGCGTAATTCACTCGCCGATCAGTGGGCTAAAAATGGAGCGGCCGGGGGTGACAAAATAGAGGAGTGGTATTAATGGTATAGACAACTCGCTGTATGATTTTTTCATGCCTCAGAATTGTTGTTTTGTTTTGTGCTTTGGCTACACTGGTCTGCTGCTTGTGAAGTGAGGAAGTGATTGTCATGGTGTACTGCAATTGTTCCATGCATGTTCCCTGGTGGACATGATCTATATTTGCAATAAATAAATTTCTTCCCCTAAAAAAAAAAAAAGTTAATTCTCGTCGTAAATTCTGTATATAGTAACAAAATGCAATGGCAAGAATCAATCACAAATTTTCGTTACAATTTTTAATGAATTTTTTTCCATTGCAAAAATAATTTCTTTCTTATAATTAATGAAAGTATGCTGAAGGATAGCAAGAAGGATCAAGAAACAATGATGGAACCAGTTTTGAGCAAATGTGTTCACAACCGATGTCTGAACTACTTTGTTGGACAAACCCAATCAGTATTTGACAAACTATTTGAAGGAAGAGATGCTGGCGAATCAGATCGAAGATTACTCTCCAACGGTCAGCTGATTCCTTGCCCGGATCGTGCTCGAGAAGAATGGAAACAAAGATCTCCTAATTCGGGCAACTCCATTCTAAGGAAAGGGTTAAATATGGCAACAAAATCCTACCTTAAATGGAGAGAAGTTTTTCTCTTGAAATACGCCGGCCAAGGGTGGTGGAGCTTACAACTTGAATTACTCATTCTCTCCCTTGTGCTATTGAAAGAATTGCAAGAGAAAAACTCATTCCTTCCGAGTTCGTGAATCTATCATTTCGAAGAAAGATATACGATCAACACTACCTCGGGTGAATTGATCGAAAGTGTGCCACAGTGTTCTTGATTGGAGTCGGCGGATTCAATCAAGACTTTTGAGGAGTCGTCATACTCAAGAGCTTAAACAGAATATTCTAGAAGGAGGTCGCCAGCAGGTTTCGACCAAGGGTAACTTGGAGGGGGAGCCTTCAAGGAATTGGAGCAAGGTCGGGGAGATCTTCACCAAAACAAGGGAGTGTTTTGGTCCCACAATTCAACCACTTGGAGATTGGAGTTGGGCGAGTTAAATCACTATTGTTTAGATCGAGGATCAAGTTGAAACAATTAGTGAACCTCCTGGATTGGTATCCCCCCCCAGATGTAGGCTTGTGCCGAACTGGGTCAACAAACCTTGAGTTCGTTACTTTAACAGTTTATTTATTTTCCGCTGCATAACATCTTAAAACTGTTTAACGTGTCCACGAAAGGCGTTTGAACTAGTTTTCAGGACCAGTTCATTGGTTATCCACGCATACGGACCTAACAATTGGTATCAGAGACACACGCTCTACAAGCGAGATCCAGTCATAAAGTATGGATAGCCAAGGTGGTTCAGTAACCAGACCCCCATTGCTCGATGGATCAAACTATGCCTATTGGAAAGATCAAATGGAGGCATTTCTCATCGCTCGAGATGAAGGAGCTTGGATGCAGTAAAAACTCAATACCATCCTCCAGTAGAAGAAAAAGATGGTGTGAAAACCCTCAAACCAAGGAGTGAATGGACTGCAACCGAGAAACTTGCTGCATCAAAGAACTCCAAAGCACTGAATGCGATTCACAATTCTCTTACAAAGGATCAATACAGACTTATTGCTGGATGCAAGAATGCATACGACGTCTAGACTACTTTAGCCAATACCTACGAGGGTATGGCTCCGGTAAAGAAATCAAGAACCATTACACTTGATGCTCAATTTCATAAGATTACTATGGATTTTTTTTTTTGAGGAAAAGGATGTTTATTCCATTATGAAACCCAAACCAGGTCTAATACTGCAACATTCCGGCTACATATTTTACATCTTACAATTCACTGCGATTGAGAGCTACATTCACCAGCAATAGCATCTGACACAAGCCACTAACAATTTGGACACATGGTCACAGCATCGAATCAACATGCCTCATCAATTTCCAAGCTCATAGTGATAGCAGATTTTTGTAAAGAGAGATCAGCCAACTCATCGACGCCAACATCCTCATCTACGAGCAAGAGCAGCCATTCCGAGGATGTCAAAGGAACTCCCAAGAAAAGAAGCCCGATAGACGACCTCAAGAAGCTTACTTTACATACATATCTCACATGCAAAAGAATTCAACATCATGGTATTGATTCAAAAGGGTTTGACAAGGTGAGAAACGGGCCAAACAGGGGTAAAGAATCTGGTGGGAATCAAGAGGGGCTAAGGAACCGTCTATCCAATAATCACACCGAACTCCAAGAGTGGTTTAACAGATTAAAACACGCCAACCATACCTCATAATAATGTCATACGCCGGAAAATTGAAATTCTTTTCCACTCTCAACTCTGACCCCCGCAGGCTGCTAGCCACCCCTTTACTTCTATACCCAACAATAGGTCAAAACTCCCTTAATACTCCCATGATGAACTATAAGATTACTATGGATGATAATGAAACTTTTGGCCAATATATTGGTCGTATTCGTGATCTAACCAACCAAGCTTTTCAGCTTGGCAAAGTGTATTCTCAACAGGATATTGTAGGTAAAATCATTGGGATGCTTCCAGAAAGGTTCAATGCAAAACTGGCTGCACTTGAACTATACAAAGACTTTGATAAATTGCAGGTTGATGAACTGATAGGAACCCTACAATCATGGGAAATGGATCACTGCCCTAGAGGTAAAAGCAAACCAGTAGCATTCAGATCTATGACCAAGGATATGGATGACTCTTCCGTGGAAGATCTTGATGACTACATTGACGAAGAAGAATTGGCCATGCTGTCCAAAAGGCTGAATCAGATCCTAAAAAACCGAAGATCCAGATTCAACTCTTCCATGAAGAAGGATGCCGGGACATCTAATTCCAAACCTACTTCGAAAGGCTCTAAGTCGTTCGACAGAAATAGATCCAAACCATCTAAGACTGAGATGACAAAGAAATCATCTGTTTTGAGTGTGGCGGAAGAGGTCATATAAAAAAGGACTGTGCCAATCTTCGAACATGGTGCATTCTTTTGTCAGGGAACAGGAAGAGGGTATCAGCAAACTCGACGATCTCTATGAAGAAACGTTCGAGAAATTGGAAATATCCATTGCTGAGTCAGTAGAACTGCAAGTCGAGAATGGAAACTTAAAGGAGCATATCAAGGGTCTCGAAAACAGAAATCAGGAACTTGAAAAGATGTTCAAAGAACTGTCTGAACAGGTTGATGAACTACTTGAGAAAATTGCAGAACTCTAGAAAGATAATGATGACCTAGAAGTGGAAAAGAATGACTACAAACTCTGGTACTACAGTATGCTTGGCAAGAAAGATGCTCTTCACACCGAACTGACTGAAGTTCAAGAAAAGCTTGCCAAGGCCGAAGACACTCTTGCTGCATTAAACAAAGGAAAAGCAAAACTAGATAATGTCATTGCTATGGGGAGACCGAGCAGTAACAAACAAGGCTTAGGTTTTCAAGCTTCAACCTCTAAAGGGGTGAATAAAAGCAAATTTGTATCCGGAGGAATGCTGAGTGAACACCAGACTACCAAGAAAATTCTTCATCATACAAAAAGGAACAAATGGACGAGAAGACCTCCTCCTGCCATTCCACTCAGATATGATTATTGCAAACTTGAAGGCCACAAAACTAAAAACTGTGGAATCATTGTGAGAGACCTACAAGCAGGAAGACCTATCATCTGGCCAAACGATAAAATCAAGATGAAGCTGATCTCCATCAAATGCGAATGGGTTCCTAAAGTTCAAAACAGATGCCATGTTTCCTTCTTGTCACATAAGCAGAAATCTAAGGACACAGTATGGTACTTTGATAGTGGATGCTCCAAACACATGACCGGTGAAAGGAACTTGCTCAAACATTAAAAGGAAATTGATGGATGATTTGTTGTATTTGGAGATGGTAAAAAGGCTGCCCTGGTTGGACAAGGAACCATTGAGAACTACGGCTCACGAGAACTATCTCCAGTGTTCTTTGTTGATGGACTCCAAGCAAACTTGATTAGCATCAGTCAATTGTGTGATGAGGATCTTGTGGTGCAGTTCACCAAGAAAGATTGTCAAGTGCTCAACCAAAATCAAGAATGCATCATGAGAGGTTTGCGCTCTAAAAATAATTGTTATCATCTTGTTCAAACATGCAATTTTGGCTCAGTTGCAGGTAAAAACCACATCATGCTATGGCATGAAAAGCTTGGGCATCTCAACTTCAAATATCTTATCAGACTCAGTAGAACCGAAGCAGTCAAAGGTCTTCCTCACTTCAAAAACTCCAACATGGAGTTCTGTGACGGATGTGCCAAGAACAAACAACATAGGAGTTCACACAAGCTGTCTGAACACCTCAGATCGACTAAATGTCTTGACCTACTGCACATGGATCTTATTGGCCCTACTGAGGTTGAAAGCTTGGGAGGTAAAAGATATATTTTTGTATGCATTGAAGATTATTCTAGATATATTTGGGTAGACTTTCTCAGGGAAAAAGGTGACGCTTTCAAAGCTTTTGAAAAATTATGCAACCGCCTCATGACTGAGAAAGATACCAAAGTAAAGAGGATTCGAAGTGATCACGGACGAGAATTTGAAAACCAGTCCTTTGAAGAATATTGTACGACTCATGGAATCAAGCATGAATTCTCCGCACCAAAAACTCCTCAACAAAATGGTGTGATGGAAAGAAGAAATCGCACCTTGCAAGAGATGTCAAGGGTCATGCTGAACGCCAAAAATGTTGCTGAGTTCTTGTGGGCTGAGACTGTCAATACTGCATGCTACACCATAAATCGGGTTTACTGAAGACCTAATTCCCTCATGACTCCATATGAAATATGGAATGGTAAAAAGACATCTATCACTTACTTTCATATCTTTGGTAGCAAATGCTTTGTGTTAAATGACAGGGAACATATGGGAAAATTCCAAGAAAAGAGTCATGAAGGAGTGTTCGTAGGATACTCTATCACAAGCAGAGCATACAGGATATACATTCCAAAGACCAGGAAAGTTCTTGAATCCACAAATGTTGCGATAGAAGATGTCTCATGCAAGGATCCTGCTCAACTCAATGAAGATGAAGTTCCATCTACACTACCTAGTGGTCAGAATTTGGGATAGATCAATGCAGAAAAAATCACCTCCAGAAACGAATCCACGGAAGTCGTTCAAACGCCTACTCTGGACGCCTTGACACATGACTCTGAGCCAGAGAAAGACCTCAATGGACGTATTCACAAACATCATGATCCTGAAGATGTCATAGGTGATGTCAATGAAAAGAGGAAAACCCGGGGAAAGAAGATCAACTTCAAAGAACTAGCTGGCTTGCACTGCTATACATCTAAGATCGAACCATCCAAAGTGGAAGAGGCCCTTCAGGATGAACATTGGATTAATGCCATGCAGGATGAACTACTTTAGTTCAAAAGAAATGAAGTTTGGACTCTTGTCGAAAGACCCAAAGACAAGAACATAATTGGCACCAAGTGGATCTTTCGCAACAAAAGTGATGAAAAGGGAAACATTACACGAAATAAGGCGCGTTTAGTTGCTCAAGGTTACACTCAAGTTGAAGGAGTGGACTTCAGTGAGACCTTTGCCCCTGTAGCCAGACTTGAAGCAGTTCGATTCCTATTATCCATTGCATGTTCATTAGGGTTTAAGCTCTACCAAATGGATGTCAAAAGTGCCTTCCTAAACAGATGGCTCAATGAGGAAGTATACGTACAGAAGCCCAAAGGATTCGAGGACCCTCATCATCCGCAACATGTCTACAAGCTCAACAAAGCTCTATACGGCTTAGAACAAGCCCCTAGGGCTTGGTACGAGAGGCTCTCCAAGTACCTGTTCGAACATGGATTTGAAATAGGAAGTCTTGACAAGACTCTATTCATCAAAAGAGAAAGCAAAGGAATTCTAATTGCTCAAGTCTATGTAGATGACATAGTCTTTGGATCAACGCATCATGTGCTCAAAGACCACTTCATCGAAATAATGGGTAAGGAGTTCGAAATGAGCATGGTTGGGGAACTAACCTATTTTCTTGACTTGCAGTAGCACAAAAGAAAGATGGCATATTTCTTAGCCAAACCAAGTATGCTCGGAACATTGTCAAAAAGTTTGGCATGGAGTCCAGCAAACCTGTCCGAACTCCTATAGGGACTAATGACAGATTGAGCAAAGATCCCAGTGGTCAAAGTGTAGATCAGAAACTCTATCGTAGCATCATTGGAAGTTTACTATACTTAGCCGCAAGTCGACCCGACATAAGCTATGCAGTTGGAGTATGTGTTCGCTACCAAGCCGATCCCAAGGAATCTCACTTGAAAGCAGCCAAAAGAATGATCAAATATGTTTCAGGGACAATTGATCTTGGTATATGGTATTCTATAGAATCTAATCTTTCACTACTTGGTTATAGTGATGCAGATTGGGCAGGTGACGCAGACGACCGAAAGAGCACAACCGGATGTTGCGTCTACATTGGAACCAACCTAGTCAGTTGGTATAGCAAGAAACAAAGCTCCATCTCACTCTCTACTGCCGAGGCTGAATACATTGCAGCTGGAAGTTGTTGTGCACAATTGCTGTGGATGAAGCAAATGATGCTGGACTATGGAATCGATCAAGAAGTCCTCACCATTCTATGCGACAATATGAGTGCAATCAACATCTCAAAGAATCCTGTCCAACATGGGCGAACCAAGCATATTGAGCTCCGACACCACTTTATTAGAGATCTTGTTGAAGAAGGAGTTGTGTCCATCCAACATGTCGGAACTACTGAGCAACGTGCAGATATTTTCACTATGGCACTAGATCGAGAAAGATTCAAAAAAATTAAGGAGAGATCTCGGATTATGCACCATCTCCTAATAATCCCGCAAATATTGGAATAAGTTTTATATTTTGTGCAATTTCCATATTTTTAATTTTCATATATTTTATTACCTTAAATACTTCATCTTACTCAATACTAATTACTTTGGTAAGAAAATTTTTGCAGGATTATCAAACTAGGAATTTTTCCACACAAGTTCAAAATTCAAATTTTGGTGTGACAGTCGGACCTGTCAATGAAAGGGGCGGGAACGGTTATCCGCATACTCCCATTCAAAAACGTGATGATTACGGTTATGGGAAGTTGTGATCCTCCTTCCATATTTGAATTAAGGGAAGTTGCAAATCAAATCGTGGCCATATCCTCCCTTGATCGGTTTTCCTAAATCCTTCCACTCTCTCGGCTTCACATATTCTCCATATCCTCTCCAAATATATTGTTCACCCTCACTTGCTCTGGCCAAAAAGCCTCTTTCAGATCACAATGGTGAAGACACGAGGTAGACAAAGTTCTAAGTCTCAGGATCCCACTCCTTCCTCAACAACAGGGAGTAAGAAGGTGATATCACTCGAGGAGTCCAGCGCAAAGGGACGTGCCAAAGCTGTTCAGAAGGCAATCATGGAACAGACCATCTCTGAAACACCTTCTCTCGTTGTCGTTCCATTCCAGTCCTCATCTCCTTCCACTGGCGGAGAAAAAGGTGCCACCACAGTCGTCGTTCAGGATCCCCTGGATATCAGGACGGAGGTTGCAGGAGCCAATGTGATGAAGAAAAAGGAAGTTGAATCCCAGAAGGCTAAAGGTAAAAGCGTCTCCACTTCTAAACCTAGAGAGAAGGCTGTGGCACGGAAGAACGCCTCCATTAGTGAACGTGTGGAAGCAGACATTGCCAAGGCACTGAAGCCTATAGAAGCTATTCTGGCCGACCTCCCCACCATGGGAACTAGACGAGTGACAGAAACTAGTGCGCCCTCCAAAGCTGCTATTCCTACACCAAAAGATGCTCAAAAGGTGTCCACCAAAAAGCCTAAGAAGAAAACTCCTGCAAAGAAGGCAGTGGTGCAACCAAGTGCTGTCTCTGATCCTGCTCCTGACACCACAATCAAAGAAAATCCAATTGAACCACTCAAATCACTGGCTCTGCAACACACACCAGTCCAACCAAAGTGTCTGAACCAATGACTGAACAGCTCGATGAAGAAGAACCTGATTCAGACTATGAGCAAGAGTCAGACGTTGAAAGCTCTGGAGATGAATCCATGATCGACATCAGTGATGACGAAAAGAATGATGCTGTGAACGAGATCACAGAGGAGATTGCCTGGACTGCCAGCCAGAAGAGAAAGCATGAATTAAGAAGAGAACCCGGACCAATAGCCCCAGTCACAGAACCTGCTCCAACTGAGGCCAATCAAGAAGAAGAAGAGGCCAAGGAATCCTCAAGCTCTGAGGACAACCAGAACAAAGAATCGGAAGGTGACACTGAACACTCTCAAGACAATGACCCTGAGCCCGTTGAGGCGGAGAATCCCACTGAAGATAAGTCCGAGGAATTGGGTTCACAGGACACCCAAAGTGATGAAGATGGATCCGACCAAGCGAATGAAGAGGAAGGGTCAGACGAGGAATCTGGAGAAGAAGAAGAGTCCAATCACATTGAAGAGGGGGAACCCCAGACTGAAACTCGAGAACCAACTCCTCCAGCCAGGAGTTCACCAAAGGAGTCCGAACCAAAGAAGCGGACTCGTTCTGAACCAGAAGGGTCTTCCAAAGCCACTGGATCCAAGAAGAGGAAGATTGTCTTATCCTCATCTGAAGAACATGAACCGGAGATCATCGATGCAGGGAATGCCATATCCACCGACTTCTACTATGAAGAGTCCAAGCACTACTTCTCAACAGTCCTGGAGAAGATGAAAGTGCACCCGGAGATTCGATTTGTTGCTGCAAAATATGAAGAGATGGGGTGGCACAAATATTTGGAGGAAAGATCCTTACTTTTCTGGGGGACGGAGATCAAGCAATACAAAGGACAGCTAGTTAGGCATTTCTATGCAAACCTGACCGCAGAAGTCCTCAACACCAAGAGTCCCTGGTTTGAACTCAGCTATGCTCGAGGAGAGATGTTCGAGCTAAAAGCAAAGGCACTGAATCGATTCCTCCAGGTACCCCGAACATCTCTGAAGTCTGTTTATTCTCGTGTGCCAAGTTTCCCATGAACACTATTGCTGAGACTCTAACTGGAGTGGAAGGGAAACGATTTCATGGCAAGGGGTTAAGTGCAGGTGTTCTGACACAAAGGTTTTCTTTCCTTTATAAACTTTGTGTACACAATATAATGCTCACTGCTAACCATTCTGTTGTGTCCAAAAGTATGTGTAAGTTGTTGTTTGCCATAGATAAAAAAATATGAGATCAACTATGGAGCCCTTGTGCTTGAACAAATGCTGGTGTTCGCTGGAAAAGTCAAAAGGAAGTACAACACCACACTTCCCTTCACAGGCCTCATCACTGAGTATCTACAGTATCTCCACATCCTTGGCGACAAGTATGATCGTCCGGAGGACATAGCTGACTTTAAGCTATCTGCTGCCCTGGTGAAAAAGAAGCCCGACCTGCCTGGACCAGGAGGAAGGATCCCTGCCAAAGATGCCTTCGCCTCCCTGCGTGAAGAGCTCACTGATCACATCAATCACTTGAAGGTCCTGGAAGCTCAGGCACATGCACGCGTTCAGGCTGCTGAAAAGCTGCCCAGACAGCTTTCTGATGTATGGTCGGATGAAGAACAGGAATTGGATACCGATCCGGAGGAGGAGTCTGATGAGTCTGATGCAGATCCCTCTGAAGAATCTGAATGATGCATGCCCTTTTGGGCACAATGTGCGTCAGAGGGGGAGTTAAGTTGATACAACCGTTGGTCGGTTCCTCTGGCAAGCACTACAATCAAGGAGGGGGTGTCTGCTGAAAAAGTTCTGCTGATGAAGAGTAACATTTTTTTTTTTGTTTGAACTACTGTTGTGAACTGGTTTTGACTGTTTTTTTTTTTTTGATTTTGCACTATGGCCTGTAATAATATGACTGTGATTATTGATGCTGCATTTTTATTGCCATGTGTTGTTTTACTGTGAATGCTCCTAGATTAAATGGATAGGTTATTTGTACGGAGCATTAGAATAGTTTGTCTAGACATGGGAATTAATGTAATTGGTGGTTGGGTGAAATGGGAAATATTTCTCCTTTTATGTACGTGTGTAAATGTTTGGACATCGGTTTGATCAACACATATACTGACCCACATTCTGCCAAAAAGGGGGAGATTGTTGGGAACCAGTTTTGAGCAAATGTGTTCACAACCGATGTCTGAACTACTTTTTTGGACCAACCCCATCAGTATTTGACAAACTATTTGAAGGAAGAGATGCTGGCGAATCTGCTCGAAGATTACTCTCCAACGGTCAGCTGATTCCTTGCCCGGATCGTGCTTGAGAAGAATGGAAACAAAGATCTCCTAATCCGGGCAACTCCATTATAAGGAAATGGTTAAATATGGCAACAAAATCCTACCTTGAATGGAGAGAAGTTTTTCTCTTGAAATACGCCGGCCAAGGGTGGTGGAGCTTACGACTTGAATTACTCATTCTCTCCTTTGTGCTATTGAAAGAATTGCAAGAGAAAAACTCATTCCTTCCGAGTTTGTGAATCTATCATTTCGAAGGAAGATATACGATCAATACTACCTCGGGTGAATTGATCGAAAGTGTGCCACAGTGTTCTTGATTGGAGTCGACGGATTCAATCAAGACTTTCGAGGAGTCGTCATACTCAAGAGCTTAAACGGAATATTCTAGAAGGAGGGTCGCCAACAGGTTTCGACCAAGGATAACTTGGAGGGGGAGCCTTCAAGGAATTGGAGCAAGGTCGGGGAGATCTTCACCAAAACAAGGGAGTGTTTTGGTACCACAATTCAACCACTTGGAGATTGGAGTTGGGCGAGTTAAATCACTATTGTTTAGATCGAGGATCAAGTTGAAACAATTAGTGAACCTCCTGGATTGGTATCCCCCAGATGTAGGCTTGTGCCGAACTGGGTCAACAAACCTTGAGTTCGTTACTTTAATAGTTTATTAAACTATTTTTCGCTGCATAACATCATAAAAATGTTTAACGTGTCCACGAAATGTGTTTGAACTAGTTTTCAGGACCAGTTCATTGGTTATCCACGCATACAGACCTAACAATCATGATTCAACTGCGAAGTGCTATAGACACCCCCAAAAGAGTATTTTTGAGACGAATTGGGCTGGCATATTTTAGTAGAGCCATGATTAGGCATACATGGATATCATTTTAAAGAATTAAATATTACTATCAATATTGAAAAGAAAATGATTGGTTTGTCCATTTAGTAAATCATGAGTATGCTTGATATTTTGGGATTATAGGAATTTAGAGATAGTATTTAAAATTTTTAAAAAATTTATAATATACATATATACTTCCTCCGTCTCACTATTTTTGTTACGGACCCACCCAACACGTTTGTCGATACACATTTTTAACGGTTAATAATTTAAATTGTGTACAACGAAAAGTTATAAAAAATTAATTGTCTAAAACTACAAGATTAGACGAATCTAACAAGATCTCACTTGACTATGTTTTTTCTTACATAGCTATGATAAAAATTCAAATCAAAGTTGAACAGTGAATAGTGCCAAAAAACCATCCGTAACAAATATATTGAGACAGAGGCAGTATATATATGTGCATGAAACTTGAATTGATAATTTTTTGGAGGATTGAAGATTAGCGCGCCAAATTAAATTTTTGGAGGAAGAACTTGACTTTAAGAATTTATAAATTACTAAATTTTAATTAAATAAAAGTATTTTTATTTATTTAAACTTAATATATAGAATACATATTACTCCCTCCATCCCATGAAACCTGACTCGTTTCTTTTGGGCACAGTAATTTAGATAGTGAGGTTTATAATGGTTAAAGTTCTGTTGGTATTTGTGTTTAAAATTCACTACAAGAAAAAAAAAAAACGGATTCCCAATCAAAAATACAGTCAGTAACCCAAGAATACGGGTCGTTTCGGTCCTTACCGACCGCACAAGTCGGTGGGTAATCAGATGGTCTAGAATTTTCCGCCGACCAAAAATTTTTACCGTTGGGACCCTGCCGACCGCGTTGCCGACCGCACGTGGGTTGGCAAAATTACCGACCGAATGACTAACCGCATGTGCGGTTGGTACTATCTGGTCCCAAAAGTTCCATGAGAAGTTTACCGACCGAATTACCGACCGCAAATTGCGGTCAATAATCCTCTTTTATGAAAAATATATGCTCAGGAGGGCTCGACCCAACACCTCACATCACCCAACCTCAACACTAACCAAGCTAGCTTTCTACACAATCAATCATATTCTGCCATGTGTCCTATATAGTATACTATATCCTCCCAAATATGTTGAAATATTTTGCTCAAGAGAGGCCTCGAATCGGGACTCCTTCCTATTCCCTCGCGCGTGTGCCATCCGTATACCCCATGTTTCATGTCATTGTTTGAAATGTATTATATATAACCTATATATACATATACATATATACATATAAATGTCTAAATTATAAACTAAATTAAAATGTAAAATAAAACTATAAATAAATAAAATAATAAAATAAAATAAAAACAAATAAATAATTATACAAATAAATAAATAAATAGATTATAATATATTTAATTTATTATTTTAAATAAATAATAAATAAAATAATAAAATAAATTATAAAATAAATAAATAATTAATTGGCTCAAATAATTAAATTTTAAAAATAATAAAAATATTTAATAAAAATATAAAATAAATAATAAAATAATTAGAAAAAACTTTAGCCACCGCAATTGCGGTCAGTAAATAATTTTTTTTAAAAAAATATTAAAAAATATTAAAAAATTGGAATAGAAAATGCTACCGCAATTACGGTCGGTAAGACAGACCGCCTTTATTGCGGTCGGTGTTTTGGTCGCCAAAAAACCCCCTAAGCAATGACGGATATATTTTTCTCGACCACCATTTCGGTTGGGAATGCGGTCGGTAATAACGACCCGTCTTTGCTCGGTCGGTAATTGCAGTCGGGAATCTGCAAATTTCTTGTAGTGATTGTAATAGATTTTGATATTTTTTATTGTTTAACTTCGACTTAATATTATCGTAATGATTTAATTAGAGGAAAATATTTAAATTTGGCCTTGTTAGAATCGTTTAGGGCTTTAGGCGTCTAGTTTCATAATATATATTTTATACAATTTTTAGTTGTAACCATTTGTAAATATTAAGAATTAAGGAAATGCAAGCAACTTTGTGTAGAAAAATAAAAATGTAGTGAAACTTGTACAAAATAATAAAAGTGATTACGTTTAAATGGCCCTGCAAAGTTGTGCCCCATATAAAGACATGAATTAAGGTTAATGATAAAAATACTCAGAAAGAACAAAATTGTAAGTGATTAACAACAAATTCTAGAGTTTGCATGGAATAGGTTTTAATAAACTCAATCAGAATTCTAAATTTTCAATTATCCATTGTTTGGGGATGAGGACTTAGCCCAAGTGGTTAAGTTTCGGTTGGAGGTTCGATCCCCACCGGCCCCCTATCCCCCCTTTTATTTCCCTTTGTAATTTGTGTAGCATGTGTTCCCACTACCCATTTCCCAGGCCTTCAATGGCTCCTAAAAAAAATAAAAATTATCCATTGCTTTTCCAAGAATAAAAATCTTCATTGTTCATATGCTTCCAAAAGTGGAATTTCTAAAGGTTTCATATTGACCACTGAAACCTAAGCAAATAATTATTGGGTTCTATATGTTTAGCCACATTCCGAAAAGCTTAAAAGCAAGAAACTAAACAGCACACAAAAAATAACACAGTTTATACCAGTAACAATCTTCCATCATAGTCCTTCCTTCTTAGGGGGCAACTCCAAATTGAATCAGACTTTTCAATTGGTTCAGATCACCAATATGCAGCTAATGTTTACTCAAATGAATTTCATTATCTTCCTGTTCTATATCGAATGTGATATTTGTCTCTAGCCAAAAGAAATAACTACATGTCACCCAATATGTGAAAGCAACAAATTAAAGTTAATTACATATATCTTCTTCAGCTGTGAAGTGCACAAACAATCCACAAATACAACTTTGCCTAAAAAATTCACAAGTATATAGAAACTGCCTTCGACATCCAAATAAACATAAGTTCATGGGTCTATAGCAAGTATATGAAAGTGATGTTCTAGCACAAAGTGCGACATTTAATTGTGTTTAAATAATGAGTTAAACGTTTAATTGGTGGAAATTATGGAATTTTTTGCTAAAAACAATAATTTTGAGTAAAAAGGCGAATTGCGATCTCATTCTATGATTTGATGCATTTTAATGCATTTTGTGTTGAGATTGCATGTTTTTAGGTGTTTTTTGTAACATCCCGAATAGTTCATTTATAATTAATTTAATTAATTATAATTAATTAAATTAAATGAGCTAAATGAGAACTAAATTAGTAAGTGGTGATTATTATCATGAGGCCAATAAAGTGATCAAGGAGCTCCAACCATCTAATTATTAAATGAGAGGATTTGGCCCAACTTAAAAGTGAATGAAGGAGATAATTAAATGAGTTCAATAACCCGACCCAACATCAAGCCCACCCAATAATCCAACCCATCAAGAGGAGTTTAGAAGAGTGAGAAAAACATATCTCCAACTCCCCCACACCAGACGCAGCTTCCATGGAGAAAGGTTTATTTTTCTTGAGCTAAATGTTGGGGAATCCTTCCAATCTTCCTCAAGCAAGCTAAATTAAAGATTGTAGGTAAGTTCATGTGTGGTTTTCAAGTTGGGTTTTGATTTTTCTTGAAAGGGGAGGGAGGCCGACTGTGATGGGCAGGAGATTTGGGGGTTTTGTGGTGTTGTGGTTTTAAGCTTCAAATCTTGTGCATTTGAACTCTAAACTATGGTTTTAGTTTACTTTAGAGCTTGTTGGTGAAAATTTTTGGGATTGAGAGTGGTAGGGATGGAGGCCGACGGGTTGGACAAATTATGGGGGTTTTTTTTGTGTTCTTATTTTTGGCTTATATTCATGTTTTTGGGGATTACTTGGTATTGCATGCTCCTTTGAAACTAACTTTGGTGGAAGTTGTGGATTTACTAAAAAAGTGGGAGTGATGGCCTGAGTGGTGGTGGAATTTAGAGTTCTTGATTTTTTGGTTGGGCATGTTGGTGCTTGAAGCTTTTTGATATTCTAATTGGATAAATTGGTGGGATGATGAAATTTGTAAAATTTTGATTACTTGTAATTGTGGAGGCCGGCTGTGTTCATGGAAAAATGGAGGATAATGTTGTTTTTGAGTTTTAGTTAAATTCTCAAATAGTTGAGTACTTTAGTGATTGTGGTGATATAATTAGTAAGGTTGAGACTTGTATTTTCCTCGTAAAAGTGAAGAGGGAATGTTCGTAGTTGCTTGTTTCTATATTAGATATTTAATTTAAATGTTGTATTTAAATTTTTGTTGTACTTTGAATTATTGCTCTAGTCGAACATCATTTTTGTACTTTGGGCATTTTATTGAGGATGACGGATGTTGAATTCTTATTAGGAGTTGTACTTGAAGATGTGATATTGGAATTGATGAATGTAGGAATGGATTGGTGGAAGAAGCTTGAGACTTGAAGAATGGAAGCTTGTGATCAACAATTTAAGGCAAGGGAGTAGAATAGTATAAAGATTTGAGGGATTGGTCGGAATTTGGCTGGAGCGACCAAATTCCCGCCGTGTTTCCCCTGTTTGTGTGGTTATACTTGTGTGGTTATACTTGTGTTTATTTTCCCTTCTTATGGACTAATAAATTTACTTATGGCTTTATTATATTTATGGCGCACTTTAAGTTAATATGTGAGATATTATATTACAGTATTGAAAGTGTAGACTTGCATGAGTCTGTATTCGTGATATTATAGGGATATACGGGATACGTATATCACCTATATTGTTATTTGCCGTTGTGTGAGGCTTGGCAACCCTCATGTTCTATGGATCGAGTATGTTGCTCCGAGTTATTTAATGCTTGCCATTATGGGAGGCGTGGCAAATCTCAGTTATGTGTATACAATTGCTTTGGGATTCATTCCCTGTATTGTTTGGGATGTATTCCTTTATTTGGGTTGACCATGTAGGGATATTCAGCTGATATCCCGGTCTATGTATTGTGCGAGTTGCACGTTTCGGCAATTGGGTGTGTACCATGTGCCATGACCCGCTAGGCGCTGCTCTGGTCAATGTAGACTATTCGGCTCCATCACCCTCTATTGTTGGCCCTGCGTAGGTTGTTCGTCCGCGGCGTGGGCGATGTTGACGGACAGTTCATTGTGTATGGCAGAGTTTGGTGACCTCTGAACAATGATGATTGTCGACCATGGTTATTAGGATGCGCGCTACACATGATTGCTTGTCGCATTTAGGATAGATATACACTTAGGCCATCTCATTCATTTCATCATATCATAATATTTTGTGATTGCAGTGGTTGAAGTACCGGTATGGGACGGTGTGATGGTTTGCATCTGATTCGCTTATTTTATTTAATTTAATTATGTTTTATGTTATGGTTAATATTTTCCCGTTCCCTCATTATTCTTTCCCTTGCTCAGTACCCGTACTGAGTCGCTGTTGTTTTTCCTTTATAGATACTCCGAGGATGGGGGAATGTAATGTACTTCATTTAAATTATACTATCTTAAATTGTGAATACATTTTGAAAGGCCGGTGAGCCTTAATTGACTTAAGACTTTTGTCTGTTATGGTTTATTTATTATCTGATAATTATGAGATTGGTAGTAGGGCAGTAGCCCGGAGATGTTTAAATGGTTGTATTTTTACTATATTGGTAGTGTGGTTGGATTCTCTAATTCTACAGGTACCCGGCTTCGTGTTACAGACCCTAAGTCGACTGGCCAACAGCTTAGGTGATGTAGTATGGCAGTGACGTCACATGAATTTTTGGTTTAAAATTTTCGGGGCGGTATATATTTAGCAAGCCAAAGGCCAAAGGGACCAAGAAGTCAATTGGAGTTCTAAAACTTGGAAAACGGAAAAAAAATGGTGAAAACAATCTGAAACGCGCGCTGAACGTGCGACCATTGCATGAAGAAGAGCCACCGTGCGGTTCGGAGCAAAACCGTGTGCCCACCGCGTGGCCCCTGTACCTGCATTTCATGTAGGGCTTTGTTTTGGGCTATAGATAGATCGTTTCTAAGCCAATCTGGGACTTCCGCCTGTCAAAACGGCAAGAATTTCGTCATCATTCTTAATATCTCATTCATCCATCATCAAAGCAACGAGAAGTGGGAAACGAAGGCAATCCATTGAAGATCTGAGAAGTCACAGGACTATGTTTTCTTTTATCATTATTTTCAATTCTTGTGAGATCATGTTAGACTAAACCCAAAATTTAAGGATACCTAAATTTCGAAAATGTTGATTTTGACAATTGTTAATATGAATTTCGTTAATTATATATTGATTTGTTCAATTCTTATGTGTGTTTGAAGACCGAAAGGATATCTGAATTAGGGTTTTATATTGTCTAAGTGGTTGAAAAATACATGAGCAAAAATAATTGAACAAATTAATTCTAATAATTGGTAACTTGAAAAGGAGCAAAACTTGTTAGAACCAAGCTTAGGCTAATCACTAGCCTTAGAAGCTGCATATGTTTAATACCGAGAGGTTTATAAATTGTGATAATTCTAAGTGGGCATACTAATTAATTAAAAATTGCATTTTTATATTCAACTGTGAGTTTGTCAACAATTGAAGATCTAGGGATCTCCATTCATCATCTAGCATATTAATTAATTCACTTCTCTCTTTGATTCGTTTATTGAACTTTTTATTAGCCTTATTTTAATTAGTTGCACTATTAGAAATTTAGACAAACCAACTATTCATCCACTTTAATTTTATTTGCTGCTTAAATTTGATAAATTATCGAAAATTCCATGTTCCTCGTGGATTCGACCCGGTTTCACCGTATTATTACTTGGACCGTACACTGCGGGTTGTGTTGGAAAATATTTTATACCTCGCCATGATCTATGATCTATTTGCACCTCGCCTCATCTTGATTTTGTGAGGCCTCAACCTTGAGGACTTCTTCACGTACCAGGCCTTGAAACCCCTCTTCCGGACTGGGCCACACATCCACCTCCGGATATATTTTTACCAACTGGGTTTAGAAGACGTGTCCTTTCCACCGAATATATTTTTATCACAAACTGGGCCGGATACTTTAGACAAGTGGTTTCATTGGGCCCTAATATACTTTTGCTGGGTTAACAGATGCCCCTCGCGCATTTTGTCTGATTAGCATTTCTAAGACAAATTTGCGCGCTTAATTTTAGGGTTTGGCATTTTTTGCCCATTAAAGCCCAATTGAGTGGTCAAAACCCTAACACTATAAAAGCCCTTCATTTTTCAAATTTTTTGGAAAGTTCCCAATTTCTTCACCCACTTTCCAAACTTCTTCTCTCCTCTCTTCTCTCGTTCTGCCGCCGGAGAACCACCGCCGGAAGGCCGCCGTCGGGAGGTCGCTGGGGAGCAGCCGCCTTGAACGCCGCTCGGAAGCAGGGAAGCCGCCGCCTCCTCTTTCGCTGCCACTGGAGGCCGCCGCGCTTGTCGTTCCTTGGAGGCCGCCGTGCTCGTCGTGAAGCCGCCCCATCGGAGAGGCCGCCGCTGCCCGGAAGCCACCTCTTCGCGCAGGCCGCCATCGAGGTCCGAACTTCCATTGGCCGCCCTCTCTCTTACGTGAGGCCGCCACCTAGCTCGGAAGAGGCCGCCCCCGATCGACCCGGAGGCCGCCCCCTATCGACCTGGAGGCCGCCATTTCTGCTTCCATTGGCCGCCGCCACCTTGTGTCTGGGCCGCCCTCACCTCATCCTTGGCCGCCACCTTCATCAGCTTGGAGGCCGCCATATCCCAGGCGAGGCCGCCACCTTTCCCAAGTCTGCACCTTGCCAGAAGCCGCCACTCCTTCTTTGCGCGAGGAGTCGCCATCGCCAGCTTGAAGGTCGCCATCCACCCGAGCAAGAGGCCGCCACCACCGGAGTCGCCGCTGCCTCAAGGCCGCCATCTGCATAAGACCGCCACCTGGGTGTTCTTGCCGCCACCTCTCATCATGGATCAGGTAAGTTCTTCATGCCCTCTTGCTCTCTTGTCTTTATTTTGTTATGTATGTTTTGGTGGAGGCCTATCACACGTGTTAAGATTTTGGTATTTCTGAAATACATGGTAGATGCGGGACTCGTTTTTCTTGACCTTGCTGTGCATATATAGTAATTTCACGTTTGTATGTTTCATCACTCATTTTTACCTTGCTTGCCATTGCCTATCCTATCTCTGACATAGAACTTAGAAAACATAGGAGATCATGACATAGGACTTAGATAACTGTGTGCCATAGCCCTTAGAGAACTTAGAAATGTTAGGTTTACCAAGAACTGTCTGTTTTGGTTTCCCACACCTTAAGTACATGATACAGGATTTAGTAGACGAGACCATGTCGGCCGCCACTCCTTTGGCCCAGGCCGCCACTCAGGAGACACTAGCCGCCACTGCTCAGGCCGCCACCCCATCGGCTCACGCCGCCCGGAGCCAGGCCGCCACCCCCTTGGCTCAGGCCGCCCAGAGCCACCAGCCGCCGTCCTCTTCAGGGCAGGCCGCCACTTCCTCTACCTGGGCTGCCACCCTCTTGACAGGGTTTGCTGCCTCGTCATCTCGCGGCATGGCTTTTCAGGTTGGAATGGCTTGATTGGCACCTTATGTTAACTTCAACCTTGTTAACCTCTTGACTTATCCCGCAAACTCTATATGGTACAGGACATTGCCAGGTCCACTCAGTCTCAGATAGTTGTTCAGGCCGCCACCCCTAGTACCACTCAGGCTGTCACTTTAGCTCCTCCTCCGACTATTCAGGTTTGCCTTGCCTTACCCTGCTTGTTTTGTGGCTTATGTTCGCCTCCCTTAAACTCATGCTTGCTTTTCTTTTCTGCAGGGCGTGCAGCGTCCGCTCATTCCGGACTCTGATGATGAGGCATATGATTTCGATCGTCGGCAGGAATCGGAGCTTTTTCTACGGCCGTTCCATAGTACGCCTGAGCGCGCGGATGGGTCGAGACGGTTTTTATCCTGCAAGTCACCTATCACCCAGGCCGCCTTTACCAGTGCCTTTGTGTCTCACACTAAGACCATTAAGTCTCAGCCTCAGCAGTGTGGCACTTCTACCTCCAGGTCAAAGGCTAAAGCCCCCAGGACTGAGATTGACGGTGATAGCAGTCTAGGCCAGTATATTTTATGGGTGCGTCGGATGGCGGGCCGTGCTTCCGAGTGGCGCGAGTGGGGGATTGATGAGGACATCCTTCTGTCCACTAAGCCTGTGGTGATAGACCATCACTTGCTTTACTATCTTATGGGTTTCTGGAACTCCACTGTCAATGCTTTCCAGCTTCCATGTGGATTCGTTGGCCCTACACTTCTTGACGTGGTGATGATCACGGGGCTTCGCGTGGTTGGAGAGGAGTTGACACAGTCCGGTGTCGATGATTCCAGACTTGGTGCGGCGATTTGCTCTCCGGACAAAGAGGCCTGGCGATATTCGGCTTATATTGTGCACAACAAGACATCAGGGCTTCATCCTTCCACGCGAGATGAGCACGTAGCCTTTCTTTTATTATGGTTCAGCAGATTTGTTATTTATTCCAGTGCACGTACTGTTCTACGTACTGCACTCCCCCTTGTCTTAGGATTTATGAGTACGGAGACTCGAGCTATTGGCTCATATTTCCTCGGCACTCTGTTTAGCGGCATGGCTAAGCTTTCTGATAAGCTGGCCACCGGACGAGATCCCTCTACCACGGCTTCTGGGCCGCTATGGTTCTTACAGCTATGGATTCAGTTATATTTTCCCCAGTTATTCACCGGTGTACTACGCCCTAGTCCGCAGGAGGTTTCGGAGGGTGATCCGTTAGGTAGGATATTGGCCGCTCAGTCTGTGAGGATCAGCCGGGACGACCTTCTGGGACGAGATGGTCTAGGTGTTATCCACTGGTTCTATCATTATCGGCCGTCTTACAATGACTTGTTTGTTTATGCCTCCATTTCACGGTTGCTGTCTACACTGGTGTGTCATCCTGCTCAGCCACGAGGCCTTCACGGGGAATCTACTTGGAACATCAGTATGAAGCCTCACATGCTTTTGAGTGGGGTGAAGAGGACTGACGCTTATAATCCTCTCATAGCTGAGCCGTATTGCCCTCGCCTGCTTGCCCGTCAGTTTGGCTGCCACCCTGGACTTCCTCGCAGAGTGAGGTGGCCTATTCGTTTTACCAGGGAGGGTAGGCTGACACCCGTGGCTATTAGGGATGTGGTGGCTTTTTCGTCTCGTCTGATGCTTTTTAGCTACCTCCCCTTTACTCCATCGCGATCGCTTGCGGCAGGTTTTATGGCGTGGTGGACGCCGTATATCACTTCTATTTTGCCGCCATATGACCGGATGACAGCTCGTTTTGGAGACTCAACTCCTTCGCATCGGTCCCGTGCTTCTGCCCCTCGCAGTGTTACCACGAAGTCCAAGTCCGGGTCAGTCTCTTCTTCCCGCAAGCGCCGAAGAGGTATGTTGAATCACTTTATTGTCAATATATCATTTCGTACAACAACTGTTGGGTCTTTTAATGTTGTCTCTTCGTTCGCAGATGATGATGCAGTACGTGATGAGGACGCCTCAGCCAGCGACGAGCAGTCCGATTCTGATGAGGAGGAGGATCACGCGGGTGATGTTGGCAGTGGTGAGGATGAGTTGGTAGATCCCCGTTGTGATGATGATCACGGTCAGACAGATGACCCCACCGCTGATGTTCTTGTGGCTGTCGACTCTCGGTATTCATATTCTCTTGGTAGACATTCTGATGAGCCTTCCCCATCCCTGGAGGAGATGTTAGCTCGTGCTGATTATATCATCCTCCATGGTTGCGACGATCCCAAGTATCAGACAGGTGCCGCGATGCCCGATATTGATGATCCTTCGACTACTGCTGTCGACCAGGTATGCTTTTCCACCTTAGTTCTCTTATTCTCATTACCTCTAGTATTGTAATGACTCTCATTTTAATGGTATAGACGGATCTACATTCCTCTAAGACCGACGACGCAGTTGGCTCGGATGACCACGATTTGGTCTCTCAGGTACTTTTTGGTTATGTTCCCTCTCCTTTTTCTGCTTATTTTGTTTAAGCAAGGTATTCTAAGGATAGCTGTGCCCTCCAGGTTCCTCCTGCAGACACTATTCAGGCTGCGGATCACGTTTTCAAGACTAGTCAGGCTGGTCCTTCAGTGATTTCTCAGATATTCCTTATCGGCACCCTTACTTTCTTTTATTTCTTCTTAAGGACATGCTTTAAGGGTTCCCTCTCTAGGTTCCCATGGATCAGGCAGCTCATTCTGTCACCGCGGCTCATGCCACTTCAGTTGATTCGGTCGCGCTGCCTCCTCAGGTATGCTTCGTTTCATCCTTTGAGGTTGTTAGAGTTTCTTGTTCCCATATTCATGTAAAGTTGTCCTCAGGTGGCCATGGCTCGTTCCTAAGTTCCAGCGACCTCTTTATCAGGCCCTTCGGCGCCTGCTCCTGTTGACGGGGTTGTCGTTTCATCATGTGAGGCGTTTGACCGCCTTCTATGCACCCATATCGATCGACTCTCCACCGAGGTGTTTTCTAGTCTTGATCGCCTGCTGGACGATGTTAGCGCATTTCCCGCCTTTACCGAGGATGTTGACTTTCTTAGCTTTTCCGAGCGTATCGCTGATTTAGCTGTTTCCTATCCCGCTTTTAGCAACTCTGCAGATCAGTCTGCCCATGATCTGACGCTGCTTGATGACCTCGAGGCACGATACCGTGATATTTGCTTTCAGATAGAGGCTATCCACCCCCAGCGCGAGCAGTTGTCTACTTATCGCGGAGTTAGAGAGAGTCGCAGATCACATCTTAAGGATGTTGTTACGCGAGCAGAGCGCGACATTGAGGAGGCAGAGCGTATCATTCTGGAGAGGAGGCGCACCATCCAGGAGGCCAATGAGGAGCTTGCTACCTCGGAGCCTGTCTTAGCTGACATTTCTTCCCGAGCTGCTGAGTTGGAGACTTCCTATGGTCGTTTAGCCGCAGATGAGCGTGATTTATTGGCTGAGTTATCGGGAGTTCGGACTCGTCGGCTTCGGTTGTCTGTTCGCGCTCATGCTTCGGCAGCCGCACTTCTCCGTCTGACGGACATGTTCGAGCGTACTCGTGATCAGTGGGCCCTTATGCGTCGGCGTATACTGGGTGATGGTATGCAGCCTCCTCCTCAGTTTTTTAGCACTGCTTTGTTTTCAGTACACTTTTGGGTCAGCCCATCGGCCTTGTGGTGGGCAACTCTTGCCTTTACTTTGGGATATTATTGTTACTTTTTTGGCCGAGCTTGTGACTTGGCCACTTTTGATGCACTTACGTTTCTTATTCAGATTCCCACACTGATGGATAGAACACTTTGAGATATTTTGCATTTATACTCTGTTTATGTTCTTGGCCATCGATGTCCATCAGTTTGTATGCACCATTAAGTAGTCTTTGCGTAACAATGAATGGTCCTTCCCAATTTGGAGACCACTTGCCTGTTTCATTGTCACGCACCCCCGAGGGTAGAATCACTTTCCATACTAGGTCTCCCTCGCTAAAGGTTTTGCCTCGAACCCTCTTGTCGTAATGTCTCGTCATTCTCATCTTTTGGCGACGGATATTTTCCAGAGCGGTCAGCTTGTCGCCATCTGCTGTCTCCAACTCTTGCAACATGGCCTCTTCATACTTAGTTAAGTCTAAATGATGCTGTTGGGCCACTTTTAGAGAGGGGACTGTGATTTCCAAAGGTAGGACGGCGTCATGACCATACGTCAGATATTATGGTGTGAAGCCGGTGGCTGTAGACTTAGAGTTTCTGTAAGCCCATAGGACTTCTGTCAGAGCCTCATGCCACTTCCTTGGTTTCTCACCTACTGCCTTCTTGATCATACTTATCAAGATCTTATTGGTGGCCTCAGCTTGACCGTTTGCTTGGGGGTAATATGGAGTGGAGTGATATATGCGAATCCCGAATTGTTTAGCAAAAGCTAAGAACTTCTCGCCAATGAACACGGTCCCTTGATCCGCAGTGATTGTTTGGGGAATCCCAAATCGATGCATGAGCTCAGTCACGAACCTAATTACATCGTTTTGGTCGATCTTCCTCATTGGCCATGCTTCTACCCATTTGGTGAAGTAATCAGTGGCCACTAGTATGAATGCATGGTTTTTGGATGACGGTGGATGAATTTTTCCAATGATGTCCATCCCCCAGCCACGGAATGGCCAAGGCTTGATGACTGTGTGTAACTCTTCCGCCGGTATCCTTTGAATTGGCCCATGTTTCTGGCAAGCCTCACAACCCCGAGCGTAGAGAATGCAGTCTTCCATGATAGTTGGCCAGAAATATCCGTGGCGATGAATACTCCATCTCATGCTAGGCCCTGCTCTATGGGAGCCACATATTCCCTCGTGGACTTCTCTCATTAGCAGCTTAGCCTCTTCGGGACCTACACACTTGAGCAGCAATCCATCGACCGCCCTTCGGAATAACTCGCCATTTATCAATGTGTATCGTAAAGATTTGACTTTTAGCGAGCTGTCTCCTCCAAGTGATGGGTTCTCGAGATATCGTGTTATTTCCGTCCTCCAATCATCATTGGAATGTTGGGGACGGATTCCTTGTTTGTCTTCAGATTCATTCGCGATGGTGGCGATGCATGGTGCCCCCTAGGGCGACTAGTCTGCCATCCTGAAGCGAGTTGGGCAGCTTCGTTGGCCTCTTGATTTTGACTTCTAGGCACGTGTGTGATGGTAACGTCCGAAAATTTGTACAAGAGCTCTAATGATGTCTCATAGCATTTAATTAGCCTTGGACTCTTGCATTCATATTCTCCTGTTAATTGCTTCAGGATGACTTCGGAGTCTCCAAAAATCGTAATGGACTTCGCGCCCTTGAGCAGTGCTGTTTCTAGGCCAAAAATTAAAGCCTCATACTCTGCTTGATTGTTGGTGGTGCCTGGTTCCAGTTCCTGCGCAAGCTTCCAATGTTGCCCCAGAGGGCTAGTGATTGTAATACCGGCTCCCGAGCCGCTGCTTGCACAAGATCCATTGAAGGTCAGTTCCCATGGTTCGAATCCTATGAAGGATACTTCCATGGGGTCCTCTGGCACGGTTAACGAGGGATGTTGAGCTAGGAAATCAGCTAACACTTGGCCCTTGACCGCTTTCTGAGGGACGTGCACAAGAGTGAAGGGACTGATTTTCATTGCCCATTTAGCTTGGCGACCTTTCAACGCCAGCTTATGCAGAAGTGTCCTTACCAAATCGAATGGAGCCACCACTTGGACTGTCCTTGGCAGCATGTAATGTTCTAATTTACTGCAGGAGTACACTAGAGCGTAACATAGCTTCTCCAGCGCAGTGTATCTTACCTCCGGCCCTTGTAGCATTTTTCTGAGGTAGTAGATAGCCCTTTCCCTGCCGTTCTCATTATCTTGTGCAAGTAGGCACCCGATGGATTCTTCGGAGGGTGACACATATAGCTTGAGCGGTACCCCATGCCTTCGTGGCACTAACACTGGAGGGTTGCCCAACGCTCTTTTTATTTCTTCAAAGGCTCCTTGATGTTCCGCTGTCCATAGAAATGTTTCGTTCTTTCTTCCTTTAAGTAAGGTAGTGAACGCTTTCATCTTCCCTGCAGCATTAGCAATGAATCTCCTTAGGAAGTTAATCTTGCCGATCAGTGACTGTAACTCCTTGAGATTGGATGGTGCGCGGGCTTCCAGGATGGCCTTGGCCTTGTTGTAATCTACCTCGATGCCTCTCTCATGTACCAGGAAACCTAAGAAGTTCCCTGCTGCCACTCCGAAGGCACACTTAGCTGGATTGATTTTCAATCCATGTTGCCTCATTCGGATGAAGGCATCCTCCAGATGGGCCAAGTGCTGGCCAAATTCACATGATTTGACTACGATGTCATCAATGTAAACTTCAAGCGTGTGGCCAATTAGATCATGAAAAATCATGTTCATGGCCCTTTGGTATGTTGCCCCGGCATTCTTCAAGCCAAAAGGCATGACCACCCATTCGAAGATGCCGACAGGCCCCGGGCAACGAAAAGCAGTTTTGTGCACATCAGCTTCAGAAATAAAAATTTGGTTGTATCCAGAATAACCATCCATTAATGACAAAAATTTGTAGCCGGCGGCCGCATCAACAAGCATATCGGCCATAGGCATTACATACTCATCCTTGGGTGTTGCCAAGTTTAAATTTCTAAAATCTATACAGACTCTTAATTGACCATTTTTCTTCACAACAGGTACAATATTAGCAAGCCACTCTACATAGCGACACGTTCTAATGTAACCTGCTCTAAGAAGCTTTTGAATCTCGCCCTTTACCTTTGGGATGGTGTCTGGATCAAAACGTCTAGGCGGCTGCTTGTGAGGCCTGAACTCAGGATGAGTTGGCAACTTGTGCTCCACTAGTTCTCTTGAGAGTCCTGGCATATCTGTATATTGCCACGCAAAACAATCTTTGTATTTCTGAATCAGCTCCACTAGTTGGCGCCGCTCTTCCTCTGGCAATGAAGCGCTTACCTTGGTGAGTTTTGGCTCTGCATCTGTTCCCAGGTTGATGTCCATAAGTGGTTTTTTGGCTTCCGGACTAGGTAGCGTCCGCTTCACAGGAGATGGCCACTCAGATGGCCTTCTATCAGTTAGACTCTTGGACTTGTCCTCGGCACCCATCATCATCTCTGTGGTGGCGAGCCACTGCAGTAAGTCTTTGTAGATATCCTGGCTATTCATCATGTAGGATCTGAGGATTCGTGTCGGCCGTCTACCGGATGTAGCTTGAAGCCGCTGGAAGTGAAGTCAATGGACTCGAGGTCTAAGTCCACCTCAATCAGAGCCGACGCAGGCTGGATGTCTTCCAAGTAAAAGACTGCCTCATCGTTGTTGCGGTCGTGTCCTGTGAAAGGTTGGGGATCTGCCTCCACCAGCTCTACTTGATCATCATTCCAGATGAGCAACTGTTGGTGTAGGGTGGATGGCACACATTGTGCCATGTGAATCCAATCCCGTCCCAGTAATGCCGAGTAACAAGTTCTCGACTTTACCACAAAGAACGCTACTTTGATTGTCTTGGATCCCACAGTGACGTCTGCCGTTATGAATCCCGCAGGTTGAGTGGCTTCTCCCACAAAGCTGCACATCCTGACTCTGGTGGGGATGAGATCCTTCTCACTTTTACCGATCTTCCTTAAAGTGGACATTGGCATCACATTTGCTGCTGCCCCATTGTCGACGAACACCCTGTTTATCGGACACCCGTCAATGTGAGCTTTGATGTACAACGGCTTCAACTGCCTAGTCTGGGATGTTTCCAGCTTGGCGAACTGTGGCATCATTGGCCCTTGAACAGACTGGCCACCTAACTCCTCAAGGAGATTCCTGGTCGGATGGGAGAGCTCTGCTATCATTTCATCCATCTCCTCAATGAGCCTAGCAAATGATGGTTCCTCTTCATCCCATACTTCGGACTCAACATCGCTTACCTCCTCATCTGCGGCCAATCCTACCACTTGCATTGGTACAGCAGGATCCATTGGCTCTTCCTCTTGTTCATATTCATAGCCCGCTGCCTTGAGTTCGTTTTCTAGACCAACCCAGAAGGCATCATCCAGGTTTGCCTCCTCCATGTCAAGGTTGTTTCCTTCGTCGAGCTCCATACCATCTAGCATGTCAGGATCTTCGGTCATGACACCTATAGCATTTATACCGACTTTAGGCTTCTCTTGACTAGCCTCCATGGCAGCTTCCACATCTTTGGAAGTGACCGTACCGAAGTGTATTTGCGACAACTCACTGGTTGGTTGTGTCTCAGGCTGCTTTTCTGCCTTTTTATCAAGGTCTCTGCAATAGGTCATGAATCCCTCGTAACTGTCGCGTTCAGTCCCACACTCACCGGCCTGATGGGCCGCTATGTAAGCAAAGAACCTGGTGAGAACCTTCATCATGGCCATTTCTCTGGCGGTCCCCAGATCACCCATGCGACTAAGCCTCTCCATGAATTTATCTGCCCAGGGTTCATTTCCGGCTTTTTCTTTACTTAACTCGGTTACGAAGACCACTTTGCCCTTGTCCCTGGAAGCTGTCGGCCGATTGCTATCCGTGGTCTTAGGCTGAGGTGTCGCCGGGTGTTGTCGCTCTGCCCATTGCAACCTTTCTCGCACTGGTCTCCTGGCGGGAGGTGATGGCGGATGTGGCCTCCTGGAGGGAGGTGATGGAGGATGAGGCCTCCTGGAGGGAGATGATGGTGGATATGGCCTCCTCAAGGCCTCATGTGACCTTCCCCTATCATCTCTAAGCCGCTCATGCACAGGCCTTCGAGGTGGCATGGGGGAGCTATGCTTCCTGTACACATGTTTCCCATCCGGGTAATGCAGTCTTTCATGGATAGGCCTCCGCTGCTCGGAGGTTTCCCCCTGAGACCTGAAGTAGGTCGGTTGTACTGGTTTCCGAGGCTTGGAAGATTCTAACTTATGAATCTGGGCTTCCCATTGCCGCATCTCTTCGGCATATCTTCTCTGAGCCCACCTGTACTGACTCATGTTCATAGGTGGCGGTTCCTTTTGATTAACCTTGCCTCCTGCCCTGTTTCTCATCCATCTATCAGTCTCAGCAGGATGTTCCGGACGCCTCATCAAAGTTGGCACCACTTCCACTCCTTGCCTGTAATCTCGAGTGGCAGATTGGTGCTTCCCATTGTCGCGGATTTCCATAGCAGGTTTTGGAATCTCGATCCTTAACGGAGGATTCTTCCGCTTCTGATGTTCTTTCTCTTCAGCTCTTAGGATTTTTTCAAAGTCCTCCTTAGACATCTTTTTGAACCTGGGTTGTTTGCTGTACAACTCCTTCTCTTTCTCAGTGTCAGACTCATCCGATAACAAGTCGTCATCTTGTTCATCGATCTCAACGCGTTCCCCTTCTTGATCCACCCGACTACTGGAGCCGCCATCATCTGGGTTTGGAACAAGTCCAGCAGCACCCACACGAAGTTGTGGGAACGGGTCCAGGTCCACTTTCATACCTGCAATTTTCAAACGCCCTTCTTTAATCTTATATTGTATGGCAGTCTTAAAACTCCGGCATTTGGTAATGCTATGAGTGTATGAGTTATGCCACTTACAAAATGATCGGCCCCGAATGTCTTCGGCCGCTGGTAACTTTTGTCCTTCAGGCAGTTTAATCACGCCATCCCTGAGTAGGGCATTGAACACTTGGTCCGCCTTGCTCATGTCGGAGAGGTCCTCTTCAGGTTTATATTTGGCCTCCCTTTGTTTAGGCGGCTTAAGGGCTGCACAAGTGTGTGGCTTGGCTGTTTGGACCAGTTCCGCAACAGCCACTTCCACTGGTTCGTCTTCCTCGTTGCTGAATACCACTTCTTCAAATTGGACTCGACGTGTAGGACGTCTCCCTTCCTGTTCCTCCAGGAACTTCTCCAGGCGGGCCGCTCTCTCAGCCAGCTGGGCAAGGTCAGTTGCATCCTGCACAATTAAATGTTCCTTCAGTCTTGGCAACATATTTGCCACTGCAATATTAGCTATTTCCCTTTCGGGGATTGCTTGGAACATCGGCCTTTCAGCCGTTGTAACCTACTAATAAACGCACTTGCCGTTTCATCAGCATATTGCTTAGCGTTAGTAAGGTCTGCAAGACTTACCGTAGACAGTGGAGTGTAAAACCTATCATGGAATGCACGTTCGAGGTCGGCCCAATTCTGGATTGAGTTAGGCCGCAATGAGGCAAACCACGCGAAGGCAGGTCCGGTGAGGGATGAGCTGAACAGTCTTAGTTTCAGCCAGTCATTGGCCGCTGCTTCCCCGCACTGGGCTGTGAACCTTCCGACGTGCTCCACTATAGACTTGCCATCATCTCCTGAAAAAGAAGTGAATTCCGGCATCTTGAAGCCCCTTGGATAGGGCTGCATGGTATCTACCCAGTCCGGATATGGCTTCCGGTACGTAGGCCGCTCCATCGGCTTTAGCTGAATCCCGAAGTGCTGCTGCATCATGTCTGCGAGCAACTCCGGTGAAATCACTGGTGCCTGCGTAGGAGGCATGGCGGCAGGTGTTGTGGGTGCTCCACCTGGTTGTGGAGCATGTCCTCCTGTGTGGATAGGAGTGGCGGCCATTGGTATGGGAGCCGCCATCACTCCGCCTGTCTGTGGAGCCTGCCCCCCTAGGGTTGGTGGCATCCAGCCCAGGTTGAGAGGGGCCGCCACATACGGTGCAGTTGGGATGTTCGGCACCTGAGGTGCCGCCTGTCTTGGCGCCATGCTAGGTCCGGCCGCCATGCAACCTGGTGCAGCGCTGGTCGCCATCAAAGGATTTGATGGGGCATATACCGGCATGGGAGGTGCCGCGTAACCCAAATTCGGCATGCTGGGTGCCGCTGGAGAAAAAGTATACGCTGTCTGGTACGAATGTGGAAACATACTGGCCACGCTTCCAGAATCCTGGAGTGGCGGCTGGCCAGGTGTGTTTCCCCACGTTCGCTGTTGTCCTCCTGACGGTCCCGGGTACGGAATGCTAGGTGCCATAGTAGTACTGGGTGCCGGGAGGCCTCCATCGCACAAGGAACCGCATATCTGGCTGGTTTGGTCGGCCATGGCAGGCCGCAGAACGTCCATCAAGTGCCTTGTAAGTAAAGGCATGAATTCGGCCATCGATTCAGTCATCGATTGCCGCATTTGTTCGGACAGAGTGGGGATCTGCATTATCCCCTGCTGCGGTGAGGTGATGTTCGCCGTTTCACCGGCGTCCTCATCCGATGTTCGCTGGATTGTCTGGTCTTGCAGAGACATGTCTTCAAATTCTTGTGTCAGATCGACTATGATTTTTCCGGATCTAAGACGCATACACAACTTGAAGCGGATATGGTATCGAATCGTGTCCCACTGGGCGTGCCAATTTGTTAACAGTAAAATTTTGGGAGGAAAGTATCTCTCTCTTATTGACGAATTGGGAGAAAAAACTAGAAAAACGAATACAGGAATTTAAAGAAAGCAGTAAAAGAATTTAAGGACAGAAAAACAATAAAATGCGGGGAAAATAAGTAAAAGCTCTCTCTCGGAGTGTTGGAGGTGTCTTTGCTTGCGAGGCCACTTGCGCTTATATAATGGTGAAGCCTCCCTCAAACTTGAACTATGGACGCTCCTCCGATCCGTCTCTAGATTTGTTTCCTTAGATAATGGTGAAGCCTCCTTCGTTCGGACTGTCTGGCCATGATCTGTTTCTATGGAACATGATTTGTTTCCATGGAACATAATTTGTTTCCTTTATTGGCACCTCTATGTTTATTGGCACTTTGGCACCACGCCATGATCTATGATCTATTGGCACCTCGCCTCATCTTGATTTTGTGAGGCCTCAACCTTGAGGACTTCTTCACGTACCAGGCCTTGAAACCCCTCTTCCGGACTGGGCTACACATCCACCTCCGGATATATTTTTACGAACTGGGTTTAGAAGACGTGTCCTTTCCACCGGATATATTTTTATCACATACTGGGCCGGATACTTTAGACAAGTGGTTTCATTGGGCCCTAATATACTTTTGCTGGGTTAACAACCAGAAAAGCCATGTTTAAATCCATTCACGCGCCTGATCAGATTGAAGCATTATGAAGGTTGCATCATGCATGTTGGCCGGGGATGATGATGAAGGCTGCACGGGGATGTTCGGAGGTCGTCGTCCTACAAAAAAATTAACAAATGACAAATGATTAGTATATATCTACTTCCAAATTACAGGACAATCAATGTCCACATTAACACCAACCAATATCCAAAAAATGCATCACACTAAACACAACAAAGAAATGGTCATTTCACGTAGTCAACTAAAAACCATTACTTTCAAGGGCAAAATGAACACTTTATATACCTGGCAACGTAAGAAATTGGAAGAACTTCCCAAAATGTCTCAAATATTTCAATTTATTTCATTTATTCATTATTTCTTTATTCAGGAATCAATTTTACTATTGTAGGGGGAAAAAAAAAAGAGTGAACGAAGATTTACTGAAATCAATTTATAGAGTTTGTATTTTCTTCCTTCGTTTTTTAATGTTTGCTACATTTGGGTTTTGGGCGCTATTTACACACATATCTGCCAAATACATATTTTCATTAAACACCAATTTCATTAAACACTACTTTTTACTTAAAACAATATTTGTACATTTAAACCTAATCAAATACTCCCTTCATCCTGTTAATTTTGGCTACTTTATTTTGGACACGAGAATTTAGGTGGTGAGGTTTAGTATTTAAAGTGGCGTAACTAAACTTGGTTAATTCCTCAATGCGTTTTATATTGGTTACATTTGACTTTTGACACTATTTATTGTTTAATTTTGACTCAATATTATCGTAATGGTGTAAGAAGAGAAAAATAGTTAAGTGTGTTCTTGTTAGAATCGTCTAATCATATAGTTTCAAAATATAAATTTTATATAATTTTTACTTGTACCGATTTTGAAATGTTAGTGGTTAAATATGTGCACTGGACTTTGTGCAGAAAGTAAAAAATTATTACTTTTAATAAGATTATGTATTGGACTTTGTGAGAAAGTAAAAGAGTAAAAAAGTGAATACTTTTAAGGGCATCTACATCCTAACTCAATTAATAACTCACTTTTTTCATTCTTTCACTACCACAACGGCTTTTCACTATCCCAAAATTTTTTAAATTCATTCCAATTAATTCATACATCCCTCTACCATTTAATAATTCATACATCCCTCTAGCCAAAATCAATTACAAAATAATTTTTTCAATGAGTAAAAGAGAAAGAAGAACATCTATTCAAAAATACGTTGGGAATGAAAAAACTTGTGCAGGCATGGGACCCAAAAGAATTAACTGAGTTCATTCCTTTGAATTGAAAATGAGGGACCCACCTCACGTTAATTACCCCATCCCACTCCCATTCAATTAATTCTGACATGCACACTTTTAATTGGCTTTTTGATGTAGCGATGCGGATGCTCTAATAAGATGTGGAGAGCAATAAACATTCTAATATTGTTTATAATGATTTAAATTGCTTAAAATAGAAATTAGTCATTTTGGGACAACCTAAAAAGGAAAGGTAGACAAAATTAATCGGAAGGAGGAAGTAAATATTCAATTCAGTTACTGTACTGAGTAATACACCTCTGCATATGCAGACGTGTTCTGCCATTATGGAGCATGTGCTACGTGTCTACCGTGTTGCAATTCATTCCATACAAAGCATATTAAATAAAAAGGAAACTGGATTGGTGATGTCCGAATATAGTGGGAGTAACTTCCATTTTCAATTAATTCCATTTTTGTCTTATTAGTAAATGCCATTTTCATCATGAATGAGACATGGAATTCGTGGGATTGCATTTCCATAGCAGTAACCTATTCCTTTCCCGTCAATAGGTAGGCGAAATTGCATTCCAAGTTCAGTTTACGTGTTCTCTTCTCATCAACGATTAGCCAATACGGGCGCTGATAGATATCAATGAATTGCCGGAAGAGTTTGGCGAAGGCTGGGAAATAGCATTCGAAGGAGAAAACCCTATGAATTACGACGACGATACATCATGTGTTGAGTGTATTTCGGCGGGAGGACAAGCTGTTTTGCATACATGGGATGATTCAATTCCACAAAACTGTTATGGGATAGCAGAACTCAATGAGGACGACGATCATGGTATTGAGGCGCCGACCGAAATGCTAGCACTCAGTAATGGCGATGGATTGGCTGAAGACGAGACCAGAAGAAGCCGCGTAATACGGGTGTTGACAGGTATTCATTGTAGCATCATGATTTGAATGTATCGACTGTCATTGTTGTTTGAATATTCACGATGTTGATGATTGAGTGGAGAGAAGTCGGATAAGGTGTTTAACGACTGAATTTAATTGTTCATATGAATATGTGCAGATATAAGGACCAATATAATGTTGGATAATAGAAGAAACAGCCAATAATCTCCACATACCATGTGCGTGAATAAATGAGAATAATATAAAGAACACATATCTAAACGATCACAGCATCAGGTATAGAGTGGAATATCACAGTGTAAAGAGGAGGGTAGCACTGCCACATCTAAGTTAATAAACATTTATAGCATAACATGTTTAGTGAATTCATATAGCACATATGTTATGCGAAAGGATCATGGCAGATACACCAGAACGAGAAGAGAAAATAACAGGTAGAAAATGACAATTCATCCATTGAACACGAATCCAATCCAAACCAGCAACATCAACAAAAAGTCTCTACTCATTTATCACTCCACATTTTACTACAAAAATCAGAAATCCAGAGTCAAACAACATCTACTGAAAATACAGTACAATCATGGCATATACACCAGAACACCTTCAAGCAATGCATATAGCATATATATTATGAAAATGCAGCATAAGCATGTCCATAGATGTCGAATTTAGCAGACCAGAATATCCGGATGTAGTTTATCAATCCATTGAAGGTGTGTAGCATATTTTATATCAGAATATAACATCATGGAACGTGAAAAGAACATAGGGGGACGAAGGAAGAAGCCCTGCTTGCGGCGGCAGGCCGAACGACTTCGATTTTGGGGAGGTTACTGCATTTGGTTTTGTATTTTAGTGTGGTGAGTCATTTTCCGATTTCTGTCGTTTGGGTGGGGGGAGTTGTGTTTGGATTGATGGCACAACGAAGTGTTAGTGGATTGTAAGAAGAAATTGTGGTCAATTGGATAAGGGTGAATGCAGACAACAAATAAAACCCACAGCAAATCTGTTCTAAAGAATAAAACATTCGGACAATCTTGTGAAAATTGAGACCACAGTATTCTTCCATAAATTGTCCACGATTCCCGGATTAGACAAAATATGAAATGCCATAAATTATGACAAACCACTGAAATAAAAAAAGGAATGTCAATAATATAATATACTACCATAAGTGTGTGGGTATAAAATAGCACAACTTATGCAGCCATATAACACCTCTGTATATGCTGAGTCTGTACAGGAACAGATTCCGTAAATATTAGTAGATCTAAACCTAAAACCTAAAAACTCTAAAAATAATAGATCTATCCTATCTAAACAAACAAAATTTGATTTTAACACTTAAAGCTCCATAGAATGACGGAATGCCATAACTTTTAGATCTAAAACTGCTATAATAGCAAGTTTATTTTATAGAAACAATGAAAGGATGAAGAATATCACAGCTCTACATCCTAAGAAGCAAATAGGCAAAATAAAGTATAAATAAAGATAACAAAATAAAATAAATTAAATAAAAGCTGTACAAGTTTAAGAAAAAGAAAGAATGGGGAATGGACTGTCAGGCGTCAACCAACCTTCTTCACCATCTGCTGGAGTTCATCGCCTGACTGTCGGAACTGGCTGGAACACCACCAGTTCACATTCTCCATCGTGTCTCTCTCGTCACAGCCCAGCGCCTCTGTAACACCCTAGGAAAAACAAATTCAAATTGTTTTGAACTGCGTCATGACTTGATCCCTTCACAGGGTACGTAGGCAGCTTGGAACTAATTTCTAAGTTCAGTCACGAAATAAATCACAAAATAAATCACGAAATAGATCACAAGGACGATAGGAGGAGTTGGAACCAATTTAGACTAGGCTAATTAGGACACGGAAATGTTGCGAGCGATAAGCCGGACTCGTAACAAGTTTAAGGAAAAGATTCCGAACCGGAGACGACCCAAGGAATCGAGCTAACACGTAGAAAACCGATAGGGGAAAGCAAGGAAAGACCCGACGGAACACGCGGACCGCCGAACCGGCCGGTCCGCCCAGCCCGCGCTCTCCGCGCGCCGCCGCGCGGCCACCGCGCGGACGGAGGAGTCGCGACTCCAGGGCAGACCACGCGTGTTCCGCGCGGACAAAGGCCTATGTGCGCGTCACCAGCGCGCCAGAGGTGCAGGAGGTGTAAACTTTCCTTCCATGGTGATTTTCTTGCCAAAAATCCGTCCCCTATCAAGGGGAAACGGATCAAGGCAATGGGGGAAGGTTATAGAGGCTGTGTGGCCGCCCCTCCCCCATAATTTCCAGCAAACAAACCCTAGCCACCTCCAATATTCCTCTCCAAGTCGAAACCTCTCCGAACTCACTTTCCGGCAAGTATTCCGGCGACGGCAAGGCGAAAGGAACCAAGCCCTGCCCTCTAGACTCTTGGTAAGTTATTGTACAAAGTTTTAATTCGTCCATATATCTCAGAAACTCATATTCTAACCCTTTTTCCTTACTACGACTTCCCGTCGGAAAACGAACAAAAAGCGATCGGAGAAGTTGGCCGTTCGTCGTGACCCTAGGACACCCGGAAACCCAATCCAGCGACCCTATCCTCATTCTAGGTAATTAAAACCTTACTCACAAATTTTCGCGGTTGTTTGTTGTTTAAATCTCGAGATATAGGCTTGTAACAAAAATCGGTTTTCAAAAACCCTATTTTCGTCCAATTTCAAAGACTCTCCTAAAACGCGACCTTCGGGAATTCAAACCGAAAACTTTTCAACATAAAAGTTGTTCCTAACACCTTTATCTATCTTGTGTCCAAATTTCAGCCGTTGACATTAAGTTTTGCTATCCCAAATCACGCCGTAAACCTTCTGTGTCGACCCGAACGTTTTAAAACTGTGACAGATTTCTATATTCAACTTGATGCGTGTTTTTCACCCCTTTTTCGAATGATTTAACTTTGCATTCCTAAATAAAAGTTGTAGATAATTGAGTCTAGATTATGCATGTAAAATTTCACGGATTTTGGTGTTCATTTGATATGTCAATCGGTCGAATTTTCAGAACTGTTTTAAACCCTATTCGGAACCCGCGAGTATGCAGTGAGTTGTGGTCGATTTTTGAGTACCAAGAATTCATTATTTCCAAATTCTTAAAACATGAAAGTTGTTCCTTAACGTGTTTTGTAGTTACTGTAAAAATTTCACATCGATTGGTTTTGAAATGAATTTCTAATCGGCGTTGCACGAACCTGTGACGAAAACAGTTTTTAAGACAGAAATTATTCCTTGCAATGAACTCGAATTTCGACTCACTTCGGAACCTTATTTCCGAAAACTTAAAACATGAAAGTTGTTCGTGTGTGTGTTTTTGAATTACTGTAAAAATTTCAGAATTTTTGGTGAAAAGACGAATTTTTAATTAAGAAAGGCGTAAACTGCCTCGAATAGGATTTTTCGAACTTGAGAAAACTCGAACTATGAAAACGCGATATCGATCATTTGATAACTTTGAAATACGAAATTTCGAAGAATCCCGTTCACTAGGCTGAGCCGATCGTCATGCTATCATTATCTTTGAGACTGCCTCGTTAGTGGTCTCCTTACTATCTGAGATTGCCTCGTTAGTGATCTCGCGCGCTGTATTTTTGGATCGCCTCGTTAGTGGTCCTACTATCTTTTTGGATCGCCTCGTTAGTGGTCCTACTATCTTTTGAGACAGCCTCGTTAGTGGTCTCCCATTGTTTGGACTGCCTCGTTAGTGGTCCTATGTTGAGATTGCCTCGTTAGTGATCTCCCGGTATGGTGTCCTCTTCTTAGTCTACGGGATAAATGTAAAAGACTTGTGTGAGTGTTTCTTTATGCTTAAATCGTATTTATCATGTCTTTAATTATGTATTTAAAATTCATGCCTCTTATATTATGCTTAAATTACGCTTTTAAAATTTAGTCCTTTAATCATGTTTTCCCGCTGCAAATAAACTATGTATTTTAACATTACGTGTGGTAAGCGAAATCTTTAGTTTAAACACATGTAACCCCTTTTATTTGTTAGTTAGGGATTAACTTACTCAGTATATTTTTATACTGACAACCGTTGTCATTTTTCTTTTACAGAGTATGTCGAGTGACGCATACGCATACACTTGGGGGGAATTATTTATGAACATTTTCGCTTTCTGCATCGTATTACTGTTTACCGGGTCTGTTTAACCCGAGGTTTTGGCCGTGTTGGCCGTGATTACATTTCCGCTGCATTTACCTTATCCATGCATGATGATTTTTACTACCGTACTTGATTAAAGTATTATTGGATTCCGGATTCATTGTTGAATGTTTTAAAACTTTGCATACCCATAAGCCTTGCACCTCCTTAGCAAGCTCGGGAATCCGTGTCTTGCTGGGGTGATGCGGCGGTGACACCCCTGCCTGGGTTACCAAATCCGGGGTTTTACAAGTTGGTATCAGAGCCCGGAAAATTTTTAAAAGCTATTACTATTATTTTTAAACCATTATTTTTAATACCCAAGTATTATTTTTAAATTATTTATTTTGACTACTAGTGTTGTTTTTAGCCGAAAGTTTATTTCTCTTTTTCATAAGCCCAAAATCTTGGCCAAAGAAAAATTAAATTTTGGCCCACTATAGAGGCCCAACCTTTAGCAATTTATTTTAAACATACGGATAAACTAAATTTTAATGGGGAAGGGACTTGCACTTGCATGTTGCATATAGATTTAAATTCGTGCATATCTTAACCTTGCCTGAAAAATGTCTAACTCTAACCTCCCTTGTTGACATTAGATGGCCGAGCCCAACGCGAACATGGTCAATTTGATGGTGAAATTAATGAACGCATACCTTGAGGGCCAACAACACATCAATTACTTCAAAACGCGGGTAGGACAGTTGGAGGGTAACGTGGCCCATCTGGGTCATCTTAGGGAGGCAGACCATCACCACATAACCCAGCTGCAGGAGCAAGTCGCGCAGCTTCAGGCCCAAGTGGCCCAGCTCCAGGACCAGAGTGATGGCTTGGAAGAGCAAGTGGAGAACCTGGGCTGGGACCTGACCAACCTAACCCAAGACGTTGGTGAGGCAATCCTCCAGAACCTGGGCCCTGGCCCCGACGTCGCTGTCCCCATTGACGTATCCAGCGATGAGGACGACCCCATCGAGGATGCCCCTACCTGCCCCCTCTAGATTAGGGATATAGTTATCGATGCATTACTACTTGTACCTTCTTTGACTATTGTCAGCACTACTACATTCATCCTACTGCGTATAACCCAAAAGGTTTCTTTTGGAGCAATAAAAGGAATTTCCAGCAGTTATTTCAATTATCCTTTATACTTATTCGCGTATCATATCCACATACCCGGGAGAAACTCAACCACGTAAATGCGCAATAACGAGTGGGCAGCCTCCACTCATGAAAATGCAGTGAAGAGGTAACGACGAAGCCGTAGTACCATAAATCATAACTAAAGCGGGACAGTTCAACCATACTTCTAAAACAGCAGTAAACCACTAACACATGTCAAACACCTAACTAAGCAATAACATGACGAAAATATAAGACACGAATTCCAGACAACAGCAACGACCTCATAAGGAGGAAACGAAACAAAGTACGTCTAATGCAAAACCTAAACAAAAACACGAAACCAAAAGGAGACATCACTGATCGGGAGGCGGGAACTGCCGGCGCATGTAGTCGTCCATCTGCCGCACATAGGCGTACATGTCGGACATGGTGGCCTGCTGCTGAGCCTGCCTCGTAGCAAACGAGCCCATACGGGTCTGACAGAAGTCCAACCTAGCGTCGAGGGCGTCATAACGAGCCTGCCCAGCTGCAAACCCGGCGTCCATACTGACCCGCATCTCCTGCATCATCTGCAGCATCTGAGTCATCTCCTGCCCCTGAGGTGCCACAACAGGAGGTGGAACTACTGGAGGAGGGGGTGGCTGCTCCGGTGGTACAACAAGGATCAGGCCGTCGTCATCAGGCTGCGGGCGAGGTACAGCACGGGGAGCCCCACGACGTAAGGCGCTACGCCGGTCAGCATAAGTCGGGATACGGTAGCAACGGCCCGGTGCTAGGTCGTACGGGTCTGTCTCCGGTGTAGTGCGAATCCCCTGCGCCGCGCACAACCCACAGATGAGGTGAACGTGGGTAATCACCCTACTCCCTCGTCCTCTCCGCATACCCCGCAAGTTGTCCTCGATGCAAGCTCCTACATTCACCCTACCGTCTCGCGCGATGAAGCAAATGGTCTCGTAGACGTGATCCAGGACAATGTGGCTCCGAGTGATCGGCCGGACGCGCCCTAACCACAGCTGAGCAAGCTCTCGCCAAGGGGAGTCCATCGTCGTCAAACGAAGCTCATGACTGTGCTCGAGCTGAGGAGGCACTATGGTGCATAAGGTGTTCCATGCAGGAGCAAGAACACGTCCCTCAGGCTGTGGCCGGAATACGCCATCGTCGGGCAAGCCAAAATAGACATTGATCGCCCGAGCACTGAAGTCGAGATAGCGACCACGGACCCATACCCGGGATAGATCGTCACCCTCCCCGAGACCGCCAATGTTGGCAATAACCTCCATAGCCAAATAACCGGAGGCGACGCCCTCGCGGTGACGTGCCAGTCCGGTCCACTGCAGATACTCCAAGACTGCACTGACCCTGTCATCGCCCATATGAAGGGGATATATGCCTCTCTCAGGGACGTAGGCCCTGTTTCGACGAAGCTCGTCGAAATAAAAGTCCTGGGCAGCCCTCGTCCTAAACCGGAACCTGTCGTGCCGGTGAGGACGCACCTCGTCCGGGAGACCCCTGAGTCGCGGGCCCCGCTGCTCCTCGTCCTCCTCTGACTCGCTCTCGTCGAAATCAGGCATCGCCGGAGCGGCATGACTGGGGCCAGCCTCATCAGCAACTCGTCTCCTAGTCCTCGGAGGACACATGAGAGACGCCAAAACGACCCACAAAAAGAGCAACATCCTGCAAGTTACCAAATACCGATTATAAGGCTAACTCCCACACAGAAGTCAAGCGAAAATACGAAAAAGGGCATTAATATACACTTCCAACGCGAATATACCGTAAGAACAACAAATCCTACCGTTTGCTAAGACCAACCAGGAGGTAATCTAGACAAAGGATATGCTCAAACTAGTGCCCAAACCCTTCGTGGCATTTCGTCGAACACGCTATGTGCGCAATAAACCAAAAACCTAAGTTACTAACAACACACGGAAATTGCCCACAGAATGAAACAATCATTCTAATAACCACACCCCAATAACAACCAAACATCAAAAACTTCACAGCCTTTCTAAGGATTCGAATTCAACAAGAATTTGCCAAAAACATAAACACATTATAACATAAACATAGGCAAGGCAACAAGAGTAACAACAATTGCCACGTACACTTGCTAATTTGCACAAATCAAGCCTAAAAGTCACAAACCCCCAATTTTTGTACACAAACCCTAATTTCCTAAATCTCCTCACAAATCAAGTCATACAAAACATAAAAGTTGAAATTAGTAAGTGGGTTTAGTAGAATCGTACCTCGATGAGTGAAATTGAAGTCGAAATCAAGCAGACAGGAAGGTAACTCGCCGGATTTAGAGAGAATTGGGGGTGTGTTCTCGAATGGAAAATGGGGGAAGTGGCTCGCGCGGAGCGCGAGCCCTATTTTCTCGAACAGAGGGAGCCGCGCGCTCTCCGCGCGCTGGGGCTCATTACCGCGCGGCCACCGCGCGGGACCCGGAGGGAGTTTTATTTTTCCTGTTCTCCTCAATCTCTTTTGCTATACGCTCCTCAGTGAACCCGGGCATACATTGACAGTGAAATACGACGACATGGAGCATCACCTGGCATTATTCCGGGCAAGGACAGCAGAATTGCCTCACGTCCTCCTTTCGCAGGACTACAGGAAACCCTTGGGACGTAAATACATAGGGACCATAAGAAATTCCGTAGGGAATAGAAAACCGCTTATTAACTAACGTCCCCACCACAGTTTGCTCGTATCCATAACGAGCTCCACGACCCCCGACTGAAGAAGTATGTGCCCGACACGTCGCCTGTACTCCAACCGGACGTAATCGAATTGGACGATGACTTGACCTATGAAGAAACCCCGGTGCGAATACTCGACTACAAGGAAAGGGTGACAAGGATTAAATCTGTAAAGATGGTCAAGGTCCTGTGGTCCAACCACGAGACAGAAACGGCAACCTGGGAATTAGAAGCCGACATGAGGCAACGTTACCCTACCCTCTTCCAAGATGACCCGACCACAGTTATGGGGACATAACTGTATTCTTAAGGGGGGGAGGATGTAACACCCGAGGAAAAACAAATTCAAATTGTTTTGAACTACGTCATGACTTGATCCCTTCACAGGGTACGTAGGCAGCTTGGAACTAATTTCTAAGTTCAGTCACGAAATAAATCACAAAATAAATCACGAAATAGATCACAAGGACGATAGGAGGAGTTGGAACCAATTTAGACTAGGCTAATTAGGACACGGAAATGTTGCGAGCGATAAGCCGGACTCGTAACAAGTTTAAGGAAAAGATTCCGAACCGGAGACGACCCAAGGAATCGAGCTAACACGTAGAAAACCGATAGGGGAAAGCAAGGAAAGACCCGACGGAACACGCGGACCGCCGAACCGGCCAGTCCGACCGGCCCGCGCTCTCCGCGCGCCGCCGCGCGGCCACCGCGCGGACGGAGGAGTCGCGACTCCAGGGCAGACCACGCGTGCTCCGCGCGGACAAAGGCCTATGTGCGCGCCACCAGCGCGCCAGAGGTGCAGGAGGTGTAAACTTTCCTTCCATGGTGATTTTCTTGCCAAAAATCCATCCCCTATCAAGGGGAAACGGATCAAGGCAATGGGGGAAGGTTATAGAGGCTGTGTGGCCGCCCCTCCCCCATAATTTCCAGCAAACAAACCCTAGCCACCTCCAATATTCCTCTCCAAGTCGAAACCTCTCCGAACTCACTTTCCGACAAGTATTCCGGCGACGGCAAGGCGAAAGGAACCAAGCCCTGCCCTCTAGACTCTTGGTAAGTTATTGTACAAAGTTTTAATTCGTCCATATATCTCAGAAACTCATATTCTAACCCTTTTTTCTTACTACGACTTCCCGTCGGAAAACGAACAAAAAGCGATCGGAGAAGTTGGTCGTTCGTCGTGACCCTAGGACACCCGGAAACCCAATCCAGCGACCCTATCCTCATTCTAGGTAAGTTAAAACCTTACTCACAAATTTTCGCGGTTGTTTGTTGTTTAAATATCGAGATATAGGCTTGTAACAAAAATCGGTTTTCAAAAACCCTATTTTCGTCCAATTTCAAAGACTCTCCTAAAACTCGACCTTCGGGAATTCAAACCGAAAACTTTTCAACATAAAAGTTGTTCCTAACACCTTTATCTATCTTGTGTCCAAATTTCAGCCGTTGACATTAAGTTTTGCTATCCCAAATCACGCCGTAAACCTTCTGTGTCGACCCGAACGTTTTAAAACTGTGACAGATTTCTATATTCAACTTGATGCGTGTTTTTCACCCCTTTTTCGAATGATTTAACTTTGCATTCCTAAACAAACGTTGTAGATAATTGAGTCTAGATTATGCATGTAAAATTTCACGGATTTTGGTGTTCATTTGATATGTCAATCGGTCGAATTTTCAGAACTGTTTTAAACCCTATTCGGAACCCGCGAGTATGCAGTGAGTTGTGGTCGATTTTGGAGTACCAAGAATTCATTATTTCCAAATTCTTAAAACATGAAAGTTGTTCCTTAACGTGTTTTGTAGTTACTGTAAAAATTTCACATCGATTGGTTTTGAAATGAATTTCTAATCGGCGTTGCACGAACCTGTGACGAAAACAATTTTTAAGACAGAAATTATTCCTTGCAATGAACTCGAATTTCGACTCACTTCGGAACCTTATTTCCAAAAACTTAAAACATGAAAGTTGTTCGTGTGTGTGTTTTTGAATTACTGTAAAAATTTCAGAATTTTGGGTGAAAAGACGAATTTTTAATTAAGAAAGGCGTAAACTGCCTCGAATAGGATTTTTCGAACTTGAGAAAACTCGAACTATGAAAACGCGATATCGATCATTTGATAACTTTGAAATACGAAATTTCGAAAAATCCCGTTCACTAGGCTGAGCCGATCGTCATGCTATCATTATCTTTGAGACTGCCTCTTTAGTGGTCTCCTTACTATCTGAGATTGCCTCGTTAGTGATCTCGCGCGCTGTATTTTTGGATCGCCTCGTTAGTGGTCCTACTATCTTTTTGGATCGCCTCGTTAGTGGTCCTACTATCTTTTGAGACTGCCTCATTAGTGGTCTCCCATTGTTTGGACTGCCTCGTTAGTGGTCCTATGTTGAGATTGCCTCGTTAGTGATCTCCCGGTATGGTGTCCTCTTCTTAGTCTACAGGATAAATGTAAAAGACTTGTGTGAGTGTTTCTTTATGCTTAAATCGTATTTATCATGTCTTTAATTATGTATTTAAAATTCATGCATCTTAAATTATGCTTAAATTACGCTTTTAAAATTTAGTCCTTTAATCATGTTTTCCCGCTGCAAATAAACTATGTATTTTAACATTACGTGTGGTAAGCGAAATCTTTAGTTTAAACACATGTAAGCCCTTTTATTTGTTAGTTAGGGATTAACTTACTCAGTATATTTTTATACTGACAACCGTTGTCATTTTTCTTTTACAGAGTATGTCGAGTGACGCATACGCATACACTTGGGGGGAATTATTTATGAACATTTTCGCTTTCTGCATCGTATTACTGTTTACCGGGTCTGTTTAACCCGAGGTTTTGGCCGTGTTGGCCGTGATTACATTTCCGATGCATTTACCTTATCCATGCATGATGATTTTTACTACCGTACTTGATTAAAGTATTATTGGATTCCGGATTCATTGTTGAATGTTTTAAAACTTTGCATACCCAAAAGCCTTGCACCTTAGCGAGCTCGGGAATTCGTGTCTTGCTAGGGTGATGCGGCGGTGACACCCCGACCTGGGTTACCAAATCCGGGGTGTTACAGCCTCCACTTCCGCCGCCGTCTTCATTGCTACGCGTCTAGGGTCTTAAAGCAAACGGAGGAGCCAAATTTTCAGTTTTCCTACTTTATCTATCTACATATTTATATTAAATCTTACACTGGCTCATATAATGGGAGACAAACCTCTCTTGTTAGAAATTATTCGTATTGGCGAGAAGAAAGCATTTTCAATCCCAAGAATCAAGATTATACTGTATATCAGTGTGTATATTTATATAGCTGGCACTGGCAGCGTGAGAAATTGGAAGAACTTCCCAAAAGGCTGCAAATATTTCAATTTATTTCATTTATTTATCATTCCTTTGTTCAGGAATCAATTTTATTACTGTAGGAAAAAAAAGTTAAAGGAAAATTAACTGTAATAAATTTATAGAGTTCGTATTTACTTCCTCCGTTTTTTAATATTTGCTACATTTTTGTTTTGGACAATTTACACACATATCTGCCAAACAAATATTTTCATTGAACACTATTTTTTACTTAAAAGAATATTTGTACATTTAAATCTAATCAAACAAATATTATTAGACTTAAACCTAAACACTAAAAACTCTATAAATAATAGATCTATCCTTTCTATACAAATGACATTTGATTTTAAGACTAAAAGCTCCGTAGAATGATCGAATTACATAAATTTTAGATCTACAACTACTTCAATAGCATGTTTATTTTATATAAAAAAGTGATAGGATGAAGAATAATCACAGCTCTGCATCCTAAATACACAAATTGGAGAATGAGCCGTCAGGCGTCAACCATCTTCTTCACCATCTGCCCGAGTTCATCGCCGGACTGTTGGAACTGGACGGAACACCGCCGGTTCACATTCTCCGTCGTGTCTCTCTTAGCCACTAGCCACTTTGTTTAGTTGCTCAAGCGGCGCTGTGCGTCACATCCCATCGCCTCCACTTCCGTCGCAGTCTTCATTGCTACGCGTCTATGGTCTTAAAGGAAATGGAGGAGCCAAATTTTCAGTTTTCCTACTTTATCTATCTACCTATTTATATTAACTCTTACACTGGCTCATATAATGAGAGACAAACCTCTCTTGTTAGAAATTATTCGTATAAGCGAGAAGAAGCATTTTCATTCCCAAGAGTATACAGTGTATCATTGTGTATATTTATATAGCTGGCAGCGTGAGAAATTGGAAGAACTTCCCAAAAGGCTACAAATATTTCAATTTATTTCATTTATTCATCATTCCTTTGTTCAGGAATCAATTTTACTACTGTAGGGAAAAAAAGTTAAGGAAAATTCACTGTAATAAATTTATAGAGTTTGTATTTACTTCCTCCATTTTTTAATATTTGCTACATTTTTGTTTTGGACATTATTACATACATATCTGACGAACAAATATTTTCATTAAATACCAATTTCATTAAACATTAATTTTTTACTTAAAAGAATATTTGTACATTTAAAACTAATCAAATAAATATTATTAGACCTAAACCTAAAAAACTCTAAAAATAATAGATCTATGGGAGGCTTTATATCGAGTGTTGGAGGTAATGGGATTTGGACACAAATGGGTGAGGTGGATCAAGGAGTGCATATCCTCGGCGGCTCCAACAGTCATTATAAATGAATCCCCAACGAAGTTCTTCAAATTGCAAAATGGATTACGACAAGGGGATCTGTTGTCCCCTTAATTGTTTGTTCTGGTGGCTAAGATATTAAACCGACTATTGAACAAGGCGGCTGATGAGGGGCTCTACGAGTGCTTAAGTTCGAGAGTGGGAGGCCCGGTCATTTCACACCTTCAATATGCGGACAACACCATACTTTTTTGCAATGAAGAGATCCAACAGGTAATATTAATCAAACATATATTATTGTGTCTAACATTATCGACTGAACTCCGAATCAATATTTGTAAAACTAGTCTTGTGGGAATTAATTGTTCTAATGAATTGGTAGTGAGGCTGCGAATATTTTGGGTTGTGGGTAGGGAGCTGGCCGATGAAATATTTAGGAATACCCATAGGTGGGCGGTGTAACAGCACGGCGGTCTGGAAGCCAATTTTGGACAAGATTGAGAGGAGATTGGCCGGATGGAAAGGAAGATTATTATCCCAAGCGGGAAGACTATGTCTAATTAAATCTGTCATGACAAATTTGTCGATCTACTTTCTATCCATATTTAAGGTCCCCAAGATGGTGGCCGACCGATTGGAAATGCTCAAGAGACGATTCTTTTGGAATGAGTGGGAGGGGGTTAGAAGATTGCAGACAATTGGTTGGGAAAATATATGTCGTCCTAAGGAAGACGGGGATTGGGGATTTGGCAAATATAGAGTTTCAACTTGGCTCTCCTTCTCAATTGGAGATGGAGCTTTGGAAAAGAACGTGCATTGTGGAAGGAGGTGATCGACGCGAAGCATTATGGAAATTAATTCCGGAAAAAAATATGGGTCGGTCACTTTGGAATAGAATTTGCAGCGCTTGGAAGTCTAATAGGCTGGAGGATCAGAGGAATGGATTTAAAATCCGGGTCGGTAATGGTGTAGAAGTGCAGTTTTGGCAGGATGGCAGAGGAATAGAATTTTGGTGTAGAACATTGCGAGATCTGTTTCCAAGAATTTTCACTCTTGCTATGAAAGAAGAAGGGAAGATTGGGGAGTTTGGTAAGTGGGAAGGAACCGAATGGATTTGGAGTATTCAACTGTGAAGGACATTGTTTGATTGGGAGAGGAAAGTCTGGGAGAGCATGATTATGGTATTAAGGGGGAAAAGGTTGAATAGATTTTTGGCCGACAGAGTGGTTTGGCTTAAAGAAGTTAATGGGATTTTTTCATCTCGGTCTTGCTGGCCGAGGGAAGTAGATGGAGTAGGGTCAGAGCAGGCTTGGATATAGAAGAAACTGTGGAAAATTATGTGCCCAATGAAGGTTAAGATCTTGGTGTGGAAGCTGTGCCACAACCCATTGCCGGTTAGGGAGACACTCAACAAAAGGGGATGCATTTCAGAAGATAATATTTGGTGTCCCCTGTGTGAGAAGGAGGTTGAATCGTTGGACCACCTGTTTTGTAGGTGTGAAATGGCAGGTACATTATGGATTCAAGGGATGAACATGTTTGGCGTGGTGGGGGCTGTTCCAGGAAGGGTTGAAATACCTAATACCGTGGTGGATGAGCGTGACAATAAAATGAAATATGAGGGAATGTTGGCTTCTGTTTGGAATGGCATTATACTGGACTGCTTGGAAGATCCAAAATGAATTAATATTCAAGGGTCAGCGAACGTTATTAAAGGCTGCTGTTGAGGAAATCAAATGGCGTGTGTGTTCTTGGTGGAAGCTGGCAAGGAGCGGCACTACTGGCAATGTGCATGTCCTGGAAATTAGCTTTCCTGAGGGCTTGATACTGACAAGATCGAAGAAGGCTAAAGAAATCCGAAGAGGTCTGGTTTGGGAACGCCACGCCCAAACTCGGGGTGGTGGTATATTAATATGGACGGCTCTTCGATGGGAAATCCAGGCCCGACAGGGGTTGAGGGAGTGATACGAAATGAAGAGGGTGAAATAATCGTTATATTGTCCGATTCCATTGGACATTCAGATTCCACAGCAGCGGAAGTGTTGGCCATTTGTCGTGTGTGTACGGCATTGGTACGTGATCAAGGTTTCCCCATTTCCAAAATTAATTTTTGAATGCGACTCGCTAAATGTTGTTCGGTGGCTTAATGACCTGAATTCATTGTCATGATAATATTGGCCCAATTGCAGCTATTATAAGTCATGCAGGAAGTGTCAGATTTCAACACACCATGAGAAAAAGGAACGAGCTTGCCGATCAATGGGCAAGAAGAGGTGCAACGGGGAGGACAAGGTGGAGAAATGGATCTGAATTGTTGGGATGTTGTTTGAGCTGTGTCACATTCGCAGGAGACTAGCCTGTTTATTTCGATGTTTCTTTGTTGATTATCTTTCTGGTGTGATTCTTCACTTGTATAGGTGCTTTTCTTTTGTATGGAGATTTGGAGGGTATAAATAAAATCATTTATTTCCTAAAAAAACAATAGATCTATCCTTTCTAAACAAAAAACATTTGATTTTATCACTAATGGCTTTGGTTAGGGTGCTGAGACACTTGTCTCTTGATGTACTGTGGCATATTCAAGCAATTGATGAAATATTGAAATCAATGGCTAAGATTAATACAAAGGGTACTATTGTAATTTCAATAAAATCCAAATAATCTCTATTCATTTTTCTCAATTCTCATACTCATACTTCTCTCTCTCCCTCATAATCTACTTCTTCTTTTTGGAATTTCTAAAATTTGATAGGTTATTTAGATTACTTGTATCGAGTAGGTAAATTTTCATATAAAGAACGTCAAAATCCGAGTTCGTTTGAGAAAGTTAGAGTCATTTGAAGTTAATTGCGATTTTCAGAAACGTAGCATTTACATTTCAGCGACGGTGGCTTTGCAATTCAGCGATAGACGCTTTACAATTCAGCGACATAAAGTATGCATTTCAGCGATATAGCCTCTACAACATAGTTTTTATAACAAACTTCAAATGGCCTTAACTTTTTCAAATGAGCTCGGATTTGGACGTTCTTTATATGAAAATCTATCTACTCAATACAAGAAATTTAAATATCCTACCAGATTTTAGAAATTCTAACCAGATAAATATCATATTTTTGAAATAACGAGAATAAGATATCATTTCCTTTGAAAATCTGGTATTTATCTATTTGTAATTTCAAAATTTTGATAGGAAATTTAAATTCCTTGCATCAAGTAGATAGATTTTCATATAAAAAATGTCAAAATCCGAGTTTATTTGGGGAAGTTAGAGCCATTTGAAGTTTATTGCGATTTTAAGAAACACAGCCTTTACATTTCAGCGACGGTGACTATGTAATTCCGCGACGGGGGCTTTAAAATTCAGCGACGGGGGCGTTACAATTTAGCGACATAATCTATGCATTTCAGCGACGAAGCCAATACAACAAAATTTATGTGACAAACTTCAAATGGCTCTAACTTTCTCAAATGACTTACCGATTTGGACGTTCTTTATATGAAAATCTATCTACTAGGAATTTAAATATCCTCTCAGATTTTAGAAAGTCTAAATATTTAAATATCATATTTTCAAAACAACGAGCATAAGATATCATTTCTTTGAAAATATGGTATTTATCTATTTCTAATTTCTAAAATTTTATGGGAAATTTAGATTCATTGCATCGAGTAGGTAGATTTTCATATAAAGAACATCAAAATCCGAGTTCGTTTGAGAAAGTTAGAGCCATCTGAAGTGCATTACGATTTTAAAAAACACAGTCTTTACATTTCAGCGACGGTGGCTATGTAATTCAGCGACGGGGCCTTTACAATTCAGCGATGGAGACATTACAATTCAGCGACATAGCCTATGCATTTCAACGACGTAGTATATACAACAAAATTTATATTACAAATTTTAAATGGCTGTAACTTTCTTAAATGAGCTCGGATTTGGACGTTCTTTATTTGAAAATTTATCTATTCGATCCAAGGAATCTAAATATCCGATCATATTTTAGAAATTCAAAATAGAAAAATATAAAATTAAGAGGAATGAAAGAATTACGAGTGAAAGAGATGAATAAAGATAATTTCTCTATTATTATTCCATGAATTGTGTCAAAGGAGGGCTAACTTGTGCAAATTTTTTATATGATCTTTATTTAAGGATAGAAATCACTAAATTGGTTTTGTGAATGAATTTATTTCTAAAGATATAATTATTTATGTTTGACAATTCTACCCTTTTTATTTTATAGCCATTGGATATTTTTGTATGGTTGAGATGATTTGTCTTGATGTACTACCATTCACATTGGTAGTACCATAACCATTCACTATCACTAATAGCTCGGTAGAATGACCGAATGACATAACTTTTAGATCTACAACTACTTTAATGGCATGTTTATTTTATACAAACAATGATAGGATGAAGAATAATCACAGCTCTGCATCCTAAATAACAAATAGACAAAATAAACTATAAGTAAAGATAACAAAATAAAATAAACAGGTAATAACTAAAATATGCCACCAGAAGGAGTCATTTCCACTTTTGGGCCACGATATTTTGATTTAGAAAAATAGGCCACTAGAAGGATTTCGGGCCTGAATTTAGGTCATTGGGCTGGAATTCGGGCCGCGATGGCCTAAAAGTGGAAATGATTACTTCTGGTGGCCTATTTTAGTTTTTTTCAATTATTCTTTTATTTTATGTAATTAAAATAAATAATACTCATTATGTGTCATTATTATTTATGTCATACTTTCTTTTTTTTTTTCTTGTTCCAGTATTTTATTTCATTTTCATTTTAAAAAATAATTAAATATTAATCGTCAAACCTACTCATCACCTCACATTAATAAATAAATATTTTTTTTTTGAGGACTATTATTGCTTAAAACGTAGCAAATGTTTCAGCCCGAGGCTTTACAAAATGGAACTCTCCTCGACACAAACTTTCAAATTACCCACTACCATTAATAATTTCAATCCACCCTATAACCACATATCAGTAAATTACAAATAAATAAATTAATTAAAATTATGGGTTTGAGCATTTACTCCAGTGGTAAGTCTCCCAACTCCAACCTATAGGTTGGTGGTTAGAATCCCCACCCGGTCCCCTATCCCTCACATTTGTAATTGTGTGGCTTGGGCTCCCACCACTTGCTACAGGCCTTCAATGGCTCCTAAAAAAAAACAATTAAAATTGTAGCTCATTACAATCACATTATATAAATTTTTAAGCTACCTTTTTTTAACACTACTAATAGGACGGGGGAATAATATAAGAAATAAAATAAATATTAATTCAAATATATTATAAAATAAGTAAAACAAATACATATTTAAATAAATTATAGAGTAAAAATAATATTTTTATTATAAGTATCCCAAAATTTTCGGACATGGTATTTTATGTAGGGATAAATAGTACTTCTATTAAATGCAAGGAATTTTTCGGACATGGGTATGTTTGCAATTAATATTTAATTATTTTTAAATAAAAATTAAATAAAAAATATACGAACAAGAAAAAAAGAAAGTAGTACATAAATAATGTCACAGAATGAGTATTATTTATTTTAATTACATAAAATAAAAAAATAATTCAAAAAAACTAAAATAGGCCACCAGAAAGAGTCATTTCCATTTTTAGGCCATCGTGGCCCGAATTTCAGCCCAATGGCCTAAATTCAGGCCCAAAAACCTTCTAATGGCCTATTTCCCTAAATCAAACTATGGTGGCCTAAAAGTGGAAATGACTCCTTCTGATGGCCTATTTTAGTTATTACCTCTAAAATAAATTAAATAGAAGTTGTACAAGTTTAAGGAAAAGAAAGAATGGAAAATGGGCCATCAGGCATCAACCATCTTCTTCATCATCTGCCCGAGTTCATCGCCGGACTGTCGGGACTGGCCGGAACACCGCCGGTTCACATTCTCTGTCGTGTCTCTCTTGCGCTCTCCTAGCCGCTGGTCTCTTTCTTTAGTTGCTCCACAGTTGCTATTAAAGCGGCGCCGCTCGTCACTTCCCATTGCCTCCACTTCCGCCGCTGTCTGTATTGCTACGCGTCTCGGGTCTTAACGGAAATGAAGGAGCCAAATTTTCAGTTTTCCTACTTTATCTATTTACCTATTTATATTAATTCTTACACTGGCTCATATGATGAGAGACAAACCTCTCTTGTTCAAAATTATTGCTATTGGCGAGAAGAAGCGGTTTCATTCCCAAGAATATATGAGTATTAGTGTGTGTGTATATATACTAGTACTCGTTAGGAGCGGCCTACGCCCATCGGTCGTAATATTTGATATTTAGATGGTGACGATGATATCGTAATGGTATGATTGCTTCAATTGTCTCATATAGAATTAACTACATCTGATACCTTAACGATATTAAAATCTAAGGGAAAAAAATGACATTTGTCTTTTCAATATTAGTTAAATGTAAGGATAAAACTTGAAGTAAATAAAAAAAATAACTTTTATGGCTCTTTTTATGCAAATGTTATAATTGTAAAAAATAAAACAAAGATATTTGAAATAAATAAAAAAGAAAGCGGAACCCACCAATGGCATTTGAAGTAAATAAAAAAATAACTTAAGATAATAACAGCTGGTATTTGTAGTAAAATACAATACGAATTCAATGGTAAAATGGTCATTTTACCACTACAAGAAAAAGTCCAATTACCGACCCCAATTACCGACCACCATAGTACGGGTCGGATTTACCGACCCCAAAGTGGGGTCGGTAAAATTTAGCCGTTATTGGGCCCAGGGACATTCAAAAACCAAAATACCGACCACAATTAATGTGGTCGGCATTACCGACCCCAGTACCGACCCCAATTGGGGTCGGTAACAATTACCGACCCCATTACCGACCCCAATTGGGGTCTGTAGTTTTTTTAAATTTTTTTTATTTTTCTCATTTTTTATTTATTTTATTTTTATTAATATTTCTTTGATTATTTATTTATTTTGAACCAATTAGTTATTTAATTATTTTATAATTTAATTATTTATCTATTAATTTAATTACTGAATTTAATATTTTATTTAATTAATTTTATTTTTAATTTTGACTTCATATCATTTTTATTAAAAATAAATTTATATTATTCTTTAAATTTATTTTAATTTTTGAATAATTTTATTATTTATTTAATAAATTGATTTTAATTTTTTTGATTTAATTAATTTTATTTTATATTTCATTTAATTAATAAATTTTTATTATTTAATTAATTTAATTTTAGTTTATATTTATATTTTAATTTAATAAACTACAAAAAAGTCAATTTAGCGATCGAAATTCGCGATCGAACATATTGGGGCGCTATTACCGACCTAATTAGCGACCGAATTATTCACATTTATTATTGAATTTTATATTGCATATGCTATTTTTAAAATTTTAATTATGGAATTTAATATTTTTATAAATTTTTTAATTTAATTAATATTTAGTCATATTAATTTCTATTTTCTTAAATTTAATTAGTGATTTAATTAATTTTACCCATTTAATTTTATGAATTATTCTACAATTTATTTAATTAATATCAATGTTTATATTATTATTTTTAAAGTTATTAATTACATATTATATATATTTAACGAATTGCATATAATAACATGAAAAGTTGTGTACCCGGATGGCACGCGCGCGAGTGAGAAATGCATCTCACCTGGGTTCGAATCCTCTCTTCAGCATTTGAGGAGGAATTAATATATATGACACGTGCCGGGTTACCATTGGTGGTGTAGAAGGCTAGCCCAGCTGGTTAGGGTTGTGGTTAGGTGAAGCGAGGTTGTGGGTTCGAGTTCTCCTGAGCATATTTTATTTCATCTAAAATATTTACCGACCCCATTTGGGGTCGGCAATTGGGTCGGTAATTTCGGGTCTTCGAAGTCCCTAGACCTCGCTTACCGACCCCAATGTTGGTCAGTAATTTTACCGACCCACATGGGGTCAGTAATCTCCCGACCTCCAGAATCTTTGGTCGGCGCCAGATCACCTACCATCAAATTACCGACCCGTGATTGGGGTCGGTAAACCCCTGGACGACCCGTAAAACCTAGTTACAGACCCCATTTTGGGGTCGGTAAAACGAAATTTTCTTGTAGTGTACGTTGCAAAGTAAAAACCATTAATACTTTCAATGGTAAAATGGTCATTTCACGTAGCCAACTAAAAATCCTTAATAATTTCAAGAGCAAAATGGACATTTTTATTATTTTTATACATTTATATTTATTCAAATTTGTTAGTGCATGAGATATGACAATAAAAATATATTTAATTTGATTACTTTTCTACTAATTCAAGAATGGTCAGTTGCTTTAGCATTTTTCTTTTATATGTTCTTTTTAATTTTCAACTTAAATTTGTAATGTATTTTGTTTTCATACATTACTTGACGGTTTTATTTATTATTTTTTGGTAAAATTATAAGTTTTTTTCTTTATTAAAGTTGGGTCGGGTAGGTTCGGTTAACCATATAATATTCGAGATATCGGGTTTCCATTTACCCGTAGATAATTCGTATACCCGACGGGTACTATCCGTATGCTTGATTTTAGGGTAATAGGATAGGGTAAGGGCAGGGTAATTAAATTTCGGGTAGTGAGTGGAGGTGGCTTACCCCATTTACATCCCTAATAACAGTGTCAAAAACCCAACACCAGCTATGAAATGCAATAAAGGAACAATAAAATCATCACTTCTTTGTAGTGTATATTTAAGGAAAAATGATCGGTCTCTAATAGTAGAAATTAACATTACTCGGTAGTCATTTCTTAGCCTTTCCTCACATTACATAAAGCGATGATGGCATGCACTTAGAGACATGGTGAGATCCGTGTGATTTGAAAGCACAACCACATACCATTTCTAATAATGAGAACATACTACATATAAGCCTTTAAGGGGGGGTTATGAAATTTGGATTATTAAGTGGATGAATCTGAATGATTGAAGTGTTAATTTATAAGGTATAAAATTGATGGTTATAAAGTTATTTTTTATTCAATAGAAATTTCTAAAAGTCCAATTCCTTAATTAAGTTTGCAATTATCTAGCTGGCTTAATGACTGAGTGCTTAATTCATTCATAGTATTATTCAGTCATAAGTGGTGTTATCAAAAAAACTTTTTGTGTCAAAAATCAAGTTTAACACAACTACAGGTAAAGAAATTGTGCAGTAGCAGAATATTATGCTTGAATAAAAAGACAATGAAGCTGAAAGAAACACAAGCATCAGAATGTTTGGAGATAATTGTTCATATGACCAATGATATAACCATGAAGTGATGAAACCAAACTTGGAATAGGTTGATAAATTATAGTTGAATCAGCCTTCCGCTTTTTCCCCTTGTTAGCTGCAATATCATGAAGAGAAATTACATACTCTCATGGTATCAGACAAACAAAGAGGTTTGTCAATCAACCCAGAGGATGACTACACTAAATACTACACATTAAGTACTACATCATATGGAGCTGGGAATCAAATACAATTCGTGATATATTATAATGAGCCAGAGAATAATATCGAAATCACTCTCAAATTTCCTCCAGCAGCGTAGCAGTTGGTGTACTTTACTCAAATGTACATCTTAGTAAAGTAGACATTGTCCAGGGCATGTACAAATTGGATTCACTAAAAAAAAATGAAAAAAAGGAAAAAAAAAAAAAAAAAGACAAACCTATGGAACCAATCTTTACGAGTAAATTTTAAAAATATACCATTAGGGACTTGAGAAACATAAAGCTGCAAAAAAAAAAAAAAAAAAAAAAAACTAAGCACACTTCTAAACCCCAGCTATTTATCATATTCAACACTTCCCAATAAAGCCATTGAGCCAAAAATCACGGAAAAATAACCCAAATAATTCCACAACTTTGTTGTGTTTCTTAATCGGTCCCATAAAGTTCATATTTAACCTAATCCATTCGCTTTATATGCTAATCTTTGCCCAAACAATCTCATAACCCCATAATCCGTGTTTTAGTGTTTTTTCGGTTACAACCATAAAGGCGAGCTAAAGAAAAGGAAAATAAAATAAACAACTAAAAGGAGCCTGACCCCATCAGCTTACAGCCTGGGATACCTAATGCCACTTGCATCACGCTAAAGAATCGTCTGAATACCATCTGGAGGGAATGCCCACGTAGTGAAGAACTGCTCATTCAACGCCACCTTGCGAGCCAGAAAGTCTGCCGCCTGATTCCTCTCCCGTAGCACATGCATGATCCTACACACCTCGAATCTGGACTGGGCATGCCGAATCATCTCGATCAAAGGCCACAAGTAATGAAACTTGCTCTTCTCCTTCCACACCGAACCCAGCGCCCCCAATGAATCCAAATAGAGAGTAACACGCCGAGCCCCACACTCCGCAGCCAAAGAGACCTTTCCAAATGCCATACATCTCAATCTCCATAATCGTCTTGTTGCCTTGATGCCCACCTGCACCCTTCACCCAGCTCCCGTCCCCCTTCTGACACAAAACCCCATATCCCGAACACCCTACATCCACCATCAAACAACCATCTGTGTGGACGACCATATCCTCCTCTCCCCCATCATTCCATCCGACCATACGTCCTCCACCTCCACCAGCATCTTCCACAGGCTCCGCCGCCCCTGCCATCATCATCCGCAACCATCTCGCCACCCACCAAAGTTGTTGCCGGCTCCGTTGCCTTCCCTCAAAAACCTTAAAATTCCTCTCACGCCAACACGTCCACATCGCCGCGAGGAACCACTCCTTTTGCATACGATACCAATATTCCAACCAAAAGGTGATATCCCCTCGGTCGAGAGTAGCCACCTCCGACGTCCCTGGCATGCCACACAATTTCCATACATCCGCCGCCCATGCACACAAGAAAACTGCATGCCGCCAAGTCTCCACTTCAACACCACATATTGCGCACAAGGGAGAGGAAGCCATGCCTCGCTGATGCCGCAAGGCATAGGTAGCTACCGAGTCATGCCCCATCATCCAGAGTAACATCCCTATTTTTTCCGGGATCAAAATCTTCCACATCCATGCCCAATTACCCTCAGCCGTGTCCCCCCCCCTCCCCCCCTCCAGCCAATGGTAAGCTGAGGACACTGTGTATACTCCCTTCTTGTCCAGTCGCCAATGAAGCAGGTCAGGTGTGCGAGAATTCAACAGAGGCACCGGCGATGCCCGAATCTGGTCCTTGATATCATTTGGCACCCAAGTGTATAGTCGATGAAAGTTCCAACCTTGAGCCTCCAAAACCACCCAACATTTCAATACAATATTTATTTTACTTTTTTTTACTGCTTTCTTTAATGCTTTCCACATTTTAATTCCTTTATTTTCCACGATGCTCTAGTTTCTAGCATTCAACTTGGGATTCGTTATTATCCCTCTTCCCGACCTTAAAAGCACCGTCTTGAGGATTAAGTGTTACGCCGAAATGGTAGTAACAGGAGATCTCTACGATAAATTACCATAAACTAAGCATATTTGAAAAATCTCCACGATAAATAAATCGAAATGGCTGGTATAGGAGATCTAACCCTTCGTGTGACCACGACTAGGACAAAGAATGGGCCCGTTGATCCACCTGAGGATAACAAGCGATGAAATCTGGGTCATTGAACACACCAATATTCTCCTTAGATAAGACTGTGTTCGTAAGACTAACAACGACAGTGGAAAACATTGTCACAAAATGACTGGAGGTAGAGTTGAAAGTGCTTGTCGGGACCCCAACTCGCATAGGAAACAACGTGACCACTCTAGCCTCGCCCGTAATAGTGCCCAACCAAGGACAATATACCAAGGGCCAAATTGTCCATGGTACCCTCTAATGGGAACGTGGGGTCTTCACCTGGCACGACAAGGTTTTTCTCTGAATCAGCCCTTTAACGTGACTTCACCACCACTACCCTTCGGGTCACCAAAGGCATATTCGGCTTCTCCGGCCATACAGCCAACACCAGGGATGGAAACCATGGCAGATACCCCCAATCCCGTCCAGGAAATTACTCAGATTCTTATCCCGAGGCATGATCAAGTGGGTGGAAGCGCCCTGAATACATCCTAAAACCATGGACAAAACAATGTCTCGATTAAGCTGCCTGAAGTAGACACCAGGAGGATTTCATGACGTTAACCAAGTCAAAAAGACTCAAGGGCAAAGACACTAATACCACCATTCTTCGGTGGGAATATTCCCCGAGGTAATAGTGGTAGGCTGTAAGGATTTCAAGATCCACCCCTTCGCCAACAAAATGAGGCAGTCCGAGGACCAAATCCTGTTCCCTCGAGGAACTTTCTTCCTCGGCCACCGTTGGTACCAGGTATAAATTGAATGTCCCCGAGCCACAACGGTTGCATATGGGATTAGAACATCTAGCAACCATGTTTCGAAGGTTAAGATTGAATGTCCCAGAGACTAATTGGCCAGTTTATCAAAGGCCTTATAATCCGCCTTATGTGTATGAGGACAATCCTCTACCTAATGGTGCATAGGGATGGCAATGGGCCGGTTTCAGGACGGGGAGTAGCATCCCCGTCCTCAACACCGTTTGCATTTTTAATCCCCAAAACCGCCCCAATCCCCGTCGAAGACCTTATCGAGGATCCCCATTGGGTACCATAATTTCCCCCATTCCCATCGGGGACCTTATCGGGACTTTCTTACAAGCCAATTTTTAATTATTTTTGGGTAATTGGAGTGGTTGGAGTCATATTATTCAAGACAAATTTTAGGATAAATCATATATCAAAACACACATATAAATAACTAAACAATAAACCATAAACTACATCAAAAGTTCATAATAGTTTCCAATATATAATCAGCTCGTCAATGTAATAGAGTTTCAAAATTATTTTCTACTTTGCGAAGCCAAGGTCAAAGAAAGGGGTTGTGGGAGCCCACGATCACTAAAACAAGTCCTTATCCTTTTTAATTATTTTAGAATGAGCCATGTAAAATTAAAAACATATAAAATATAAAATATTAATTATAAAATATAAAAAATAAAATAAATATTATATACTCCCTCCGTTTAGAAAAGATAGCTACATTGGTAAAATTGACACTATTCACCTAAACACTTTGATTTGAAGTTTTATCATAGTTATACAAGTTAAAATATAGCCAAGTGAGATCTTGTTAGATTTGTCTCATATCGTAGTTTATAAATATCGAACTTTTAGAATTTTTACTTCTACCAAATTTGAGTTATTAATGGTTTAAAATGTGCATTGGACTGCGTGCTGGGTGGTTCCGTAGCTATCTTTAAAAAACGGAGGGAGTAAAATATATCGGGGTTGGGCTGGGCGGGAACTACTTCCCCCATCCCCATCCTCTTCCCCGAAAAAATCCCCAATTCCCGGCCCATCCCCGATAGTACTCCCCCGAAAACCGAACTGAAAATTTGTGTAACACCCCGGATTTGATAACCCAGGCCGGGATGTCACCGCCGCATCCCCCTAGCAAGACACGGCTTCCCGAGCTTGCTAAGGAAACGCAAGGCTTGTGGGTATGTAAAATGATTTAAAACATTTCAAGATAAAGTCCGGAAATTTATAATATTTAGTACGATAGTCGAAATTATCACGTACGGAAAATAAATAAAGTAAGTGCAGCGGAAAGTAAAATCACGGCCAACATGGCCAAATCCTCGGGTTTAACAGACCCGGTAAAACAGTACGATGCAGAAATTTATAATGTCCATTATGTTTTCCCCCAAGTGCATATGCAATGCGTCACTCGACATACTCTGTAAAAGAAAAATGACAACGGTTGTCAGTATAAAAATATACTGAGTAAGTTAATCCCTAACTAACAAATAAAAGAGGTTACAAGTGTTTAAAACTAAAGATTACGCTTATCGTACGAGGATTTAAAAAAAATACATGATTTATTAGCAGCGGAAATCATGATTTAAGAACTTAATTTAAAGAGCGAAACTTAAAGCATAATTTAAGGTGCATAAAATTTAAATACGTAATTAAAGACAGGATAAATACGATTTAAGCATAATGAAACACTCACACGAGTCTTTTACTTTTCATCCCGTAAACTAAGAAGAGGACACCATACCGGGAGATCACTAACGAGGCAATCTCAACATAGGACCACTAACGAGGCAGTCCAAACAATGGGAGACCACTAACGAGGCAGTCTCAAAGATAGTAGGACCACTAACGAGGCGATCCACAAATATGGTAGGACCACTAACGAGGCAGTCCACAAATATGGTAGGACCACTAACGAGGCAGTCCACAAATACAGCGCGCGAGATCACTAACGAGGCAATCTCAGATAGTAAGGAGACCACTAACGAGGCAGTCTCAAAGATAATGATAGTATGAAGATCGGCTCAGCCTAGTGAACGGGATTTTTCGAAAGTTCGTATTTCAAAGTTATCAAAGGATCGATATCGCGTTTTCATAGTTCGAGTTTTCTCAAGTTCGAAAAATCCTATTCGAGGCAGTTCACGCCTTTCTTAATTTAAAATTCGTTTTTCCTTCAAAAATTCTGAAACTTGGCCAGTAATTCAAAAACACACACACGAACAACTTTCATGTTTTAAGTTTTTGGAAATAAGGTTCCGAAGTGAGTTAAAATTTGAGTTTATTGCAAAGAATAATTTATGTCTTAAAAACTGTTTTCGTCGCAGGTTCGTATAACGCCGTTTAAAAATTCATTTCAAAACCAATCGATGTGAAATTTTTACAGTAACTACACGACACATTAAGGAACAACTCTCATGTTTTAAGTTTTTGGAAATAATGAATTCTTGGTACTCAAAAATCGTGTGTAACTCTCTGCACACTCATGGCCTTGAAAACGAATTCAAAACAGTTTCAAAAACTTGGCCGTTTGACATATCAAATGAACACCAAAATTCGTGAAATTTTGTAGGCATAATCTAGACACAATTATCTACAACTTTTGTTTAGGAATGCAAAGTTAAATCATTTGAAAAATGGGTGAAAAACATGCATCAAGTTGAATGAAGAAATCTGTCACCGATTTGAAACGTTCGGTTTGCTACAGAAAATTCATAGCGAAAATTGGGATAGCAAAACTTAATGTCAATGGCTGAAATTTGGACACAAGATAGATAAAGGTGTTAGGAACAACTTTTATGTTGAAAAGTTTTCGGATTGAATTCCCGAAGGTCGAGTTTTTGGCAAGTCTTTAAAATTGGACGAAAATAGGGTTTTTGAAAACCGATTTTTGTTACAAGCCTAAATCTCGAAATTTAAACAACAAACAACCGCAAAAATTTGTGAGTAAGGTGTTAACTTACTTAGAATGATGTTAGGGTCGCTGGATTGGGTTTCCGGATGTCCTAGGGTCACGACGAACGGCCAACTTCTCCGATCGCTTTTTGTTCGTTTTCCGACGTGAAATCGTAGTAAGGAAATAATGTTAGAATTCGAGTTTCAGGGGTCTATGGACGAATTGAAACATTGCACAATGGCTTACCAAGAGTCTAGAGGGCAGGGCTCTGTCCCGGTCGTCCCGTCGTCGCCGGAATACTCGCCGGAAAGTGGTGTCGAAGGGAGGTTTCAACTTGGAGAAGGAAGATGGAGTGTCTAGGGTTTGTTTACTGAAAATAAGGGGTAGGGGGCGCCCAATACCGAGTTTATGCCCTTCCCTACTGCTGGGATCCGTTTACCATCGAAGAGAATGTTAATTTAGGCAAGAAAATCGCCATGGAAGGAAAGTTTACACTTTCAGCACCTCTGGCGCGCTGGTGGCGCGCACCTAGGCTTTTGTCCGCGCGGAGCACGCGTGCCAGCCCTGGCGTCGCGACGCCCTTGGCCGCGCGGTGGCCGCGCGGCGGCGCGCGGACAGCGCGGGCCGGCCGGACCGGCCGGTTCGGCTCCGCGTGTTCCGTCGGGTCTTTCCTTGCTTTCCCCTATCGATTTTCTACGTGTTAGCTCGATCCCTTGGGTCGTCTCTAGCCCGAAATCCTTTCCTTAATCTCGTTGCGAGTTCGGCTTATCGCTCGCAACATTTCCGTATCCTAATTGGCCTAGTCTAAATTGGTTCCAACTTTCCCCTATCGTCCTTGTGGTCTAACTCGTGATGTATTTTGTGATTTATTTCGTGACTGAACTTAGAAATTAGTTCTAAGCTGCCTACGTACCCTGTGAAGGGATCAAGTCATGACGTAGTTCAAAACAATTTGAATTTGTTTTTCCTCGGGTGTTACATCCTCCCCCCTTAAGAATACAGTTATGTCCCCATAACTGTGGTCGGGTCGTCTTGGAAGAGGGTAGGGTAACGTTGCCTCATGTCGGCTCCCAATTCCCAGGTTGCCGTCTCCGTCTCGTGGTTGGACCACCGGACCTTGACCATCTTTACAGTTTTATTCCTTGTCACCCTTTCCTTGTAGTCGAGTATTTGCACCGGGGTTTCTTCACAGGTCAAGTCATCATCCAATTCGATTACGTCCGATTGGAGTACATGCGACGTGTCGGGCACATACTTCTTTAGTTGGGGGTCGTGGAACACATTGTGGTCACGAGCAAACGGTGGTGGGGTCGTTAGTTAACATGCCGCTCTCATTTCCCTACGGAATTTCTTAGGGTCCCTCGGTATTTACGTCTCGGGGGTTTCCCGTAGTCCTGTGAAAGGAGGGCGTGAGGCGATTCCGCCGTCCTTGCCGGAATAATGCCAGGCGACGCTCCCCGTCGACGTATTTCTCTGTCAATGTATGCCCGGGTTCAGCGAGGAGCGTATAGCGAAAGAGATTGAGCAGAACAGGAAAGATAAAACTCCACCCGGGTCCCGCGCGGTGGCCGCGCGTTGGCGCGCGGGGAGCGCGCGGCAACCCCTGTTCGAAAAAATAGGGCTCGCGCTCCGCGCGAGCCACTTCCTCCATTTTCCATCCGAGAACACACCCCCAATTCTCTCTAAATCCGGCGAGTTACCTTCCTTTTTGCTCGAGTTCGACTTCAATTTCACTCATCCAGGTACGATTCTACTAAACCCACTTCCTAATTTCAACTTTTATGTTTTGAATGATTCGATTTGTGAAGAGATTTAGGGATTTAGGGTTTGTGTACAAAATTTGGGGGTTTATGATTTTTAAGCTTGATTTGTGCAATTTAGCTAGTGTATGTGGCAATTGTTGTTACTCTTGTTGCCTTGCCTATGTTTATGTTATAATGTGTTTATGTTTTTGGCAAATTCTTGTTGAATTCGAATCCTTAGAAAGGCTATGAAGTTATTGATGCTTGGTTGCTATTGGGGTGTGATTATTGGTTTGTTCCCTCGTTGTTTAGTGCTGTAGGATTTGCCGTATTGTTATTAGAATGATTGTTTCGTTCTGTGGGCGATTTCCGTGTGTTGTTAGTAACTTAGGTTTTGGTTTATTGTGCACATAACGTGTTCGACGAAATGCCACATAGGGTTTAGGCACTAGTTTCAGCATATTCTTTGTCTAGGTCACCTCCTGGTTGGTCTTAGTAAACGGTAGGATTTGTTGTTCTTACGGTACATTCACGTTGGGATTATATATTAATGCCCTATTCGTATTTTCGCTTGACTTCTGTGTGGGACTTAGTCTTATGATTGGTGTTTGGTAACTTGCAGGATGTTGCTCTTTTTGTGGGTCGTTTTGGCGTCTCTCATGTGTCCTCCGAGGACTAGGAGACGGGTTGCTGATGAGGCTGGCCCCAGTCATGCTGCTCCGGCGATGCCGGATTTCGACGAGAGCGAGTCTGAGGAGGATGAGGTGCAGAGGGGCCCGCGTCTCAGGGGCCTCCCGGACGAGGTGCGTCCTCACCGGCATGACAGGTTCCGGTTTAGGACGAGGGCTGCCCAGGACTTTTATTTCGACGAGCTTCGTCGAAACAGGTCTTACATCCCTGAGAGAGGCATATATCCTCTTCATATGGGCGATGACAGGGTCAGTGCGGCCTTGGAGTATTTACAGTGGACTGGTCTGGCACGTCACCCCGAGGGCGTCGCCTCCGGTTATTTGGCTATGGAGGTTATTGCCAACATCGGCGGTCTCGGGGAGGGCGACGATCTATCCCGGGTATGGGTCCGTGGTCGCTATCTCGACTTCAGTGCTCGGGCGATCAACGTCTATTTTGGCTTGCCCGACGATGGCGTGTTCCGGCCCCAGCCCGAGGGGCGCGTTCTTGCTCCTGCGTGGAACACCTTATGCACCCTAGTGCCTCCTGCGTTCGAGCACAGTCATGAGCTTCGTTTGACGTCGGTGGACTCCCCTTGGCGAGAGCTCGCTCAGCTATGGTTCGGGCGTGTCCGGCCGATGTCCCGGAGCCACATTGTCTTGGATCACGTCTACGAGACCATTTGCTTCATCGCGCGGGACGGTAGGGTGAATGTAGGGGCTTGCATCGAGGACAACTTGCGGGGTATGCGCAGAGGACGAGGGAGTAGGGTGATTACCCATGTTCACCTCATCTGTGGGTTGTGCGCGGCACAGGGGATTCGCACTACACCGGAGACAGATCCGTACGACCTAGCACCTGGCCGTTGCTACCGTATTCCGTCTTATGCTGAGCGGCGTAGCGCCTTACGTCGTGGGGCTCCCCGTGCTGTACTTCGCCCGCATCCTGATGACGGCGGCCTGATCCTCGTTGTACCACCGGAGCAGCCACCCCCTCCTCCAGTGGTTCCACCTCCTGCTGGTGCACCTCCTGCCGTGGCACCTCAGGGGCAGGAGATGATTCAGATGCTGCAGATGATGCAGGAGATGCGGGTCAGTATGGACGCCGGGTTTGCGGCTGGGCAGGCTCGTTATGACGCCCTTGACGCTAGGTTGGACCTTTATCAGACCCGCATGGACTCGTTTGCTACGAGGCAGGCTCAGCAGCAGGCCACCATGTCCGACATGTACGCCTATGTGCGGCAGATGGACGACTTCATGCGCCGACAGTTTCCGCCTCCCGATCAGTGATGTCTCCCTTTGGTTTCGTGTTTTCGTTTAGGTTTTGCGTTTAGACGTACCTTGTTTAGGCTCCTCCTTATGAGAACGTTTCTGTTGTCTGGGATTTGTGGTTTATATTTTCGTTGTGTTATTGCTTAGTTATGTGTTTGACATGTGTTAGTAGTCTACTGCTGTTTAGAAACATGGTTCAATTGTTCTGCCTATTTTATGGTTTGAGATGTCCTGGATTTACTGTTACCTTCCTATCGTACCTACATGTGTGCGGGTTGCCCAACAATACTTGCACTGTTGCTTGACTAAACCGCTTCAAGGAACTTAGATAAACTAGTGTGATAAGATATAAGGGGTAGAGTTTATGGGTTAAATAAATAGCTGCTTGCAAGAAGATTAATCTTTTAATAGGTATCAATTTATCAGGGTTTTCTTGTAAAGGTTGTTGGAATTTACTTATTTATGTGTACATATTTACGTATTGTATATATTTTATTATTATCTTTATTATTATATTATTTTTATTTTTATGATTATTATAATCATTTTTTTTTTTTTTTTTTTTTTTTTTTTTTTAACCCTAGGGTTCAGGGTTCAGGGTCTAGGGTTTAGGGTTGGAGATATCCTTGTCCGATAACTATCTCTATACAAAGTATATTTATATATATTTACTACTTGTATTTCTGTTTAGTTGTTATCTATAGATCATTGATTCTTATTAACTCGTTCGTTTGTTTGATCGGGTTTTAGTAGGGTATTCGAAGAGAAGTAATTCAGTTAAAATGTAAGGAACACTTTAAATATACTTGTATAAAATAAATGCTTGTAGATTTATTACTCAAGAATTAAATTTGGGTTACAAGCGTTCGGAATAGAAATAGGTGCGCTGCTAATAGTACGAAAGGGAAAGTATACTAATAATGCATAGCTGGATCACTAGATCTAAAACGAATGGGCAGGCTCGACCTTGATGGGGTCATCCTCATCGCTCGACACATCGATGGGTATGGCGACATTGGAAGCAGGCCCCGGGTTCTGAAGGACCGCTCCGTCCACGTCCTGGGCCAGGTTAGTCAGTTCCCAGCCTATGGTCTCTATCTGCTCCTCCAAATCGTCTCCCTTGTCTTGGAGCTGGGCCACTTGGGCTTGGAGGTGTGTGACTTGCTCCTGCAGCTGGGTTATGTGGTGATGGTCAGTTTCCCTAAGGTGACCCAGATGGGCCAGGTTACCCTCCAACTGTCCTACCCGCGTTTTGAAGTAATTGATGTGCTGTTGGCCCTCAAGGTATGCGTTCATTAATTTCACCATCAAATTGACCATGTTCGCGTTGGGCTCGGCCATCTAATGTCAACAAGGGAGGTTAGAGTTAGATGTTTTTCAGGCAAGGTTAAGATATGCATAAATTTAATTCTATATGCAATATGCAAGTGCAAGTCCCTTCCCCATAAAATTTAGTTTAAAATAAATTGCTAAAGGTTGGGCCTCTATAGTGGGCCAAAATTTAATATTTCTTGGGCTAAGATTTGGGCTATGTAAAAAGGATTATAGATTTTTTTTGGGCTAAAAACAGTACTAGTAGTCAAATAAATAATTTAAAGGAAATAACACTTGGGCTTAAAATATTGGTTTAAAATAATAGTAGTAGCTTTAAAAAAAATTTCCGGGCTCTGATACCAACTTGTAACACCCCGGATTTGATAACCCAGGCCGGGATGTCACCGCCGCATCCCCCTAGCAAGACACGGCTTCCCGAGCTTGCTAAGGAAACGCAAGGCTTGTGGGTATGTAAAATGATTTAAAACATTTCAAGATAAAGTCCGGAAATTTATAATATTTAGTACGATAGTCGAAATTATCACGTACGGAAAATAAATAAAGTAAGTGCAGCGGAAAGTAAAATCACGGCCAACATGGCCAAATCCTCGGGTTTAACAGACCCGGTAAAACAGTACGATGCAGAAATTTATAATGTCCATTATGTTTTCCCCCAAGTGCATATGCAATGCGTCACTCGACATACTCTGTAAAAGAAAAATGACAACGGTTGTCAGTATAAAAATATACTGAGTAAGTTAATCCCTAACTAACAAATAAAAGAGGTTACAAGTGTTTAAAACTAAAGATTACGCTTATCGTACGAGGATTTAAAAAAAATACATGATTTATTAGCAGCGGAAATCATGATTTAAGAACTTAATTTAAAGAGCGAAACTTAAAGCATAATTTAAGGTGCATAAAATTTAAATACGTAATTAAAGACAGGATAAATACGATTTAAGCATAATGAAACACTCACACGAGTCTTTTACTTTTCATCCCGTAAACTAAGAAGAGGACACCATACCGGGAGATCACTAACGAGGCAATCTCAACATAGGACCACTAACGAGGCAGTCCAAACAATGGGAGACCACTAACGAGGCAGTCTCAAAGATAGTAGGACCACTAACGAGGCGATCCACAAATATGGTAGGACCACTAACGAGGCAGTCCACAAATATGGTAGGACCACTAACGAGGCAGTCCACAAATACAGCGCGCGAGATCACTAACGAGGCAATCTCAGATAGTAAGGAGACCACTAACGAGGCAGTCTCAAAGATAATGATAGTATGAAGATCGGCTCAGCCTAGTGAACGGGATTTTTCGAAAGTTCGTATTTCAAAGTTATCAAAGGATCGATATCGCGTTTTCATAGTTCGAGTTTTCTCAAGTTCGAAAAATCCTATTCGAGGCAGTTCACGCCTTTCTTAATTTAAAATTCGTTTTTCCTTCAAAAATTCTGAAACTTGGCCAGTAATTCAAAAACACACACACGAACAACTTTCATGTTTTAAGTTTTTGGAAATAAGGTTCCGAAGTGAGTTAAAATTTGAGTTTATTGCAAAGAATAATTTATGTCTTAAAAACTGTTTTCGTCGCAGGTTCGTATAACGCCGTTTAAAAATTCATTTCAAAACCAATCGATGTGAAATTTTTACAGTAACTACACGACACATTAAGGAACAACTCTCATGTTTTAAGTTTTTGGAAATAATGAATTCTTGGTACTCAAAAATCGTGTGTAACTCTCTGCACACTCATGGCCTTGAAAACGAATTCAAAACAGTTTCAAAAACTTGGCCGTTTGACATATCAAATGAACACCAAAATTCGTGAAATTTTGTAGGCATAATCTAGACACAATTATCTACAACTTTTGTTTAGGAATGCAAAGTTAAATCATTCGAAAAATGGGTGAAAAACATGCATCAAGTTGAATGAAGAAATCTGTCACCGATTTGAAACGTTCGGTTTGCTACAGAAAATTCATAGCGAAAATTGGGATAGCAAAACTTAATGTCAATGGCTGAAATTTGGACACAAGATAGATAAAGGTGTTAGGAACAACTTTTATGTTGAAAAGTTTCGGATTGAATTCCCGAAGGTCGAGTTTTTGGCGAGTCTTTAAAATTGGACGAAAATAGGGTTTTTGAAAACCGATTTTTGTTACAAGCCTAAATCTCGAAATTTAAACAACAAACAACCGCAAAAATTTGTGAGTAAGGTGTTAACTTACTTAGAATGATGTTAGGGTCGCTGGATTGGGTTTCCGGATGTCCTAGGGTCACGACGAACGGCCAACTTCTCCGATCGCTTTTTGTTCGTTTTCCGACGTGAAATCGTAGTAAGGAAATAATGTTAGAATTCGAGTTTCAGGGGTCTATGGACGAATTGAAACATTGCACAATGGCTTACCAAGAGTCTAGAGGGCAGGGCTCTGTCCCGGTCGTCCCGTCGTCGCCGGAATACTCGCCGGAAAGTGGTGTCGAAGGGAGGTTTCAACTTGGAGAAGGAAGATGGAGTGTCTAGGGTTTGTTTACTGAAAATAAGGGGTAGGGGGCGCCCAATACCGAGTTTATGCCCTTCCCTACTGCTGGGATCCGTTTACCATCGAAGAGAATGTTAATTTAGGCAAGAAAATCGCCATGGAAGGAAAGTTTACACTTTCAGCACCTCTGGCGCGCTGGTGGCGCGCACCTAGGCTTTTGTCCGCGCGGAGCACGCGTGCCAGCCCTGGCGTCGCGACGCCCTTGGCCGCGCGGTGGCCGCGCGGCGGCGCGCGGACAGCGCGGGCCGGCCGGACCGGCCGGTTCGGCTCCGCGTGTTCCGTCGGGTCTTTCCTTGCTTTCCCCTATCGATTTTCTACGTGTTAGCTCGATCCCTTGGGTCGTCTCTAGCCCGAAATCCTTTCCTTAATCTCGTTGCGAGTTCGGCTTATCGCTCGCAACATTTCCGTATCCTAATTGGCCTAGTCTAAATTGGTTCCAACTTTCCCCTATCGTCCTTGTGGTCTAACTCGTGATGTATTTTGTGATTTATTTCGTGACTGAACTTAGAAATTAGTTCTAAGCTGCCTACGTACCCTGTGAAGGGATCAAGTCATGACGTAGTTCAAAACAATTTGAATTTGTTTTTCCTCGGGTGTTACAATTTGGTTTTCGTTTTTTACCATTGGTGCACGGATACCTGATTTCTCCATGTTCTTGGGAGAAGATGAGACATCCAAAATGGAGCACATCGGCTGCTTTATTACCCAATTAGGAGAATTAGGCCGGAATCAGTTCCATCGGATGCATTTATTTCTTCTTCGTTGACAAAGACTGACTTTTCATGGTTTATTTGTCTGCCCACAGGCAAATTTGCCATATGGCAGCAGTTAGAGGAAGCATTTCATACTAGATTTAACAATACGCAGACAACAGTAACATTGGTTGAGATTTTAGTAACCAAACAGAATGACAATGAACGAACGACTAAGTTCATTGAGCAGTTACGTCAACAGAAAGTGGAGTGTAAAAATGCTATTTATGAAAAGGAAATAACTAACATTGCTGTTAAGAACATGCAAATTACTTTAAAAAAAGAAGTTGAGTCTCTCCTTAAAGAGACACAGGAGTCGAAAGAAAAAGGGGAAAGGAAGAGAAAGTCGTACCATGTTGCTACTATGCACGTGGATAGTGACAGAGATCTAGAGGAAGCCTGCAATCAAGAGGCTGAACTCGCATATCAAATGACCGAGAATTAGTTCGAGGCAAACCTTTTGTTTGCACCAAACTGAATCCAAAGGCCACGCGGCCAATGAAAAATGAGTACACTGATAATGGCCAAAACTGTCCATTATTTCCAATCCATTTCCGTGTCTGAGACGGCATTTTGATCGAAATCCCATCTTATTTCAATAAGAAAGCAGTTGAATTCGACAGATTGATGCAAGTTTGTAAAAATATTGAGCTGGTAATGAAAGACACAAAATATGCAATTTTAATTGCATTTGTGTTAGAAAAATCCAAAAACATGAAAAAAAAAGAAAAAGAGAAGAAAAAGGAATGAAAAGATGGGCAAAAGGATAAGATAGCCCACAAAAATCAAAAAGATGGGAAAAAGAATGAAAACCCCACAAATTGAAATTTTGGTTAAGTGTTGAAGACCAATTCGGTCTATAAGCAATTCGACCTAAACTGAATTGCTCATTAGACCGAATTGCTGAAGAAAAGAATAAAAAGAGAAGTGTTGAAGAAGGGAAGAGCAACCAATTCGGTCTGTGGCAATTCGGTCTAAACCGAATTGACCTTAGACCGAACTGCACCATGGAAAGAAGAGGACTTTGAGCAAAACAGAAAAGAAGGAGTTCGATCTATGCAATTCGGTCTAGGCCGAATTGATTGCGTAGATCTAATTGCCTCAAAGCAAAGAAACCAAGCAGGAGCCATCTTCAATTCGACAAGGCCAATTCGGTCTGCCCATAGACCGAATTGATGGATGAATACCACATTCCAGCTCAAGATCAAGAAGGAAGACCTCATGCAATTCGAATTGCATCAATTCGATCTAAACCGAATTACATGAGGAGACCGAATCACATTCAAAATTGCAGATGTGAAGCACGTGAGAAATGCATGATGGGCCTAGGGTTTCAAGAAGAAGTATAAAAGCTGACCTTCCTCAACACAAAAAGAGATTCCAATCCTTACACACTTGGACAGTTTGCTGGGAGACAAAAAGGAGCAGAAGGTTCTTCACCCCTTAAGGGTTAGGTAGGTAGTGTAGTTTAGTTAGTTTATTTTCATGCTTGTAATGTAGTTTTATTGCTTTGAGCTTAGATTATTTTTTCTTAGAAGCTTGTTACCGCCCTTAGTGTAGCCATTTCCATAAACTTTAACTGCTTTGTACTTAGAATGAACCATACCTTCAAGTCAATGAATGGTTTTAGGGTTATTTACTGCTTTCAAGTGTCAATACAAGAAAGAATCCAGAAATGGGTTTTCATTTCAAGTGTTTGTGTAATACCCGTAAATTTTAAAATATAAAAATAGGAATTAATCCAATAGGAGAGAAGGTTTTGTTTCCGAGAACCCGTAGACGCGGAAATGCACGGAAGTCAAGGACGACGAATTAGAACCCGACGGACCAAAACTGACGGTCTTAGGATTTCAAGCACGTAATCGAATTGAGACGGAATAAATTTATGATGAGAAGCATAATCCGGAAATGACCCGGAAAAATCGAGCGCGAAAACGGGGAAGGATAGAAGTCCGAAAGAGAGGAGAAAAGACCCGACGGATCGGATCGCACGGACCCGCCCGGACCGCAGTCCAGGCGAGTCTCGCGCGCTGGCCGGGCGGGGTTTGGCTAAAAGGCGCGCCAACCCCGCGTGGCCCTACAGGTTTTGGCAACTCGCGCGTTTTCGGCGATTTCTTACCATAATTCGACCTCCCGACTTTGGAAAGCAAATTTTGGACGGGGGAAGGGAATAAGGACGACCTAGGGTTGTCTCCACCCCATTGTGCAGCCTCCAAAACCCTCCCCATTCACTCTCAAACTCTCCCAAGCCAAAACACTCTCCCGACGAACTTCCGACGAACTTCCGGCGACTTTCCGGCAACCTACAACGACCGAGCAAGGGAGTAGAGCAAGGATTTCAGTGATAGATTCATTGATAAGTCGTTCATAGATTTCCATTTAAGTTTTGAACCCGAAAAACTTGATCTAACGTTGGATTTCTTCGTCCGATTCGAAATCGTGGCCAAAGTCGGAAGCTTGACGTTGAGAAGATCCGTTCGTAGGATGTTGGACGAACCAGCGACCTTAGGACGACCCAAACCTCTCTATCACTGTAAGTTGAGCCTTCCATATCAATACGGGTGATTTCGGGGCGTCCGGTATAGGCGTAATGTAACGAAACGTAAAAATCGAACTTAAAAACCCCATCTTGCGCAGTTTCTGTAATCGGCCTAAAACCCATATTTCGAGGATTCAATCCGAAAAACTCAAAACTAGACTTTTAATCCTAACACATAAATCTAGGTTGTGTAAAAATTTCAGCCATTTTCGTTAACGTTTGCTATTTTAAATCGCATCGAAAAGAGACTGCTTTGACAAAACGTGTGGAAATCTGTCTATGAACATGATCGAACTTAGTGAATTTATTTCTATAATTTCTAGTCCGATTTGATCCTTATAATCTAAATGAAAGTTGTAGATAATCATGTCTAGTATTTGCTTATTAAATTTCAGAATTTTTGGAGTCCATTTGATATGTTAAAAAGTCGAGATTTTGAACTGTGTCAAACCTGAGTTCGGACAGTTTTCTGATTGCATGATAAAATCGATTTTTGACATGTTTCCTCAACTTATTTCGAAAAAGTTAAAACACGAAAGTTGTTCGTTAGGGTGTTTTGCATAAAGTGTGAAGATTTCAGAATTTTCGGGCTTGAAACGGATTTTTAAATGAGAAAGGCGCAAACTGTGACGCCAAGACACTTTTAAATCGAAGAGTTTTGAAATTTCGAAACAAACGGTCAAAGATTTGAAACACGATACATCTACACTTTTGAAAAACCCCGATACATTAAATCTAAACGATACATGAGATACTTGGTGGAGGGTGAGTGCTCTGCAGGGTGCCCCTCTAGCCTTTTCTCTTCGGGCCTATAATGGACGAGAGAATTTGATGAAATATTACGCCAGTTGGCGGGAGATACATGGCCTACTCTCTCGGGTTGTCCGTATGGATTTCTCGAGGCTCCGGAGTGTTACTGGGTATGGCAGATACGGCTGCGGCCGCCGGATCACCGGCTATACAAGATACTTACGACACGGCTGCGGCCGCCGGATCACCGGCTATACAAAACACTGAGAAATGGTTTCGTAACGGGGGAAATAAAAGATTTAATGTTTTTAAGTATTTATTTATTTTTTTGCATGTCTTTAAATTATGCATTTAAATTATGTCTTTAAATTTCATGGCATGACTAAATTATTATTGTAGATTAGATGCATGTTTAAATACACAATTAAAATATTATTTCCTTTAAATTTTGTGAATGCATGTTAGGAGTGAAATTTTAAATCATCTAAATAAATCCCTTTATTGCTATGTTAGGATCGGCTTACTCAGTATTTTATATACTGATAAAAATCGTTGTTTTTCTCTTTTCGTTTCAGAGTATGAAGATAATGCATGAGCATATGCATTGGGGGATGGAAAAACTTTGATATTGTTTTTATTGCTTTCATGATACTTGCATAACGGGCATGTAAATCCCGAGTTTTGGCCATGTCGGCCCACTTTACCTTTTCCGCTGCGATATATTACTACTACTACTAAATGTGTGGATGATACCTATTATTATTTTTACATAGATTCCGGACTTGTTTCTAAATCTTTTTGCAATACCTATAGCCTTGCATCTCTTTGGCAAGCTCGGAGAATCCGTGTCTTGCTAGAGAGATGTGGCGGTGACATCCCGGCCTGGGTTATCAAATCCGGGGTGTTACAAGTTGGTATCAGAGCCCGGAATATTTTGAAGCTACTACTATTTTTATTTTAAAATAATTTGAACTAAGTATTATTTTTAAATTTATTATTTTTAAGACTACTAGTATCATTATTATTTTAGCCCAAAAATTTTCTTACCCAAGTAATATAATATTTTGAGCCCAAAAGGGGGTTAAATTATTTTGACCCAATATTTATAATTATTTATTTTAAGCCCAACCATTTCGACCCAATACCCATGTTTTTACTTTTTAAAGTCCAAACTATTATTTTGGCCCAATATAGGCCCAACTTTTTTTTCACCCATGATCAAATACACTAAGATTAATTTTTTTGGGGGATTGCATGTGCATATTCATATAGATTTAAATTCCCGCATGTCATGATTTATATCCGAAACATACTCTAACTCTAACCTCCTTGTTGACACTAGATGGCCGAACCCAACATGAACATGGTCAACTTGATGGTGAAACTGACTAACGCATATTTAGAGTCCCAACAACATGTCAACTATTTCAAGACTCGAGTAGGACAACTAGAGGGCCAAGTGGCCCATCTGGGGCATCTTAGGGAGACCGATCATCATAACATAACCCAGCTGCAAAATCAAGTCGCCGAACTCCAAGCCCAAATGGCCCAACTCCAAGACAAGGGTGATGACTTGGAGGAACAAATAGGAAACGTAGCCTGGGAGTTGACTACCTTGGCCAATGAGATTGACGGGGGGGGTCCTTCAGAACCCGGGACCTCACCCTAATGCCGCAGCACCGATTGACGTATCCAGCGACGAGGACGATCCCATCGAGGATGTACCTGCCTAGTCACCCTATACTTAGGAGTCCATACTGATGCACTACTATCTATATTCATTTTTTTTTTCCAAATTAGTACCAGCACTACTATTTCATTCCTGTTACGAATTCTTGTAAACAGCTGAAAAATTTTCTCTTGAGTAATAAATCTACAAGCATTTATTTTATACAACTATATTTAAAGTATTCCTTACATTTTAATTAAATTATTTCTCTTCAAATACCCTACTAAAACTCGATCAACAAACGAACAAGTTAATAATAATCAATGACCTATAGATAACAACTAGAAAAAAAAAAAAAGTAGTAAATATATATATAAATATACTTTGTATAGAGATAATTATCGGACAAGGGTATCTCCAACCCTAAACCCTAGACCCTAAACCCTGGACCCTAGGGTCTAAAAAAAAAAAAAAAAATGATAATAATAAACAAAACAAAAACAAAGCAGTAAGTAGAACCAACCCCGAATAACAACAAACAATACGCTAAACCCCAACAACCTATACTAACAGGTTACAACAGAACAGATACCTGTTGATATCGCCATTTATTTAGTCAAATTATTTCCTAAGTATTACATAATACTTCAACAAAAGAATCTAAACTCTCTTGTTCTTGCAACAGCATGGCACCGAGAGGAAGAGCACGCGCTCAGCCCACTACTCCAAACACCAACGAAACCCCTATGCAACCAGATATGCCCATACCCGGCGAAGGGGTACACGCTCAAGAGGAGCCGGCAAACCCCATGCCAAACAACATGGACGCGCGCCTACGGACTCTAGAAGAGGTTCTCATCGCGATAGGAAACGCGCATGTGAGCCAAGGCCAGGCCGCTGCGGTACCTCCACCTGAGGCCCGCATTAACTACCTAGCTATGGTGAACTCGTACCGTCCGCCGAACTACGCCGGAGAAGAGGACCCGGCCAAACTTGAAGAATGGATCCGAACATTCGACAAGCTACTAAACGCGGTGAAGTGCCCAATTGGCGAGAAGGTGCCTGTGGCATCGTACTATCTCGGAGGGGAGGCGGATGACTGGTGGTGTGCCATGCAAGATAAGCTAGCCGAGGACGAGGAACCCTATTCTTGGGAAGAATTCATGAGTCTGATCAGGGATCGCTTTTATCCCATGAGCACAAAGTCCGCCATGTACGAGGAGTTCTTATCTCTGAAGCGAAGAAGAGCATTCCGAACACTTACACAAAGTGTTAGGGATCTTACGAGCCAATCAGCTGTATGGAAAGCTGTCCAAATGCGACTTCTGGCTAAAAGAAGTGGCATTTCTGGGACACATCGTATCCGCCAATGGAGTGGCAGTAGACCCAGCAAAGATTTCGGCAGTGACCGAATGGGTGCCACCGAAGAATCCAACCGAGATAAGAAGTTTTCTCGGATTGGCAGGGTACTACCGGAGGTTTGTAAAGGATTTCTCAAGGATCGCTCGCCCATTGACGCAACTGTTAAAGAAAGGGGTGAAATACGACTGGACCAGTGAGTGTGATTCCGCATTCCAAGAATTGAAGAAACGGCTTACTACAGCACCGGTGTTGACATTACCATCGGAGGATGGAGACTTCGAGGTGTACAGCGACGCCTCGAAGGAAGGATTGGGATGCGTGCTAATGCAAGATCAAAGGGTTATAGCAAATGCATCACGTCAACTAAAGCCACACGAAGAGAACTACCCGACGCACGACTTGGAGCTAGCCGCAGTCGTGTTCGCTCTAAAGATATGGAGGCATTACCTCTATGGGCGAAAGTGTCGGATGTTCACCGACCATAAGAGCCTCAAGTATATATTCACGCAAAAAGAGCTGAATTTGAGGCAAAGAAGGTGGTTGGAACTGATTAAGGATTTCGACATGGAAATCGCGTACCACGAAGGAAGGGCCAACGTCGTGGCCGATGCCTTGAGTCGAAAGACTCAACACGTGGTGAACTCACTCGTGGTACCGGCCGAGTTGTACAGAGACTTGGCGAAATTAAGTCTGGAGTTGGTACACTCCGGCGAAGTAAGTGAGGTCGTCAACACGATGGTAGTAGGATCTACCATACTTGATGAGATACGACTAGCACAACAGGGTGATGAAAAGTTGGAGGAAATTAGGAAGAGCATTGCTGAAGGAAAGGCAATGGATTTTAAAATCCATGAGGACGGAAGCATCCGCTTCAAAGGAAGGTGGTGCATACCACGAAAATGCGAGGACCTGAAGCTAAGAGTAATGGAGGAAGGCCATAATACCCCATATTCGGTCCACCCCGGAGGCGAGAAGCTATACAAGGACATAAAGAAGAACTATTGGTGGCCGAACATGAAGAGAGAAATAGCCGAGTTTGTGGCGAGATGCCTTACCTGCCAGAAGGTCAAGGCCGTACGGCAGAAACCCTTAGGATTAATGCAGCCATTGGAAATCCCGAGTTGGAAATGGGATAGCATTTCAATGGACTTCGTTTCGGGGTTACCACGTTCACCGAAGGGGATGAATAAAATCTGGGTGATCGTGGATAGGTTGACAAAAGCTGCCATATTTATCCCCATGAAGGATACCTGGTCCATGGACCAATTGGCAAGGGCATATGTCGACAACGTGGTACGACGACATGGAATACCACACGACATCATCTCGGACAGAGACAGTAGATTCGTCTCACATTTTTGGACAAAACTACAAGAAGCCCTCGGTACGAAGATAAAGATGAGTACCGCGTTCCATCCCATGACGGATGGATAAACGGAAAGGACGATCCAAACTTTGGAAGACATGCTGAGGGCATGCGTATTAGAGTTTAAGGGAAGTTGGGAAAATCACTTACCCTTGATCGAATTTTCCTACAACAACAGCTACCATGCTAGCATCGGCATGGCACCTTTCGAGGCACTGTATGGACGCAAATGCCGAAGCCCATTGAGCTGGGAAGAGGGCGAGAGGACTATGGTGATTGGACCGCAACTTGTTGAGGATATGGCTCAACAAGTCAAAATAATCCAAGGGAAGATGAGAGCCGCGCAAGACCGGCAAAAGAGCTATGCCGACGTGAGACGGCAAGATTTGGAATTCCAAATAGGCGATAAGGTCATGTTAAAGGTATCACCGATGAAGGGTGTGATGCGCTTTGGCAAGCGGGGAAAATTAAGCCCACGGTACATAGGACCCTACGAGATCCTAGAAAGAGTGGGGAATCTTGCATACCGATTGGCATTACCGCCACAATTTGCTCGTGTCCACGACGTGTTCCACGTCTCGCAACTGAAGAAATACGTCCTTGATCCGACCCACGTACTCCAACCGGAGGGAATTGAGTTGGACGATGACTTAAGCTACGAAGAAATTCCGGTGCGAATACTCGACAAGAAGGAGAGGGTAACAAGGAATAAGACCGTGAGGATGGTTAAGGTTCTTTGGTCTAACCACGAAGCCGAGACGGCAACGTGGGAGCTGGAAGCAGACATGAGGGAGCGTTACCCAACCCTATTCCAAGACAGTGCAACAACAGTTATGGGGACATAACTGTAATCTTAAGAGGGGGAGGATGTGACAACCCGAGTATTTCTGAATATTTTGTACGAATACTTTGTACCCCAAATAAACAAATTCAAATTGTTTTGAACTACGTAATGACTTGATCCCTTCACGGGGTACGTAGGCAACTCGGAAATTTCAATTCTGGGTTCAGCCAAATAATAACAAACAACGACACACAATAATACAATCGCTTAATCAAACAATTCCCGAACTCGCGAGAGGATGAAGTACAACTTCGAGGACGAAGTTGGTTCTTAAGGGGGGTAGACTGTAATACCCGTAAATTTTAAAATATAAAAATAGGAATTAATCCAATAGGAGAGAAGGTTTTGTTTCCGAGAACCCGTAGACGCGGAAATGCACGGAAGTCAAGGACGACGAATTAGAACCCGACGGACCAAAACTGACGGTCTTAGGATTTCAAGCACGTAATCGAATTGAGACGGAATAAATTTATGATGAGAAGCATAATCCGGAAATGACCCGGAAAAATCGAGCGCGAAAACGGGGAATGATAGAAGTCCGAAAGAGAGGAGAAAAGACCCGACGGATCAAATCGCACGGACCCGCCCGGACCGCAGTCCAGGCGAGTCTCGCGCGCTGGCCGGGCGGGGTTTGGCTAAAAGGCGCGCCAACCCCGCGTGGCCCTACAGGTTTTGGCAACTCGCGCGTTTTCGGCGATTTCTTACCATAATTCGACCTCCCGACTTTGGAAAGCAAATTTTGGACGGGGGAAGGGAATAAGGACGACCTAGGGTTGTCTCCACCCCATTGTGCAGCCTCCAAAACCCTCCCCATTCACTCTCAAACTCTCCCAAGCCAAAACACTCTCCCGACGAACTTCCGACGGACTTCCGGCGACTTTCCGGCAACCTACAACGACCGAGCAAGGGAGTAGAGCAAGGATTTCAGTGATAGATTCATTGGTAAGTCGTTCATAGATTTCCATTTAAGTTTTGAACCCGAAAAACTTGATCTAACGTTGGATTTCTTCGTCCGATTCGAAATCGTGGCCAAAGTCGGAAGCTTGACGTTGAGAAGATCCGTTCGTAGGATTTTGGACGAACCAGCGACCTTAGGACGACCCAAACCTCTCTATCACTGTAAGTTGAGCCTTCCATATCAATACGGGTGATTTCGGGGCGTCCGGTATAGGCGTAATGTAACGAAACGTAAAAATCGAACTTAAAAACCCCATCTTGCGCAGTTTCTGTAATCGGCCTAAAACCCATATTTCGAGGATTCAATCCGAAAAACTCAAAACTAGACTTTTAATCCTAACACATAAATCTAGGTTGTGTAAAACTTTCAGCCATTTTCGTTAACGTTTGCTATTTTAAATCGCATCGAAAAGAGACTGCTTTGACAAAACGTGTGGAAATCTGTCTATGAACATGATCGAACTTAGTGAATTTATTTCTATAATTTCTAGTCCGATTTGATCCTTACAATCTAAATGAAAGTTGTAGATAATCATGTCTAGTATGTGCATATTAAATTTCAGAATTTTTGGAGTCCATTTGATATGTTAAAAAGTCGAGATTTTGAACTGTGTCAAACCTGAGTTCGGACAGTTTTCTGATTGCATGATAAAATCGATTTTTGACATGTTTCCTCAACTTATTTCGAAAAAGTTAAAACACGAAAGTTGTTCGTTAGGGTGTTTTGCATAAAGTGTGAAGATTTCAGAATTTTCGGGCTTGAAACGGATTTTTAAATGAGAAAGGCGCAAACTGTGACGCCAAGACACTTTTAAATCGAAGAGTTTTGAAATTTCGAAACAAACGGTCAAAGATTTGAAACACGATACATCTACACTTTTGAAAAACCCCGATACATTAAATCTAAACGATACATGAGATACTTGGTGGAGGGTGAGTGCTCTGCAGGGTGCCCCTCTAGCCTTTTCTCTTCGGGCCTATAATGGACGAGAGAATTTGATGAAATATTACGCCAGTTGGCGGGAGATACATGGCCTACTCTCTCGGGTTGTCCGTATGGATTTCTCGAGGCTCCGGAGTGTTACTGGATATGGCAGATACGGCTGCGGCCGCCGGATCACCGGCTATACAAGATACTTACGACACGGCTGCGGCCGCCGGATCACCGGCTATACAAAACACTGAGAAATGGTTTCGTAACGGGGGAAATAAAAGATTTAATGTTTTTAAGTATTTATTTATTTTTTTGCATGTCTTTAAATTATGCATTTAAATTATGTCTTTAAATTTCATGGCATGACTAAATTATTATTGTAGATTAGATGCATGTTTAAATACACAATTAAAATATTATTTCCTTTAAATTTTGTGAATGCATGTTAGGAGTGAAATTTTAAATCATCTAAATAAATCCCTTTATTGCTATGTTAGGATCGGCTTACTCAGTATTTTATATACTGATAAAAATCGTTGTTTTTCTCTTTTCGTTTCAGAGTATGAAGATAATGCATGAGCATATGCATTGGGGGATGGAAAAACTTTGATATTGTTTTTATTGCTTTCATGATACTTGCATAACGGGCATGTAAATCCCGAGTTTTGGCCATGTCGGCCCACTTTACCTTTTCCGCTGCGATATATTACTACTACTACTAAATGTGTGGATGATACCTATTATTATTTTTACATAGATTCCGGACTTGTTTCTAAATCTTTTTGCAATACCTATAGCCTTGCATCTCTTTGGCAAGCTCGGAGAATCCGTGTCTTGCTAGAGAGATGTGGCGGTGACATCCCGGCCTGGGTTATCAAATTCGGGGTGTTACAGTTTGGCATTTATTTAATGCTTTCCTTAGCAATAAACGGTAGAATGTTTGTTTGTTTCAACTAGGTTACATTTATTATGCCCTAGTTGACTTGTATTCTTAATAAATGTGTGCTAGTGGGTTTTTGGCTTGATCTTATACCTTAGAGATTCAAATAAGTGCTCTTAGGTTTTAGACAATCTTATGCTTGTTAAAATTTATTTTCATGCTTTCCAGTTGCTGTTTTAGTCTCTTTCGTTAGCTTATTGTTGCCTTAGATTAAGTAGGTGTTCTTATTTTCTTAAGCATGTGTTCTATTTGTTCAGTAGATACTTTAAGTTCTTGATCTTTGATTGCTTGTTTGTAGCTTTAAGGTTTTTTTAATGCCAATGCCTGTTAGCCACGTAACCTAGGTCTATTTTCCTTAAAAACACTTATTAGTGTGGCTGTGAGGTGACAGATGTGAAATGAAGGATTTGGTAAATCTTATCCATCATAAACCACACAATGTAAACCAAACCTGCACTTATGAGAGAAAGACATGCAATTCGATTTGAGGTAGTTCGGTCTAGACCGAATTGCCCATGAGAATGGAATTGCATGGCAAAAATATTTGTTGAATGCTTTACCTAAAAATATATATGCAATTCGATCTAGGCAATTCGGTCTATACCGAACTGCCCATGAGACCGAATTGCATAGCAAAAAGTGTTGTCTTCATGTAGTTTTCCAAGCAATTCGGTCTAGGTAATTCGGTTTAGACCGAATTTCTCATACAGACCGAATTGGCTTTGGAAACCACATTGTATGCATTCCATCCCCTCATGCCTTAATTTGTTTCATTGTTTTTACCAATTCGAATTGCCAATTCGGTCTAAACCGAATTAACTTGGCAATTCGAATTATCCTCACTTTGGGGTAAATGCCTTTGCCGAATTTGAGTGAAGGAATGACTTCATCAATTCGAATTGTCCAATTCGGTTTAGACCAAATTGCTTGACAATTCGAATTAGAGGGTGCTTCATGACTTTACAAGGATTAATTGGGCATGGTGTTACTTCATACTTCATGCATCCTCAATTCGGTCTCTTTTGCATCTTGCCCAATAGACCGAATTGCTTTCTTCCTTCTATTTTTAAAACTCCAAAAATATTTTATTTCAAGAGTTGTGTAAGTTGCATGGGTGTATTGGGCCTAAGCCCATTGCATCTAATTTTATCCATTACACATCTCAACCCATTAGTGTCTTAATTATTGTGTGATTAACACTCACACAATACCAAAAACATCTTCTTAACTCTGTTTATTTTCCCTTTCATCGTGTGTATGAATGAATAATAAGAAATACCACAGATCAATGTTGGCGAAAAGGTCCCTTCACCGGGATCACGATTAGCTCGTCTTCTGTGTATTAATTATTACTCGTTATTTTGCATGGTCTGATTAGTGGTTGGTGGAAGCTACGGCGAAAAGGTCCCTTCACGGGGATCATGATTAGTCACTCAGCCAACTCCTAGTCAGATACAGTTTTCTTCTCTTTATCTTAATTTCAAACCTGAATCTAGGATTGTAGTAATAATAGATGATATATGCCAATGTCATCTAATAATTATTACAATAATAGAACATGTGGGTTTTCATCCAGATTCACAGATAGTGAAGTCTAAGATGACGGCGGCAACCATCATTCAAGGCATTCTTCTGTCTAAAAATCATTCCACCTGGAGTACTTGGGACTCGGATAGCAGATGTTTGCCGTCCGGATAATCCCAATTATTTCTGGCAATCTCTTTAGCCATCTTCTTCTTATCTCAGGCTAATCCATCTTTGTGTATCAACTTCTGTCTAACCCACCATATATTTTGGGGTATTTTATTTTACTTCTCACATACATGTATGCATGATACTATTATGTAGATATTGTGGTCCATAATATTTTGGAGATCCTTCTCCTTGGACATAGAAGTCTTGATTTAAATCAGATGCTGCACAATAAATTTCCCCAAATATCACTTTATAAAATCCGGATCTAAGTAAGGGATAATTTCACAGTTATGACTAACTCATATTCCACTGGGGGTTGATTTCGAGAGCTTAGAAGCAGAGTCAGCGATTAGGTCTCACCTAGACTGAAAGGATCTGTGTTTTAATTGAGAGTTTAGTACCTGTTTAGGGAATGATTTTCAAATATCTATTTGCTTCTCAAAATTGCTGTGTGTTGGAAATCTTTTATTAAATGTTGCATCAAATCAGTGTCCACTTGGATTCGGATAAGATGAGATAATTAATATTAGAGGAACAACAGATAGGCATTGGTTAATTTCTACGATAGGGTTGAGTATTATTTCAACTACTATTTTCTCTCATCAAAGCCTAAAATTGAGTCTTGAGTGAATACATTCGGAATAAACCTTCATAGGTCTGTTCCATTCATGTTTGTATCTCATAACTAACCGAATGTCATAAGCCCTGTGTCTTACCGATATTTGGGAGGTTCTAAATCTGCATCTGGTCACCAAGACCAGGGGCTCTTTTCTACTAACGGATCGTGAATATCTTTTAAGACTTCCGAGTGATAGGTTTTTAAATGCTTTCTTTACTGCTTTCTTTACCGCTTTCTTTAAAATGCTTTCATAGAGGTCACTCGGAAGAACTGGAGATGTGTCTGCCGGTTGAAAGGTTTAAGAGTTGTGGATCAGTTCGCGGTTAGATTTGGACTTTGGGTGTGACAAGGGGGACGATAGGAGTACTTGGCATATCAACTAATGATATGTTAGGTGTTGCTTGTCCACCACAGATGATTAACATACTCTTGCAAGGCATTGCAAAGGGGAGTTATTAATCTGTGGTATCTTAGAAATTGAGGTCCTAAGAGCATGTAAATTCTCATTGTAAGTACCTGTCTGTTAAAGGGAACATAGTGTAGAGAGCATGAGAGTTAGCTAACTGATGGATTATCCCAAACAAAGATCTGTGTAATTAAAATGGAAGTTTAATTGTGTTTCATCTGAATCTTGTCCAATCTTTATTATTTTCTCCCTGTCCCTTCTGTCTCGTTTTAAATCTGCTTTCTTAGAATCATTTACATTTCTTTCTTAAAATAGATTTAATTGCTTTCTTAGATATAATTTTACCATGCTTTGTAGAATAATTTTACTGCTTTCATAGTTTAGTTTAAATTATTGTCAAGAAGTTGTTAGAAACCATTGCAAAACTTGAATCGAGTAACCGAGTGGAAAATCTTAGTAAACGACGTGGGCCCTGCTTCTATCGCACATCCTCCAGTGAACGATCCGGTCTTACTATAAATTACTGCAATTTTTGACACCGTGCGCTTTCGGGGGCACAGTTTCTTAACACGAGTAATAAAAACGTGACAACCTATAATATATCCCTAATCCCAACTCCATCTTCATAAATTGGTTTCACTGAATAAAATTGGAACCCAGGATTATGATTCTTCAGAAAATACTCATATAGTGGGAATGTGTCTCATGGCGAGGATCTTCATGACATGAAACTATGATAAGTTTCATGATGCCAAATGTCGGGGATCCTCAGTGTGACAGACTGAAGGTTAAGATTGAATTGTCTATCTCAGCTGCACCATGATAGTTGTCATAAGTTTCATGCCAGGGAGAATGCAGCGCCATTTGAAATCAGAGTACCCCACATGAGTAATAAAAAGTGAAATATATCCTTAAACCCCTTCCCCACGAATCATAACTCTTTCCTTTTAATAAATTTAACTTGGGATATTTTAGAAAAGCTCGTGTAGGAAATTGTCAAAAGTTTCATGGCGCCGTTGCCGGGGAGGTTGCAGCGTCGTTTATTAAGAGAACTACACTCCTGATTTACTCATAGATAGTTTTTGTATATATTCTTGAATCATTACTAACCTGGGGGTTGTGCAGGTGCTGTCAAGTCTTGATATAAACTGCTTGTGCAAAGGAGAAAAGCCACACTGCCTGAGCTACCGTTCGTTCTAGAAATAGAAAGGACCGCTCGCCAACTGAGGGCGCAAGCCAGACGAAGGAAAGAGCAGGAAGCCCGGACTCGTACCTCACCCGAAACCACAAGCAGTGAAATATCCGATATGGCAGAGAACCAGGACATTCCTCCGATCTTGCCATTAGACCAACCACCCAATAATCCTGGTAATGGAGCTGATGGGGGTATGGTAGAACACCCGAATCGTGCAAACGAGGAGGAAGATCTACCTAATCCAAATCAGCAACAGTATCAGCAATTCCACCAACAACCACCACGCCCTAACCAATATAACCAACAAAACCAAAATATACCAAACCAGCAATATCAGAATCAAGCCTTCAATCAGGACCAGTTCCAAAACAACCCTCATGATCCTGAAAATCTGTTTCAACAGAATCCCAACTACCACCAGCAGTACCAAAACCAAGCAGAGCAAGGAAATCAACAGCAGCAAGCAGCAGCTGATTTTATGCAGCCTATCGTGGAGCCCTATCTGGATAGGCCTGGGAGAGCACAATTTCCTGCACGCAATTTTGAGCTCAAACCGGCACTCATCAACTTGGTGCAAAACAACCAATTTTGCGGTGAAAATCATGAGGATCCCCATGATCATCTCCAAACCTTCCAGGAGCTCTGCGACACAATAAAAAATCAGGGAGTCTCACCTGATGCTATAAGACTAATGTTATTTCCCTTTTCTTTGTTTAGTGGTGCCAGGGATTGGTATAAATCACTGCCCATAAATCAGAGGAGTACCTGGGCAGATTTGGTGAGGAGTTTTCTGTTGAAGTACTTTCCTGAATCTAAGATAGACGAGGGACGAGAGAAAATTGGAGAGTTCAAGATGAAGCCGGACGAGTCATTGTATGACGCGAAGGAAAGATTCGCTAGCCTTTTGAGGCGATGCCCCCAACACGGATACCAACTGTGGGAGCAACTGAGGAAATTCTATGGAGGACTCACCCATCCATGGAGAATGATGTTGGACGCTGCAGGCGGAAGACATTTACTCCATTTGCCCATGGATCAAGCCTGCGAAAAGATTGAGACAATGTCTGTCAACAGATCTGTGTTGAACAGCAATGACAAGAAGGCGGACCCCCCTAGAAAAGTTTTTGCTGTAAGTGAAGGAAAAATGGATTTCGAAAAACTGCAGGAACAGGTAGCTGCGATACAGCTAGGACAGGAGAAAGGAAAGGGAGCAGGTACTTCTCAGGCAGGAGCCTCATCTGGCCAAGTGCAAGCACAGCAATCGGAAGCAATTTGTGGGCTATGTCAGGGACCACATCCAACTGACACATGCCAACAACTAGCCACAGAAAGCTGCAATTATGCAGGGAACTACCAGAACCGCCACCCCAACCTCTCCTATTCCAACAACAATGCACTCAATGCGCATTTGTTGACACAGCCAAACCAGCCTAACCAGTTTGCGAACCAGAACCTTCAGCAGAACTTCAGACCTCAGAATCAAGGATTCGTCCAGCAGAGAGTTCAGAACTTCCAGAACCAGAACCAGAACTTTCAACCCCATATCCAACAGAGGCCCAACCAAAACTAAGGCCAGAATTTCCAAAACTTCCAATCCCAACCTGATCATAATCAGCAATACAACCAAAAGCCACCATCTCGCCTGGAGAATTTGATGACCGAGTTTATTTCCAATCAAAGGGAGATAAACCAGCAGTTGCAGTCATCAATCAAAAATGTGAGATGCATGTCACTCAGTTGGCTAAGGAATTGCAGAACAGAGGGAAAGGAACATTGCCGAGCAGCACTGAAGCCAACCCGCAATGCAAGGCAATCACATTGCGGGGAGGCAAGACTCTGAAGGGAAATGTTGGATCTGCAAAGAAGAAAGATATGAAAGTAAAGGTTTCATTGGAGGTAGAAAAGGAAAAGGAAAAGGTTGAAGGAGATGAAAGTGTTGAGCTGGTAAAGGATAGATCAGATACAGCTAACTCGCAGGCTGAAGCTGCAAATGAAGCTGAAGAGGGTGTGGGTGAAGGTACAACTTCCTTCTCTTTACCACCAAAAATAGATAATAATAAGTACATGCCAAGGGTGCCGTACCCTGCACGTCTTAAAAATAAGGAACATGACCTAAAATTCAAGAAATTTCTAGAACGGTTAAAGTCTGTAGAGATAACCATTCCTCTCGTGGAAATGATTTCAGAAATGCCCATCTATGCTAAGTTCTTGAAAGAATTGATTTCAGGGAAAAGGCAGATAGAGCAGGAGGAGGTGCATTCTCAACAGCACATGCAGTGCCATAGTTCAAAGGAAGCTACCCGAAAAGAAAGAGGACCCTGGGTGTTGCACGCTTCCAGTACAGATTGGAAAGGCCAAAGTGAGCATGGGGCTATGTGATCTAGGATCCAGCATCAACGTGATGCCTCTAGCCATGGCAATTCGCCTAAGGCTCGGAGAGATTGAACCGGTCAAGATGAAACTGCAACTGGCAGACAGATCAATCACTAAGCCCGTAGGAATCCTCAAGGATGTGGTGGTCAAAACCGGCCAAGTGCTTTTCCCGGTTGACTTCATCATCCTTGACATCGAAGAGGACTCTGAAATGCCACTTATCCTGGGACGCCCGTTTTTGGCCACTGGCGGTGCACTGATTGACGCCACATCTGGAAGAGTCACATTGAGGGTGGATAATCGAGAAATCTCTTTTGACATGGAAGAGCTGTAGAAATTCCTGAATCAGGGATCCTGTTCCATGTTTGATGTAATAGAAAGTAGGTGTGAGGATGAGAGCATAGACTCCATGACTGTAATGACGGACAAAATTTCAAAACAGGTACTGACGCCTGGAGGTGCTGAGCAACAAAGAAGCTGCAACGCTGTCCACTTCGAAGACCCTATCACAGGGGATCTTGAAGAGTTTGACGATGTTGAATTCACTCCGGAGGAGGAAGAGAGCACCACGGAAGAGGAAGTGGATCCTGTACTGACACAGGGTCCTGAAGGTAAATCTGATCTCTCACCCCCAACCAATTCTCGCAAATTACTACCTTCCGTTGAATGTCCACCAGAGCTTGAACTTAAAATACTTCCGGATCATCTTAAGTACGTCTTTCTCGCTGAACATAAAAGATTACCGGTAATTGTGTCAGCCAAGCTGACACAAGAACAAGAAAAAGCTCTGGTAGACATTCTAAAGAAATATGTACATGCAATTGGATGGACCATTTCTGATATAAAAGGAATAAGCCCCTCTGTTTGCATGCACAGAATTTTAATGGAAGAGGAGTACAAGCCCTCAAGGCAACCACAAAGGCGTCTGAATCCCCACATGCAAGAAGTGGTAAGGAAAGAAGTTATCAAGCTCCTAGATGCTGGTATCATCTATCCTATATCTGACAGCAAATGGGTTAGCCCAGTGCAGGTAGTACCTAAGTGTGGGGGAATGTGCATAACAACTAATGAGCAAGGAGAAGAAGTGGCGGCACGTCCAGTAACCAGTTGGAGGGTCTGCATCGACTACCGGAAGCTTAACACCGCTACGCGGAAGGATCATTTTCCCTTGCCATTCATTGATCAGATGCTGGAGAGGTTGGCCGGGAGGGAGTACTACTGCTTTTTGGATGGGTACTCTGGTTACAATCAGATTGTAATAGCTAGTGAAGATCATGATAAGACCACTTTCATGTGCCCATATGGAACTTTTGCATACAGGCGCATACCTTTTGGCCTTTGCAATGCGCCTGCCACTTTTCAGCGATGCATGATGTCTATTTTCTCAGAATTTATCGAAAAATGGATAGAAGTTTTCATGGATGACTTCTCTGTGTATGGAGATACTTTTGATGAATGTTTGACAAATCTTGCAAAAATTTTGAAAAGATGCGAGGACACTAACCTAGTTTTGAACTGGGAGAAGTGCCATTTCATGGTCACCGAAGGAATAGTGTTGGGTCATCGCATCTCGCGCGCAGGCATCGAAGTCGATAGAGCCAAGGTCTCAGTCATATCCAACCTTCCATTACCAAACTCAATAAAAGCAGTTAGGAGTTTCTTAGGGCATGGCGGTTTTTACCGGAGATTCATTAAAGATTTTCTAAAATTGCCAAGCCGCTCACTAATTCGCTTTGTAAAGAAAATTCTTTCGTAATAAGTGAAGCGTGTGTTCAAGCCTTTGACACGCTCAAGAAGATGTTAATTTCCGCTCCAATAGTGCGACCACCCGATTGGTCAATGCCTTTCGAGGTCATGTGCGATGCAAGTGATCTCGCCGTGGGTGCAGTTCTTGGGCAACATAAAGAAGGAAGGCATTGCGTAATTCATTACGCCAGCCATTCCCTGACTGAAGCCCAAGTCAATTACACCACCACGGAGAAAGAAATGTATGCTGTGGTTTTCGCGTTGATAAATTCAGACAATACCTCATTGGTACGAAAACCATAGTATACACCGATCACTCTGCACTGAGATACTTGTTTAGCAAACAAGACGCCAAACCTCGATTAATCAGGTGGGTACTTTTGTTGCAAGAATTTGACATCATAATAAAAGATAGAAAAGGCAGAGACAATGGTGCTGCTGACCATTTGTCTCGAATAGAAAATGATAAAAATGAGATAGCCGTTAATGAAAATTTTCCGGATGAGCAACTGTTTGCCTTGCATCTTCACGATCAAGCTTGTCCATGGTTTTCCGACATTGCTAACTTTCTAGCATGTGGAATAACTCCACCATTCCAGAGTAGGAAACAAAAAGCAAGGTCCAACCGAGAGGTAGTTAACTACTTCTGGGAAGATCCTTATCTCTTTAAGCATTGTGCAGATTCAATTATTAGACGTTGCGTAACTGAGCACGAGGCTTATCAAATCGCTAAAAAATGTCATGAATCGGAATATGGAGGTCACTATGGCCCCACTCGAACAGCTCACAAGGTGCTCGAGTGTGGTTTCTATTGGCCTACCATTTACGAGGATTGCAAGACGTTTGTTAAAGCTTGCGACAGATGCCAAAGATTAGGGAATATCTCCAAGAGGGATGAAATGCCGCAAAAAAGAATTCTCATCCTTGAGATTTTCGATGTATGGGGTATTGACTTCATGGGGCCATTTCCAACATCTGATGGGAATCATTACATCTTGGTAGCTGTCGATTACGTGTCCAAGTGGGTCGAGGCGGTTGCGCTGCCAACCAACGATGGTCACCAAGTCATCAAATTTTTGAAAAATAACATTTTCAATAGATTTGGTGTACCTAGGGTAATCATATATGATGGAGGAACCCACTTTGTCAACAAAGCTTTTGCAAATCTCATGAGCAAAAATGGGATTCTCCACAAGATCGGCACGCCTTATCATCCCCAAACCAGTGGCCAAGTCGAGGTATCTAACCGCGAAATCAAACACATACTCGAAGCCACTGTGGGGATAACCCGCAAAGACTGGTCACGTAGACTCAATGATGCTCTATGGGCATACCGCACTGCATTCAAGACTCCCATTGGGATGTCCCCATACAGGCTTATCTTTGGAAAAGCCTGTCATTTGCCTGTAGAACTAGAGCACAGGGCTTACTGGGCCGTAAAAACGCTTACTTTTGACCCACGAGTTGCTCAGAGTAAACGCAAGTGGACCTCAATGAAATTGAGGAATTACGTGCGAAAGCTTATGAAAGCTCGAGGATTTACAAAGAGCGGACCCAGAAGTTACACGATCGTCGCATAAAATCTAAACACTTCTATGTTGGCCAAAATGTCTTGTTATTCAATTCTAGGTTAAAGTTGTTCCCCGGAAAGCTTAAATCCAGATGGGAAGGGCCATACGAAGTGGTGCACGTGTTTGAAAGTGGAGCTGTCAGGATTCGAACTAACAAAGGAGAGCTGGTGGTGAATGGACACAGGTTGAAGGAGTATCTAGGGCAGTTCGACCCCGGAAAGGAAGTTCAAATGACATCAGAGCCGGCCTATGCTCAATAAATATTTATATCTATACATCTATATAATTATTTATTATGTATTTATTCATCTCGACCGATAAGTATCCAAAAATCAACTAAACATTTAGAGTACTAAGACTCTAAATGTGAGGATGTTGATATTTGGAGAAAATCTAATAATTTCTCTTATGTTTGCCTTGCAGGAATTCATGGAACCAACAAAAGAAGGATAAAGCTTTGAAAACCAGTTTCCCGGTTGGATTAATACCACATTTAATGGAAAGTAATTTCGGAATTTAGAGAAATTTAAAATCCGGAATAACTCCATAAAATGAGGGTGTTAATCCAACCTAATTTATGCAAGCAAGTTATCATAGAGTAATATTTCTGTTTTAATGTGTGCCTTCAGTATGTTTTTTATTTTTAAGAAAATCCACAATTTCAGAAAATAGTAAAATTTGAAAATCTTTCAAAATTTTCCTAAGTGTTGAATGCGATCTATTTTTGTATCTCAAATCAATTCGGTTTAAATCGAACTGTTTGAGACAGATCGCATTGGAAGTGTGCCTTGGAAATTTTAACCAATTCTATCTCCAAGCTAATTCGGTCTAGACCGAATTAGCCCTAGAGACCGAATTGGCTTCCCCAAGACACACCCTCCATCCTTGTGTAAATTTGGCCAAGTAGCAATTCGATCTATGGCAATTCGGCCTAGACCGAATTGATTTTGAATAGATAGAATTGATCTACAAAAGGCAGTTGTAATCCCTTAAGTTGTATTTATGCAAGTGAGCAATTCGATCTATAAGGCAAATCGGTCTAGACCGAATTGCCCATATAGACCGAACTGCCTCACAAAAGCATCCCCCTTTATTTTTCCTAAGTAACCAGATTCGGTCTTCTTGTTGTAATTCGGTCTCTAGACCAAATTCGGTCTAGACCGAATTCACTTCAAAAGATCGCATTGCAGCAAGTGTGTTTGCTTTCCCTTCCAATTCGGTCTCTATGCCAATTCGGTCTAGACCGAATTGGCCCGAGAGACCGAATCTCTCACAAACACCTGGAGACCACATCAATTCGGTCTAGACCGAATTGATGGTTCCGTCTCCAATAGACCGAATTACCCAACCCCCTACCCCTTTATATTCCTTATTCCCCCTCTTTTCCCTCACTTTCACTTTTCACACTTCGATATTTTCCCCCGTATCCCCTCTCGCGAACTTCGTCTCCCTCGCGAAACCAGAGCTCGAGCCAGAGTTTTTCTTTGATCAACTCCGCGCAAGGTGTTTAAAAATGGCATTTTCTTCATCTAATCCTACTGGGAGTGTCGGGTAAGTGCTCTGTTTTTTATTTCGCACTCCCATTTTCGCGATTCCAGTGTTGGTTTTTCATTGTTTTTGCGAAATCGGTAATGGGGAAGGAAATGAAGCTTGTTTTCACGTTGGGGATGGTCGGAATGTGGTCGGAATATAGTGGGCATGATCGGGAAGAGGGTAGAACATAATAGGCAGAACCTAGGGTTTCTGTGCTTATGTTCGTAACTGCCATTGTTGTGATTCTTGAGTTTTCTGTGGTGTTGGGGATGTCTTATTTCGTAAATGAGGGTTGCAAAACCCTCAAAAATCTTGTTTTGTTCATTTTGTGATTTTGCTGTTCTGTTTTTGTAGTCTGTGTACATTTTTTTTTGTTAACTATGTTTGGGGTTATAAATCTGTGAAAATGGAAAACACAGTGGTTTGTTTTTCCTTTACAATCACTGTGTTATTTTACTGGTTATGTGATAATGTTGATTAGATATGCATGTTGATGGCACTGCCGTATCTATGCTTTTGGAGCATGAGTTTTTCGCTAAATTTTTGCATGATCATGGTATGAATGGGTTGTCTGTGTTTGTTTTCAATTATGCATGTACTGTGTTTTGTGTATTTTGTCAATAAATGCTTTTGTCGGGTACCTGTTAACCACAAATTGCAAACTCAACTCGAAAGTTGATATCTCAACTCGAAAGTTGATGTTTGCACATACGGGAAACATGGTAGTATAGACGAAACCATGCCAAAATTTTTCTAACACTTTTGGCATGGCATTTATGTCTAAAAAGACAAAAAGTGGTAGAATGTTCTTTTCTGTTAAAAGTGTTTGACCTGTGCTTATTTTATTGTGGGTTAAATGGGGAATATTCAAATGGAACATCTTGTTTCATTCTTTAACACGCATTTCCCAAAACAAAATACAAATGGGGGACCACTCACACCCCCAATTTTATTAAATAAACAAGTCAACACTTCTCATAAAAATCCAAAAATGCTCTTTTTGTGTTTGTGCATGTTCATTTTATTTTTATTCTCCATGATCCATTACTACATGCTAGTGATTGCATAATTGGCCATGTGCATTTGTTCTTCATCATTAATCATCTTGCTACCTATTTCACATGATTTAAATCACCTTTTAAGTGACAAAAATCCAAATCTCTTTCATAGGCTTAATAACCTATGAAATTTTACTTTTTAGTCCTTTGACCACTCCAAAAATCGGTTAGACTATTTATAGTCCAAGAAAAATTTTGTAAGGTTCCCAGATCCTTACTTCTCTCTCTTTTCTCTCTATTTTGTTGCAATAAGAGTTGGATTTTAAAATTCAACTCTATGTTTTTTTTATCAAATAAATTCAAGTAAAAACCAATTAACTCACATTTAGAGCTTAGCTCAAAATGTGAGGATGTTGATTTTCCAACTTGAATATGTTTATCAAAAACTTGCTAAAAACAGTTTCAACTTCTCTTCTCAGGGACAAATATGTGATAACTTCCATAATGAATCTTCCAACAACCACTCCAGACCGTGCCTTTTTGGAAATCGAAAGGCTAAAAAGACAGCAGCGAGAAGCAGAAAGGGCCGAGCAAGACAGACTGTGGAAGGAAGAAATGGCCAAGAAAGCTGAGGAAGAGGCTAAGAAGGCTGAAATGGAAGAGAACAGTAGAAAAGCCCGGGAAGAGGAAGAGAATAGAAAAGCTGCTGAGAAAATTCAAGCCGAGCTAGAGAAGAAGCAGATGAAAGAAATCACAACGGAGGCCGATGTTGGGGACGATGACTGTCAAATAATCAGCGGGACCAACATCGTGCCTATTAAAGTAAAGGAAGAGCCGGCTGAATGGGCTAAAGATGGAAAGAAGCAGCAAAAGGAGATAGCCACTAGGAGGAGTGGAAGTGAAAAGAACGTGGATGAGATCGGCGAAGGACTCAAACCAACAGAAGAGATAGCGGAAATGGTGCAGGAGGGCAATGAGCATTTTGAACAGTTGAAGGAAAAGACTGCGGAACTCTTAGAAAGTTTGGACCAAGTTGCTGCAAACGCAATGGCTGCAGCTGCCGCCCAATCTCAACCCACCGCACCTGATGAGAATATGACAGAATTAGAAGACTCACATGCTGAAGCGGGTCCACAAGTTGAGGCAAACCAAGGAGAAGCAGTGGCAAACGAGGGCAGCGGTGGCAGCTCTCATGTAGAAGTAGATACCATTGAGGACCTGTTCAAGAACAAGACATATCAACAAATCCTCCAAGGGGACTTTGATATCACTGGAGATCAACGAGATAACATGGTAAAACAATTGGGAAAATTAAACACAGGGAGGGACGAGGAGGTACCTCAAAAAGAACATCAACATGTTGTTGACCCCGTCTTTTTTGATGATTTTCTCAAAGCTGTGCTTCATGAATTTCCTTGTAACTCGTCTGAACAGGGAATATCTCAAGGAGGTGAGCAAGCGGAACACGAACAACAGCCTGAAGAACAGCCGCAGACAGATGTGCAGGCTGAAACTGAACATCAAGTAGAGGTTAAACATCATGAGCAGCAAGAGCAGATGGAGGAGAAATCGAATTCTGACTGGGAGCAGGCATACCCTTAGGACACCCAAGAATCAACGGGGTCAGTCCGATCCGCTGGGTATTGGGAGACCTCCACCTCAAAGGGACGCCTGGGGTATCCACAAAGAAATGCAAAAGGTTCCCCATTAAGGACGATGCAGATATAATGAGGAGGTTCAACGGGAACGAGCAGAATGCGGGGCGTTATATGGCGCTGGGAGAGCTATTCGTACCTGATAAAGGATTCAGTTCAGAAATGGTGAATCATCCTATGATGGTCTTCCTGCAACAAAACCATGGATGGACTGAATTCCTTACGCACCACGCTGAACCTGGGATAGCAGAGCTGGTTCGGGAGTTCTACTGCAATATCAATGTCGCTCAAAAGAAGAGTTGGGTGCGAGGAGTTGATGTAGACATATCTGGAGAATATCTGAACAGATTCCTCAACACACCCAACTGGGCATCAGAATTTCCGACAGCTGAGCACTTTGAGAAGGGAGCATGTAAGGCAGTTGAGAGGTCATACTATGACAACATCACAAGGTCTCTCACTGCCGAGAGCTATACTGGCGAGTTCTCTTTCAAAGCCAAACACTTGAAGCTGGAGTTCCAACCTTCATATGACTTCTACATGTCAAAAATCAGGCCCAACCCTCATGCACACGAGACATCTGGTCGAATGCTGAAGGGTTTTGCTAAGCTATGGCATGGACTGAAGATCAATGTGGGTGAGCATATCTTCCATGTCATGACTTCAAGGACCTCCGGCAGGGCGGCTGCTCTCTGCTATCCAAACCTCATTAGAAGAATCTGCGAAGCCCAACGAGTAGATCTATTTGTTTTCTCAGGGAGCGACACCATTGATATGAGTCGCCCAATTCCAGTTCCAAAAATACGGGTATCTGATCCGGTGGTATACGTGATGCCAGATGAGTCATGATAATGGCCAGAAATGACCATTATTTTCAATCCATTTCCGTGTCTTAAACGGGCATTTGATCGCATTCCGGTCTTACATTAAGTAAGAAAGCAGTTGAATTGGACTGATTTATGCATAATTGTAAAAATAATAAGCTGGTGTGAAAAAGGCATAAATATGTAATTTTATTACATATTTATGTTAGAAAAATCCAAAAACATGAGAAAAAGAAATGAAAAGAAAAAGGAATGAAAAAGATGGGAAAAAGAGAGAAAAGCCCACAAAAAGAACATTTTCGGCCCATCTGGCCCAATCCAGCAGGCCCAGGAACACCTTTGTCGCGGAAGCCCCTTTGTCGCGATGCATGGTTCCGCGACAAAGGAGGGTTCCGCGACCAAGCAGCTCAGATGAAGAAGGAAACCAGCCAAGCCCTTTGTCGCGATGTCCTTTGTCGCGATGGCATGTTCCGCGACAAAGGTATGCTCCGCGACAAAGACACCCAATTAGAGACACAAGACCCAGTCGAGAAGCTTTGCCACATGCAGTGTGTTCCGCGACCAAACTTGATGCTCCGAGACAAAGCTGTGATGTGTGTGATGTCTTGAGACACAATGGGCTCGAATCAAGGCCCATGGGCTTAGGGTTACACTTCTATAAATTGAGGTGTTTCCCATGAGCTAAAGGTGGGAATTTTGTTGATTAGAAGTTCTTGAAGGCAAGGCAGTGGGTGCTCACTCTTAGGTAGTTTAGTTTAGTTTTAATATTTTTTGTATTATTTAATTCTTGTCCTTAGATTAGTTTAGTTTAGTGTTTGCCTTTTTGTTTTACTATTTTCAGTAGTTAAGTAGCCACTTTTATACCATGTTTTGGTTTCTAAACTCTTGTTTTAGGGTTTGTAATACCCAAATCATGGGTATTAACAACACCCCTTCAATAATATGGGAAAACATTCATCATTTGTGTCCCAAATCATGAAATGGGTCTCACACCCCATGGATTTATGCTTTCTTTTTCTTTTTGGGGTCATTTGACCCCCATTATGCTCCTATTTATGTTTACTGTTTGCATTTTATGGATGATGTTGTGTGTATGTATGGTCAAACCCTAGATTAGGATGTATGCTTTATTTTTAAATTCTGTCCAGTTTTGTTTAAGCATGTTCTTCCATATTTTGAATGTTTCTTGTTTGTGTTTAGCTTAGAATAGCTTTTTAATCTGAAATAGGGTGAGATCACGCTGTTTGCATGCCACTGTTCATTTCTGCTTTTTCTGACTTTTGTCCTGAACCACCTCTGTCGCCAACCGCCTTTTGTCGCGGAACCACGTTCCGCGACAAAATGGTTGTTCCGCGACAATGGTGTCTAAAGACACTTGTCTTCATATTTTAAAACCCTTTGTCGCGAAACACTTTGTCGCGGAACCACGTTCCGCGACACAACCCTGTTTAGCGACAAAGGAGCCAAACTCTTGCATTTTGTCTGCATGGCTTTCTGTCGCGGAACATTCTTAACGCGGAACCACGTTTCGCGACAAAATCTCATTTTGAGAAGAAAAATTATGCCATGCCCTTATTTCTCTGAAAACCTTTGTCGCGGAACACCTTGTCGCGGAACCACGTTCCGCGACAAAATTTTCCATGCATAGCGACAAGGACCGAATGCTTTAAAAATTTTCTGAAAATCCTTTGCCGCGGAACACTCTTGTCGCGGAACCACGTTCTGTAACACCCCGGTTTTTGGTCACCCAGGTCGGGATGTCACCGCCACACCTCCCTAGCAAGACACGGTTTCTCCGAGCTTACTAAAGAAATGCAAGGCTATGGTTTTTCAGAATTTAAAATATTCAAACAGCCCATTCATATATAATTTAAAAAATAATACATCAAAGTTGCAGCGGAAAATAATATTTACATAAGTATAATGCAGCGGAATTTAAATATAGCCAACACGGCCAGAACACGGGTTAAACAGGCCCGTTCATGCAAGACCTAGTCTAATACAAAAATTCAAAATAATATATCATCCCAAGCTTCCCGTGTATGCATATGACGATGCATAATTCTCAACTCTGGAAGAAAAAGAAAAAGAAAATATGGTTTTGGTCAGCACTACGTGCAGAGTAAGTTAACACATACATAACTATGGGGTTTCAAAGCCATCATTTAATATTTAAAGAAAACATGTGCACAACACCACATAATTTAACTCATTTATCTAACAATAATTAAATGGCATACTTTAAAGGATAGAGATTTCATAAGAGCATAAATATAATTAGCAAAGCAATATAATTATAGGACATAATTTAAAAGCATAATCCAAAAGGAACAATTTTCGAGTCTCCTAGTTTCATATCTCATGTCTCATGTATCAAGTTTATGTTTCAATTGCAATTCGACAAGCTTTATATTTCAATTGCCTCCCGGCAAGCAGTATATTTCAATTGCCTTTCGGCAAGCAAGATATTTCAATTGCCTTTCGGCAAGCAAGATATTTCAATTGCCTTTCGGCAAGCAGGATATTTCAATTGCCTTTCGGCAAGCAAGATATTTCAATTGCCTTTCGGCAAGCAAGATATTTCAATTGCCTTTCGGCAAGCAGGATATTTCAATTGCCCTTCGGCAAGCATCGTATTTCATGTGTATTTTATTTCAAAGGAATTCCCAATCGTTTAAACCCCAAAGGCTAATTTCATGTTTCAACAAGATTTCAAGATTTCGTTTCCGGTAAACCACAGTTTACTCTAAAATTCGTCTAAAATCAGATTTAATTCCAAAAATTCCAAAATTCCATATCTGACTCGGAAACATCAAGATCTACAACTTTCGTGTTTTAACTTTTTCAATCCGAGATACCTAAGTAGGTCAAAATCGCCAATTTTCGCATAAGAACAAATCTGTCCGGGTTTAATGCATCACAGTTTAAAGATTTCGAATTCTACCATAGCAATTCAACTCCAAATTTAATGAAATTTTACAGGGATCATCTTAAGACATTTATCTACAACTTTCATGTTTGGCCAAAGATCTAAAACAGCCTAGATCCTATGTCAAAAACGTGATCAAGATCATTCCTAAGTTCTGTCCAAGATTTCAAGATCTAGAATCAAATAGTTCGGTTTCAACGGGTTTTCACATAACAAATCAACTCCAAAAATTCTCAAATTTTTACAGTAGCTAGGTCTAAGTCTTAGGAACTGTTTTTGTGTTTTAAGTTTTTCCGTTTGAGTTCGTCTTAAAGGTCGGAAAAATTCACCAAATCTGTTGCGTCGGTAGAAAAACAAAAGTGGACAGATTTATGATTCTTGTCAAATCTTTTAGGTTTCGAATGTTTTAAAATCTCCCAAAACCATGTAAGGTTAACTTATCGAGTTTATGAACGTCAGGGATGTCTAATTCGGAGGCGTGGCTTCCAGATCACCGTTTCTCCTCTCCGTTCGTCGGGTTCTACGATCTAGATTCGATACGGGGTGTAGAAAGAAAAGAACCGAAGTTAGAATCCGTTTTCGGATTGAAACGTGAAGAGATTTATCGAACCAGAGCTTACCACAATGTTTGGAGACCCTTGGATTTTCGTCCAAAGCTGCTGCCTCCGTTTGGTGCTATCCGTCGACTCCGAATTTAGGGTTTCGAATGTGTAGAGAGTTGTAGGGTTTCGTAAAGGTATTCGGAGCTCCTAGAAGGTCTTATTTATAGATATCTAAGACCTAGGGCGTCCAAAATCTGACCCCAAGGGTCTTGGGTCGAGAGACGTTCAACCGAAAGTCGAAAAATCCGCGTTCGGGCGAGAAAATCTCGCTTGGTTTGTTGCTGCCAGAGTGGCGCGGTCGTGGCGCGGTCTAAGGCCATTAACCGCGCGGCCAGCGCGCCACTCACGCCTGGACTCCGGTCCGGGCGGGTCGTGCGATCCGTCGTGCTTTTCCGCCTCTCTTTCGGGTTTCTATCCCTCTATGCTCCCGAATTCCGATTTCCGGGGTATCTTCGGGTTTCTACTTTCTCTCTAAATTTATTCTCGGGTCTAATTGGATGTTTGGACTCGAATCCTCGAGTTCATTAGTGTCGAGTTTCGGTGTATAATTTATTTACCTTTAATCCATCTTTTTATTTAATTAAATTCCTTTAATTCCTATTTAAGTAAAAATCTCATTTCCACATTTCCTTATCTTTATTTATTTCTTTATTTGCTGGATTAATTTATTTATTTATGGTATTTATTTTATTTATTATTTAATTATTGTTTTATTTTATGTTGGAAAATTCTTGGGTATTACAGTCTACCCTCCTTAAGAATCAACTTCGTCCTCGAAGTTGTGTTTCGGCTCTTCTCGTGCCAAAGTCTTTTTGTTGTTTTATTATTTTGTGACTGAACTTAGAATCAAAACTTCTAAGCTGCCTACGTACCCGGTGAAGGGATCAAGCCATAACGTAGTTCAAAAATTTATTTGGGATACATATTGCCGAGCCAAACTCAAAATAATGCAACTACTTTATTACGGGGTATCACATCCTCTCCCCCTTAGGACTCCAGTTATGTCCCCATAACTGCCTATTCAGTATTCTCGAGAGGTTTCGGGTTTTGGTCTTTATTCTGATGGTACTGGTGCCGTTGGTTGTTGCCACCTTGGCCGTCTGGGTTTCGTGGTTGCTTAAGTCGAGTAGTCACATCCTCTCTCTTGTCGATATTCTCTCTCCGGGTCCGGCAATCACGCAGCTGATGACCACGTCGACCACATCGAAGGCATGCTCCAGGCTGAGGGCATCCTCTCGCATAATGCGGTTTACCACACTTTGGACATGGTGACGCATAGTCACAATGGTTGAAGACTATCCCCTTTTTCTCCCCATTGTCATTTTGATGTTGTCCTTTCGAGTTTCCATCGAAATGGTCCTTATCCACCTTGTATTCTCCTTGTGGTCCTTGGTTAGCCTCATCTACCAGTTTCCGTTTCAGTCCTTGGACTCGTGCAACCGCTACCGCACGATCATAAACCGTCTGCAGGTTCGTGAATTGTCCTACTGCGAGTATCTCCCGGATACTAAGGTTCAGACCCATCTCGAATTTCTGAGCCTTGTCAGAGTCGGTTGGTACTATCCTCGTAGCAAATCGTACTAACTCCTTAAACCGGGTGTAATACTCCTGCACCGTCCGTCCCTCTTGCTTCAGTGATAAAAACTCTTCGTACATTGCCGCCTTGGTGCTCATGGGGTAGAATCGGTCCCTTAAATCCTCCTTAAGTTTAGTCCACGAATAAGCTTCTTCAGCTTCCTCTAAATTCCTCTGGAGGTCTTGCCACCACTCATCGGCTTCGCCTCCTAAGTAGTAGGTTGCTATTCGTGTCTTTGCCTCATCAGGACATTTGATAGCATCCAAGAGCTTATCAAATGTACGGATCCACCCCTCTAGTTTGGCGGGATCCTCCTGCCCATCATAACGTGGTGGTTGATAGGGATTCACCAACGCTAGATAGTTGGTTTGAGCTACGGGCGGAGTTACTGCTGCAGATGTCCTATGCACCTCCGCATTTCCTAATGCTACTAGGAATCCCTCTATCGTTTTTAAACGTGCCTCCATATTATTGGGCGCTTGAGGCACTTGCTCTCCTAGGTTCTGAGGACTTTCACTGTTGTTGGGCGTGTTGGAAAGGTTAACGTCAGTGCCGTTTGGACTCACCTTCCTTGGTTTCTTCCTAGGCGCCATTTTCTGTTATAACGTGTAGAGTTTAGATAGATCGCTCGAACAAGACGTTTCGTAAATTTCAAATTTCAAATTTTCGGATTTGTTGTTTGGAAATCCAAACAAGATTTTTGAAATAAAGAGTGTTTTAATAAAACTTGATTTTCTCATTGTTCCACATGAGGAAGTTTTCTAATTTGTACAAGGGTAGGAATGGCTAAGGTCGAGGATTGTTATGATTAGGCGAACGCATAGATGAACGCGATCTAGAACTAAGGCAAGATCAGTCTCTAGTTATTGTTTCTAGTTCGATGTCGTGCCTCAAGATTATATAGGTGTAACAAGAGATCTAAGTTAATTTCGCCAAGATTCTAAGTTCAATTCGCAAAGATTCTAAGTTAGAATTCGCAAAGATTCTAAGTTCAAGTTTCGCCAAGATTCTAAGTTCATAACAGAGATGCAACATGCAAATGCAATGATATTTCCCCCCAATAATAATTTAATGCACCACATATATATACATTTTCCATGGGTTTTAAAATAAAAATTTGCCATGGAAATAATACTTTAAAATTTAAAATAATAGTTAAAATCCTCGGACCTCTATATTAGGTCAAAAATAATTATCATTTGGGCTTAAAAATGATTTGGACTAGGAAACTTTCAAAATAATAATTTGGGCTTAAATAATAATTTAAAAATAATAATGGTTTAAAAATAATAATAGGTTTAAAAATAATAATAATAATAGGTTTAAAAATACTAATTTAAAAATAAGCCGGGCTCTGATACCACTCTGTAACACCCCGGTTTTTGGTCACCCAGGTCGGGATGTCACCGCCACACCTCCCTAGCAAGACACGGTTTCTCCGAGCTTACTAAAGAAATGCAAGGCTATGGTTTTTCAGAATTTAAAATATTCAAACAGCCCATTCATATATAATTTAAAAAATAATACATCAAAGTTGCAGCGGAAAATAATATTTACATAAGTATAATGCAGCGGAATTTAAATATAGCCAACACGGCCAGAATACGGGTTAAACAGGCCCGTTCATGCAAGACCTAGTCTAATACAAAAATTCAAAATAATATATCATCCCAAGCTTCCCGTGTATGCATATGACGATGCATAATTCTCAACTCTGGAAGAAAAAGAAAAAAGAAAATATGGTTTTGGTCAGCACGTAGTGCTGAGTAAGTTAACACATACATAACTATGGGGTTTCAAAGCCATCATTTAATATTTAAAGAAAACATGTGCACAACACCACATAATTTAACTCATTTATCTAACAATAATTAAATGGCATACTTTAAAGGATAGAGATTTCATAAGAGCATAAATATAATTAGCAAAGCAATATAATTATAGGACATAATTTAAAAGCATAATCCAAAAGGAACAATTTTCGAGTCTCCTAGTTTCATATCTCATGTCTCATGTATCAAGTTTATGTTTCAATTGCAATTCGGCAAGCTTTATATTTCAATTGCCTCCCGGCAAGCAGTATATTTCAATTGCCTTTCGGCAAGCAAGATATTTCAATTGCCTTTCGGCAAGCAAGATATTTCAATTGCCTTTCGGCAAGCAGGATATTTCAATTGCCTTTCGGCAAGCAAGATATTTCAATTGCCTTTCGGCAAGCAAGATATTTCAATTGCCTTTCGGCAAGCAGGATATTTCAATTGCCCTTCGGCAAGCATCGTATTTCATGTGTATTTTATTTCAAAGGAATTCCCAATCGTTTAAACCCCAAAGGCTAATTTCATGTTTCAACAAGATTTCAAGATTTCATTTCCGGTAAACCACAGTTTACTCTAAAATTCGTCTAAAATCAGATTTAATTCCAAAAATTCCAAATTTCCATATCTGACTCGGAAACATCAAGATCTACAACTTTCGTGTTTTAACTTTTTCAATCCGAGATACCTAAGTAGGTCAAAATCGCCAATTTTCGCATAAGAACAAATCTGTCCGGGTTTAATGCATCACAGTTTAAAGATTTCGAATTCTACCATAGCAATTCAACTCCAAATTTAATGAAATTTGACAGGGATCATCTTAAGACATTTATCTACAACTTTCATGTTTGGCCAAAGATCTAAAACAGCCTAGATCCTATGTCAAAAACGTGATCAAGATCATTCCTAAGTTCTGTCCAAGATTTCAAGATCTAGAATCAAACAGTTCGGTTTCAACGGGTTTTCACATATCAAATCAACTCCAAAAATTCTCAAATTTTTACAGTAGCTAGGTCTAAGTCTTAGGAACGGTTTTCGTGTTTTAAGTTTTTCCGTTTGAGTTCGTTTTAAAGGTCGGAAAAATTCACCAAATCTGTTGCGTCGGTAGAAAAACAAAAGTGGACAGATTTATGATTCTTGTCAAATCTTTTAGGTTTCGAATGTTTTAAAATCTCCCAAAACCATGTAAGGTTAACTTACCGAGTTTATGAACGTCAGGGATGTCTAATTCGGAGGCGTGGCTTCCAGATCACCGTTTCTCCTCTCCGTTCGTCGGGTTCTACGATCTAGATTCAATACGGGGTGTAGAAAGAAAAGAACCGAAGTTAGAATCCGTTTTCGGATTGAAACGTGAAGAGATTTATCGAACCAGAGCTTACCACAATGTTTGGAGACCCTTGGATTTTCGTCCAAAGCTGCTGCCTCCGTTTGGTGCTATCCGTCGACTCCGAATTTAGGGTTTCGAATGTGTAGAGAGTTGTAGGGTTTCGTAAAGGTATTCGGAGCTCCTAGAAGGTCTTATTTATAGATATCTAAGACCTAGGGCGTCCAAAATCTGACCCCAAGGGTCTTGGGTCGAGAGACGTTCAACCGAAAGTCGAAAAATCCGCGTTCGGGCGAGAAAATCTCGCTTGGTTTGTTGCTGCCAGAGTGGCGCGGTCGTGGCGCGGTCTAAGGCCATTAACCGCGCGGCCAGCGCGCCACTCACGCCTGGACTCCGGTCCGGGCGGGTCGTGCGATCCGTCGTGCTTTTCCGCCTCTCTTTCGGGTTTCTATCCCTCTATGCTCCCGAATTCCGATTTCCGGGGTATCTTCGGGTTTCTACTTTCTCTCTAAATTTATTCTCGGGTCTAATTGGATGTTTGGACTCGAATCCTCGAGTTCATTAGTGTCGAGTTTCGGTGTATAATTTATTTACCTTTAATCCATCCTTTTATTTAATTAAATTCCTTTAATTCCTATTTAAGTAAAAATCTCATTTCCTCATTTCCTTATCTTTATTTATTTCTTTATTTGCTGGATTAATTTATTTATTTATGGTATTTATTTTATTTATTATTTAATTATTGTTTTATTTTATGTTGGAAAATTCTCGGGTATTACACGTTCCGCGACAAAATCCTGCTTAGCGACAAAGAAGCGTTATGCTGCCAAAAATTCTAAAAACTTGTCGGGATACCCATGTCGCGGACCTCGGTCCGCGACAAAATTTATGATATCGCGACAAAGACTTCCTTCTCTCTATTTAATCTCAAACATTCTTCATTCTCTTTCTATGTTATATTGCATCACTCACATCATAACCCCATGGGTTAAGGTGTAACATTCTGGAATTGCAATATAGGGTGTTATGCTGCCCAAATTTTGATTCTCCATTTTCATCGCTTAACTAATTGAACCCTTGAGTCATTAATGATTAAAGATTGAGATTAGCAATAATTAAACATCGATAATCATCATGATTAAAGGACCTTTGTTCAATTGCCATTAAAATACTCCTCTATAAATAAAATCTTGATGACTTAAGCAGATAATCCGGACTGTAATTAATTATGGTAGGAGGGATTATTTAAGTCATCAATTATGGATTGATTCCATAACCTTGCATGAGAAACCAATGTCTCTCATGCAAGTTGCTCTCTTTATTTCATTTTATTTTGTCTTTTGTGTATTGTGTGTAACAATTAGTAAAGAATACATCAGACTAATGTTGGCGGGTATTCCCTCATGGATAACTAGCTCGCAATCTGGGTATTAATTACTAAATGTTATTTTGCATGGTTTGGATAGCAATCAGTGGAAGCCTTGGCTGTTCGCCCATCCGGGGTTATAATAGCTGCTCAGTTGACTCCTATCCAGATACAGTTTTATTTTAATTATCGTAATTTCCAAACCCAAATTCCAATCTGTAATAAAACTCTGCTAATGTCTGTCAACATTAGCTGATAAGTACTATAGAGAGGAAGCATGTAGGTTTTTATCCGAATTCACAGATAGAGGAGGCCCAACTGGTATTGACACTACCATTTTAGGGTCTAAGCTATCTAAATTCGCTCCATCCGAGTAATTGGGAGATTGGATAGTAGGTGTTTACAGTCCACCCGATTATTCTGCCATAACTTTGGTCCCCTGACCACTTCATATCTGTATTTCACCTTCTGTCTAGACCTACCTCTATATATTTTGGGTCAATTAATTTTACACTTCCCTATATCCTTATGCATGATAATATTATGTACTATTGTGGTCTGTAATTATTTTGGGATCCTTCCCTTGGACATCAGAAGTCTGCATTCAAACAGATATTGCGTATTAAATTCCCAACAAAAACTCCTTTATTGGGATAAATTCCTCAGTTATGACTAATTCATATTCTGTCACGGGTTGATTTTGGGAAATTAGAAGCAGAGTCAGCGATTAGGTCTCACCTAGACTGAAAGGATCTGTGTTTTAACTGAGAGTCTAGTACCTGTTCAGGGAATGATTTTCAAATCCTTTATTTTCCAAAATTGTTGTTTGTTGGGAATCTAAAATTAAATATCACACCGAGATGGGGTCCACTTGGACTCAAATACAGTGTAATAAATAATTTTAGAGGAACATCATCCAGGCCTTGGTTATTTTCTAAGATAGGGTTGAGTTTTCTTTCAACTGCTATCCTCTTCTGCCAAAGCCTATTTTTGAGTCCTTAGTGAGTACATCCGGAACAAACTTATTTATTAGTCTGTTTCATTAGTTTGTATCTCACAACCACCCGGAAGGAAGTGAACACTGCGAGCATTTCACCGAGAGCCGGGAATTCTTGATCCATACCCAGTCATCTTGACTGGGTGCTGTCTTTTACTACCAGGGTCAGGCCTTCAAAACCTCCGAGTGATAGGTTTTAAATGCTTTCTTTACTGCTTTCTTTTAACCGCTTTCATTAGAGGTCACTCGGTTGTATTGAGAGTTGCGTAACTGCTACTAGGATCGACAGTTAAGGGATAGTTCAGAGCTTGATTAGAATCTTTAGGTGTGACATGGGGGAATGATAGTAGTACTTGGCATTTCAATAAATGATTTGTCGGGTGTTGCTTTTCCACCGCGGATGAAGTAACATACCCAGGCCAGGGCAGTTACAAATTTGTGGTATCTTAGAATCTGTGGTCTTAAAAACATGTAAACTCATATTGTAAGTACCTGTCTGTTAAAGGGAAAGCATTATTGAGAGCATGAGAATTAGCTATCTGATAGAATTATTCCAAGCAAAGATCTGTGTATAAAAATGGAAGTTTAATACTGCTTTATCTAAATCTTGTCCAATTTTTATTCTTTTCTTCCTGTCCCTTCTGTCTACATTGTGATTCAGCTTCACTGCTGGCATAATGTAAATTTTCACTGCTTCCATAGATAGTGTTTATCGCATTTGTTTAGAGTAACTTTACCCGCTTTCTAGAATAGACTTATTGGCTTTGTAGAATAGATTTAAGTGCTTTCGTAATCTAGTTTAAATTCAGTCAGTAGTTGTTAATCACTTTTTAAAACCATTTGGAGCAATACGAATGGAAAATCTAGTAAAACGACGTGGGCCCTGCTTCTATCGCACATCCTCCAGTGAACGATCCGGTCTTACTATAAATTACTGCAATTTTTGACACCGTGCGCTTTCGGGCCACAGTTTCTTAAACACGAGTAATAAAAACGAGACAACCTATAAATATATCCCTAATCCTAACTCCGCCATCATAAATTGGTTTCATTTAAATAAAATTGAAAACCAGGATTATTGTTTTTCAGAAAATACTCATATAATGGAAAATGTGTCAAAAGTTTCATGGCAGAGGATCTTCATGACGCGAAACTATGATAAATTTCATGATGACTACGGCCGGGGACCTTCAGTGTGACAGACTGAAGGTCAAGATTAAACTATCTATCCCGGCTACACCGTGAAAATTGTCAAAAGTTTCATGCCAGGGAGGATCATTGCGTCATTTGAAATCAAGTTTCCCACATGAGTAATAAAAAGTGGAATATATCCGTAAACCCCTTCCCATGAATCATAACTCTTTTCATTTAATAAATTTAACCTGGGATATTTTATAGAAATACTCGTGTGCGAAAATTGTCAAAAGTTTCATGGCGCCGTTGCCGGGGAGGATGCAGCGCTGATTTACTAGAGAATTACATTCCTCATTGCTCCTTGTTAGCTTATACATATAAATATAAATATTCACCCCAAAACCGATTCTAACCCGGGAAATGTGCAGGTACTGTCATAGCTAAGACCTCTGTTCTATGCAAAAGAGGAAGGAGACTCCAGCCGAGATCCCGTTCAACGCAGAGATTGAGAAAACAGCTCGTCGTCTGAGGGCGGAAGCTAGGCAAAGAAAGAAACGGGAAAGACAAGCTCTCCTCTCTCCAAGCACAAGCAGTGACATCTCAGACATGGCGGATAACCATGGCAATCCCCCAAACATTCCACTTAACCCACCACTCCAAAACATCGTAGAGGACCCAGAAGACGTTGACGTTGAGAATTTGGAGGATCTCCCACCACAGGTCATTCAGGGAGGTGAGAATCCCCCAAACCTCGAGCAGCAACCCTTCGAGATGCCTCCACCCAACCCAAACCACCAAAATCCCCAAAACAACCCACTTAACCAGAATAACCCTAATAACCAAAATTTTCAGAATCCTCAATTTCCAAACCCCTAGTTTAACCAAAACCAGAATCATCCCAACCCGAACGATTTCAATGATCCCAGAAATTACTATCCGAATCAGAACTTTTACCCACAGCAATACCAAGGAGGGCCAGGGAACAATCAAAAGGCAGCCGCAGCTGACTATATGCAGCCCATTCTAGAACCATATTTGAACATTCCTAGACAAGCCCCATTCTTGGCCAGGAATTTCGAATTAAAGCCGGCTCTCATCAATCTGGTTCAGAGCAACCAGTTCGCAGGAGCAAATCATGAAGATCCCCACGATCACCTACAGACTTTCCTGGAACTGTGTGATACGATCAAAAACCAGAATGTATCTGCTAACACCATTCGATTGAGGCTGTTTCCTTTCTCTCTGACTAGCGGGGCAAGGACATGGTATAAATCACTGCCCGTGAATCAGAAGTCTGCATGGGAGGACGTTATCAGAAATTTCCTGACAAAGTACTTCCCGGAATCCAAGGTGGATGAATGCCGCTCTAAGATTGCGGAATTCAAGATGAAACCAGACGAATCCCTGTATGATGCAAAGGAACGGTTCTTCAACCTGCTCAGGAAATGCCCCCAGCATGGTCTTCATGAGTGGGAGAAATTGAGAAAGTTCTATAGCGGTTTGACCCCAGCATGGAAGAACATGCTTGATGCCGCTGGTGGTCAACACCTGCTATACATCCCCATGGACCAAGCCAGGGCCAAGATTGAAGCAATGAGTGTAAACAGAACTGTACTTTCTAATGATGTTAATTCCCCTCCCCCTCGTGGTTTATGTGCTGTAGGTACAGTAGGGAAATCTGAACTGGACAAACTGAAAGACCAAGTGGCCGTTGATAATGGCAAAAAATGACCATTATTTTCAATCCATTTCCGTGTCTTAAACGGGCATTTGATCGCATTCCGGTCTTACATTAAGTAAGAAAGCAGTCGAATTGGACTAATTTATGCATAATTGTAAAAATAATAAGCTGGTGTGAAAAAGGCATAATTATGTAATTTTATTACATATTTATGTTAGAAAAATCCAAAAACATGAGAAAAAGAAAAGGAAACAAAAAGATGGGAAAAAGATCGAAAAGCCCACAAAAAGAATATTTTCGGCCCATCTGGCCCAATCCAGCAGGCCCAGGAAGACCTTTGTCGCGGAAGCCCTTGGCACGATGCAGTGCTCCGCGACAAAGGCATGTTCCGCGACCAAGACGCACAAATGAAGAGGAGACCTGCCAAGCCCTTGGCGCGATGACCTTTGTCGCGATGGCATGCTCCGCGACAAAGGCATGTTCCGCGACCAAGATGCACAAATAGAGACACAAGACCCAGTCGAGAAGCCTTGCCACATGCAGTGTGTTCCGCGACCAACTTGATGCTCCGAGACAAAGCTGTGATGTGTGTGATGTCTTAAGACACAATGGGCTAGAATCAAGGCCCATGGGCTTAGGGTTACACTTCTATAAATATGAGGTGTCTCCCATGAGCTAGGTGTTGGTTGGAATTTTGTTGATTAGAAGCTCTTGCAGGCAAGCAGTAGGAGTTCTCTCTTAGGTAGTGTAGTGTAGCTTAGTTTTATTTTTCTTGTATTATTTAATTTTTGCTCTTAGTGTAGTTTAGTTTAGTGTTTTACTGTTCACAGTTGCTTAGATAGCCATTTTTATACCATGTTTTGGTTTCTAAACTCTTGTTTTAGGGTTTGTAATACCCAAATCATGGGTATTAACAACACCCCTTCAATAATATGGGAAAACATTCATCATTTGTGTCCCAAATCATGAAATGGGTCTCACACCCCATGGATTTATGTTTTCTTTTTCATTTTGGGGTCACTTGACCCCCATTATGCTTTTTTTATGTGTTCACTGTTGGCATATTATGGATAATGTTGTGTGGATGTGTGACCAAACCCTAGATTAGGACTCCTGCTTTATTTTAATATTCTGCCCATCCTTGTTATTTTTGTTTAAGCATGTTCTCCTTTATTTTGAATGTTTCTTGTTTATTTTTAGCTTAGAATAGCTTTTTGATCTGAAATAGGGTGAGATCACGCTGTTTGCATGCCACTGTTCATTTCTGCTTTTTCTGACTTTTGTCCTGAACCACCTTGGGCGCCAACCGCCTTCTGGCGCGGAACCACGTTCCGCGACAAAATGGCTGTTCCGCGACCAAGGTGTTTCAAGACACTTGTCTCCATAATTTAAAACCCTTTGTCGCGGAGCCACGTTCCGCGACAAAACTGTCCATGCATAGCGACAAAGGAGCCAAACTCTTGCATTTTGTCTTCATGGCTTTTTGTCGCGGAATCATCTTGTCGCGGAACCACGTTCCGCGACAAAATCCCATTCTGAGACAGAGAAATTATGCCATGTTCTTTGATCTTTGAACACCTTGTCGCGGAACACCTTGTCGCGGAACCACGTTCCGCGACAAAATTTCCATGCATAGCGACAAAGGTTCAAATGCTTTAGAATTTTATGAAAACACTTTGTCGCGATGCCACTCTTGTCGCGGAACCACGTTCCGCGACAAAATCTTGCATAGCGACAAAGAGGCGTTATGCTGCCAAAAATTCTAAAAACTTGTCGGGATGTCCATGTCGCGGATCTCGGTTCGCGACAAAATTTATGATATCGCGACAAGGGTTCCTCTCCCACTATTTAATCTCAAACATACTTCATTCTCCCCCTTTTATATTGCAACACTCACATCATAACCCCACGGGTTAGGATGTAACATTCTGGAATTGCAATATAGGGTGTTATGCTGCCCAAATTTTGATTCTCCATTTGCATCACTTAACTGATTGAACCCTTGACTCATTAATGATTAAAGATTGAGATTAGCAATAATCAAACTTCAATAATCATCATGACTAAAGGATCTTTGTTCAATTGCCATTAAAACATTCTTGTATAAACAAAATCTCGATGGCTTAAACAGATAATCTGGGCTGTAATTAATTATGGTAGGAAGGATTATTTAAGACCATCAATTGTGGACCCAATCCACAACCTTGCATGAGAAACCAATGTCTCTCATACAAGGAATCTTCTTTTGTTTCTTATTTATTTTGTCTTTGTGTGTTGTGTGGAACCATTAGTAAAGAATACATCAGACTAATGTTGGCGGGTACTCCCTCATGGATAACTAGCTCGTATTCTGGGTATTAGTTACTAATTGTTATTTTGCATGGTCTGGATGGCTGTCAGTGGAAGCCTTGGCGGTTCGCCCATCCGTGGTTATAATAGCTGCTCGGCTGACTCCCATCCAGATACAGTTTTATTTTTATTATTTTAATTTCCAAACCTGAATCCCAATCCGTACTGGGAGTCAGTTGGCATCAGTCAATGCTAACTGATGATCATTATAGAAGGGAAGCATGTAGGTTCTTATCCGAATTCACAGACAGTGGAGGCCCAACTGGTGTTGACACCACCATTATAGGGTCTAAGCTGTCTAAATTCGCTCCATCCGAGTGATTGGGAAATTGGACAGTAGATGTTTACTGTCCACCTGATTATTCTGCCATTACTTTGGTCCCTTGACCACTTCATTCTGTGTTGCACCTTCTGTCTAGACCCGCATCTATATTTTGGGTCAATTAATTTTACACTTCCATATATCTTTATGCATGATAATATTATATACTATTGTGGTCTGTACTTATTTTGGGATCCTTCCCTTGGACAATAGAAGTCTAGATCTTAAACAGATATTGCTTTATAAATTTCCAACAAAAACCTCTTTATAAAATCCGGATCTGAGTAAGGGATAAATTCATCAGTTATGACTAATTCATATTCTGTCAAGGGTTGTATTTTGGGGAATTAAGAAGCAGATTCAGCGATTAGGTCTCGCCTAGACTGAAAGGGTCCGTGTTTTAACTGAGAGTCTAGTACCTGACAGGGAATGATTTTCAAATCCATTATTTTCCAAAATTGCTGGTTGATGGAAATGTAAGATTAAGTCCTACACCGAGATGGGGTCCACTTGGATTCAAATACAGTGTAGTGAATAATCTTAGAGGAACATCATCCAGGCCTTGGTTATTTTCCAAGATAGGGTTGAGTTTTCTTTCAACTGCTATCCTCTTCTGCCAAAGCCTACTTTTGAGTCCTGAGTGAGTGCATCCGGAACGAACTAATTTATTAGTTCGTTTCATTAGTTTGTATCTCATAATCACCCGGAAGGAAGTGAACACGCTAGTGGTTCACTGAGAGCCGGGAATTCTTGATCCATACTCCTTCATCCTGAGGGGGAGCTGTCTTTTACTACCAGGGTCAGACTTTCAAAACCTCCGAGTGATAGGATTTTAAATGCTTTCTTTACTGCTTTCTTTTAACCGCTTTCATTAGAGGTCACTCGGTTGTATTGAGAGTTGTGTAACTGCTACTAGGATTGACAGTTAAGGGATAGTTTAGGGCTTGATTCAAATCTTTGGGTGTGACATGGGAGAATGATAGTGGTACTTGGCATTTCAATAAATGATGTGTCAGGTGTTGCTTTTCCACCACAGATGAAGTAACACACCCAGGCCAGGGCAGTTACGAATCTGTGGTATCTTAGAATTTGAGGTCTTAAGAACATGTAAACTCATATTGCAAGTACCTGTCTGTTAAAGGGAAAGCCTTGTTGAGAGCATGAGAATTAGCTATCTGATAGAATTATCCCAAACAAAGATCTGCGTATAAAAATGGAAGTTTAATATTGCTGTATCTCACTCTTGTCCAATTTTCATTCTTTTCTTCCTGTCCTTTCTGTCTACATTGTGACTCAACTTCACGGTTGGCACAATGCTCCTTTTCCCTGCTTTCGTAGATAATGTTTACTGCATTCCTAGAATAATTCTTATCCGCTTTCTAGAATAGATTTATTTGCTTTGTAGATTAATTTAACTGCTTTCAAGATCTAGTTTAAATTCATGTTAGTAGATATTAATCATCTTTCAACCCTATTGAGCAATACGAATGGAAAATCTAGTAAAACGACGTGGGACCTGCTTCTATCGCACATCCTCCAGTGAACGATCCGGTCTTACTATAAATTACTGCAATTTTTGACACCGTGCGCTTTCGGGAGCACAGTTTCTTAACTACGAGCAATAAAAACATGACTATGTATAAATATATCCCTAATCACAACACCGCCATCATAAATTGGTTTCATTAAATAAAACCTAAACCAGGGCCAAGATTTTCGGAAAATACTCATGCAGTGGGAATTAGTCAAAAGTTTCATGGCAGGAAATCTTATGGCGAGAATTGATGAGAAGTATCATGGCATACTTGCCGGTGATCCTCAGTGTGACAGGCTGAAGGTCAACCTATCCCGGCTATGTCATGAGATTTGTCAACATTTCATGACAGAGAAGACCACAGCGCCATTTGAAACCAAAGCACCATACTTGAGTAATAAAAAGACTAATAATCTTGATATATCCCTAAACCCTTCCCCGTGAATCATAACGTTTTTCATTTAATAAATCTAACCTGGTATAATTTTAGCAAAAGCTCGGGTTAACGAAACTTGTCAAAAGTTTCATGGCGCCGTTGCCGGGGAGGATGCAGCGCCGTTTTATTTAGAGAATTACATTCCTCATTGCTCCTAGAGTAGCCTATACATATAATTATAAATATTCACCTTCAGAACCACTTCTAACCTGGGGATTGTACAGGTACTGTCATTATTGAAGCCGTTGTTCTATGCAAAGGAGGAAGCAAACGCCAGCCGAGATCCCGTTTAATTCAAAGATAGAAAAGACAGCTCGACGTCTTAGGGCGGAGACTAAACGAAGAAGGGAACGGGAACGACAGGCATTACTTTCGCCAAGCACCAGCAGCGATATTTCCGAAATGGCAAACCCTGACATCCCACCAATCATTCAACCCAATCCCCCACTTCACAACATTGAGGAAGACCCCGAAGATGCTGACCATGATGATTTGGATGATCCCCCTCCCCAGATCATACAAGGAGGTGGGAACCCACCAAACATGGAGCAGCAGCACTTCGAGGCACCCCCTCCCAACCCGAACCAAAACCCACCAAACAACCAAAACCAACCAAATCAGCAAAATTTCCCAAACCAACAGAATCAGCAATACCATAACCCCCATCAGAATCCCCCGAATCCGAATGATTTCAATGATCCGAGGAACTATTTCATGCCTCAGAACTACTACCCACAGCAGTACCAGGGCGGGCCTGAGAACAATCATCAAGCAGCAGCTGCTGCTGATTACATGCAGCCGATTTTAGAGCCATATCTGAACATTCCTGGACAAGCTCCATTCCTGGCCAGGAATTTCGAGCTGAAACCGGCCCTAATCAATCTAGTCCAGAGCAACCAGTTTGCCGGAGCAAGTCATGAAGATCCCCATGATCACCTGCAAACCTTCCTAGAATTGTGTGACACGATCAAGAATCGTGATGTACCCGCAAACACTATTCGACTAAGGCTATTTCCCTTCTCTCTGACAAGCGGAGCACGAACATGGTACAAGTCACTGCCCGTAAATCAGAAGTCTACATGGGAAGATGTGATCAGAAACTTCCTAGCAAAATACTTCCCGGAGTCCAAGGTGGATGAATGCCGCTCCAAAATTGCGGAATTCAAGATGAAACCAGACGAGTCCTTGTATGATGCAAAGGAAAGATTCTTCAACCTACTCAGAAAGTGCCCTCAACATGGCTTCCATGACTGGGAGAGACTGAGAAAGTTCTACAGTGGTCTGACCCCAGCATGGAAATCCATGCTTGATGCTGCCGGTGGTCAACATTTGCTCTACATACCGATGGACCAAGCCTGGGCAAAGATTGAAGCCATGAGTGTAAACCGTTCTGTTCTAACTGATGATGGTAATCTCACTCCCCCTCGTAGTTTATGTGCTGTAGGTACAGTAGAGAAGTCAGATATTGAAAAGCTTCAAGAGCAAGTGGCAGCGTTGTCTGTAAATCAAGGAGTTGGAAGTTCTGCGCAGGGACAGCAAACTGATGTGATCTGTGGACTGTGTCAAGGTGCTCATGCAACTGACACATGCGAGCAAGTCACAGCTGAGAGCTGTAACTAAGCAGGAGCTTTTCCAAATAGACACCCGAATTTGTCCTACTCAAACAACAACGCCTTGAATTCACATCTCTTGAATAAGCCACAGCAGCAATTCAATCCTCAGCAGAACCAAGGATTCAATCAGAACAGGGGCCAACATTTTCAGAATCCAGGTTTTCAACCTCAGATCCAGCAGAGGCCACCTCAGAATTTCCAGAACTTTCAGCCCAATCAGAGTTTCCAGCCTCAGTTTGTCCCAAACCAAGGCCAGTGGAATCAGAATCAGCATCAAAATCAGAATCAGAATCAAAAGCCTCCTTCAAGGCTTGAGAATCTGATGACTGATTTCATCACTAGTCAGAAAGAGATCAACAATCAACTGCAGGCCTCCATCAGAAATGTGGAGACCCAAGTTACACAGATGGCTAATGAGATGCAGAAAAGGGACAAAGGAACATTGCCTAGTACTGCGGAAAAGAACCCGCAGTGCAAGGCAATAACCTTGTAATCTGGAAGAGTACTAGCTGGACCAAAGGGAGCAGATACTGGAGCGGAATTTGAAGAAGATGATATTGTTGACAATGCTGGTAAGGAAGCTGATAATGGGAACGAAGCAGAAAAAGAGACAGCCGAATTGCAGACTGAAGCTGCGCCTGAAATGGCTGAAATAGATAAGGGTACAGGTGAAGGTACAACTTCCTTCCCTTCACCACCAAAAATTGCTAATAACAAATACATGCCCAGGATTCCTTATCCTGCGCGGCTTAAAAATAAAGAACATGATCTTAAATTCAAGAAATTTCTGCAACGATTAAAGTCTGTAGAGATAACCATTCCACTCACAGAAATGATTTCCGAAATGCCCATCTATGCTAAGTTCTTGAAAGAATTGATTTCAGGAAAAAGGCAGGTTGAGCAGGAAGAGGTAATTATTCTCAACAGCACATGCAGTGCCATCGTTCAGAGGAGAATGCCTGAAAAGAAAGAGGACCCCGGATGTTGCACACTTCCAGTACAATTCGGAAAGGCCAAAGTGAGTATGGGGCTTTGTGATTTAGGATCAAGCATCAATGTGATGCCACTAGCTATGGCTGTTCGCCTTAAGCTTGGAGAAATTCAACCGGTCAAGATGAGACTGCAACTTGCAGACAGATCGATCACTCAGCCCGTAGGAATTCTCAAGGATGTTGTGGTCAAAACCGGGCAGGTTCTTTTCCCGGTCGACTTCATCGTCCTCGACATTGAAGAGGATTCTGAAATGCCGCTTATCCTTGGACGCCCATTTCTAGCCACTGGTGGTGCACTGATTGACGCTAAATCCGGAAAAGTCACCTTAAGGGTCGATGGCGAGGAGATCATCTTTGATATGGAGAAATTGCAGAAATTTCCGAATGACAGTTCTTGTTTCTCATTTGAAAATGTAATAGTTAGGGAAGAGCTAGACTCTGAACTTGATTGTGAAATGATGCTGGATGAACCATCAAAGCAGGTACTGAAGCCTGCTGGCGTGGAGCACAAAGGATGCAAAGCCGTTCACTTCGCCGATCCCGAAACAGGGGATTTGGAGGAATTTGACGGCATCGACTTCCATGATGACGCCAACCAAGAGGAGGAAGAGGATCCTGTACTGATGCAGGATCCCGAAGGTAAATCTGTTCTCCCACTACCCAATTCTCGCAAACTACTCCCTTCCGTTGAATGTCCACCAGAGCTTGAACTTAAAACATTACCCGATCATCTCAAGTACGCGTTTCTCGCAGAACATAAAAAGTTACCCGTGATTGTTTCGGCTAAGCTCTCCCAAGAGCAAGAAAATGCTCTGGTGGTCATTCTTAAGAAACATGTACATGCAATAGGTTGGACCATTTCTGATATAAAAGGAATAAGCCCTTCTATTTGCATGCACAGGATTCTAATGGAAGAAGAGTTTAAACCCTCCCGTCAACCTCAGAGGCGATTGAACCCCCTTATGCAGGAAGTGGTAAGGAAAGAAGTTATCAAGCTCTTAGATGCTGGTATAATCTATCCTATCTCTGATAGCAAATGGGTTAGCCCAGTGCAGGTCGTACCCAAACGAGGAGGGATGTGCATAACCAAGAATGAGCAAGGAGAAGAGGTTGCAACCAGGCCAGTGACCGGATGGAGAGTTTGTATCGATTACCGGAAGCTGAATGAGGCCACACGCAAGGACCATTTTCCATTGCCATTCATTGATCAGATGCTTGAGAGGTTGGCAGGGAGAGAGTTTTATTGCTTTTTGGATGGTTATTCTGGTTATAATCAGATTGTTATTTCTAGTGAAGACCATGATAAAACCACTTTTACTTGCCCGTACGGCACTTTTGCCTATCGACGGATGCCTTTTGGTTTGTGCAATGCACCTGCTACTTTTCAAAGATGCATGATGTCTATTTTCTCTGAATTTATCGAAAAATGCATTGAGGTCTTTATGGATGACTTCTCTGTGTATGGATATACGTTCGAAGATTGTTTGACCAATCTTGCTAAGATTTTAAAGAGGTGTGAGGACACTAACTTGGTTTTAAATTGGGAAAAGTGCCATTTTATGGTCACTGAGGGCATAGTGTTAGGTCATCGCATTTCTCGTGCAGGCATTGAAGTTGATCCAGCCAAAGTTTCCATTATTTCCAATCTCCCTCTCCCTAACTCGATCAAATCAGTTCGGAGCTTCTTAGGGCATGCCGGTTTTTACCGGCGATTCATTAAGGATTTCTCTAAAATTGCCAAGCCGCTCACTAATCTGCTTTGTAAAGAAAATCCTTTCTTAATAAATGAAGCGTGTGTCCAAGCCTTTGACACGCTCAAGAAGATGTTGGTTTCTGCACCGATAGTGCAACCACCCGATTGGTCACTGCTTTTCGAGGTAATGTGCGATGCTAGTGGTCTCGCCGTAGGCGCAGTTCTTGGACAACATAAGGATGGGAGACACTGCGTAATTCATTACGCAAGTCATGCCCTGAATGAAGCCCAAGTTAACTACACCACAACGGAGAAAGAGATGTATGCTGTAGTCTTCGCGTTTGACAAGTTCAGACAGTACCTGATAGGTACAAAGACCATAGTATACACCGATCATACAGCATTGAGATACTTGTTTAGCAAACAAGATGCCAAACCTCGATTAATCAGGTGGGTACTTCTGTTGCAAGAATTCGACATCATAATAAAAGATAGGCGAGGTCGAGATAATGGTGCTGCTGACCACTTATCTCGATTAGATAATGATAAAAAGGAAAAAGCCGTCAATGAAGATTTCCCGGATGAACAGTTGTTCGCGTTGCATCTGCATAATCAAGCTTGTCCATGGTTTTCCGACATCGCTAACTTCTTGGCATGCGGAGTAACCCCTCAGTTTTCGAACTATCATCAGAGGAATAAGTTCAAACGAGATGTATTAAGTTACTTCTGGGAAGAACCTTATCTCTTCAAACACTGCCCTGATTTAATAATCAGGCGATGTGTGACCGAGCATGAAGCTTATCAAATTGTCAGAAAATGCCATGAATCAGAATATGGAGGTCACCATGGTCCCGCTCGAACGGCCCACAAGGTCCTCGAATGTGGATTTTATTGGCCTCACATCTATGAGGATTGCAGGACATTTGTTAAGGGCTGTGACAGATGCCAAAGATTAGGAAACATCTCCAAGAGGGATGAGATGCCTCAAAAGGGGATTCTCACACTTGAGATCTTTGATGTATGGGGCATTGACTTCATGGGACCGTTTCCACCATCTGGTGGAAACTACTATATCTTGGTAGCTGTCGATTTCGTATCCAAATGGGTCGAGGCTGTCGCATTACCGACCAATGATGGTAGCCAAGTCATCAAGTTCCTCAAGAACAACATTTTCAGTCGATTTGGCGTACCTAGGGTGGTGATATCTGATGGAGGAACACACTTTATTAATAAAGCTTTTGAAACTTTAATGAGTAAAAATGGGATCCTCCATAAGATAGGCACGCCTTACCATCCTCAGACTAGTGGTCAAGTCGAAGTATCCAATCGCGAAATCAAACACATACTCGAAGCCACTGTCGGGATAACCCGTAAGGATTGGGCACGTAAGCTCAATGATGCTCTATGGGCATACCGCACAGCATATAAGACTCCCATCGGGATGTCTCCATATAGGCTGGTCTTCGGAAAAGCCTGTCATTTACCCGTAGAGCTAGAGCATAAAGCTTACTGGGCCGTTAAAACGCTTAACTTCGATCCGAAAGTTGCTCAGAGCAAACGTAAGTTGGACCTCAATGAAATTGAGGAAATACGAGCGCAAGCTTATGAAAGCTCTCGAATTTACAAGGAGCAGACCCAGAAGTTGCATGATCGCCGGATCAAACCTAAGTATTTTTATGTTGGTCAACATGTGTTATTGTTCAATACTAGGTTGAAGCTGTTCCCCGGAAAGCTCAAATCTAGATGGGAAGGACCACATGAAGTACTAGAGGTGTTCAAAAATGGAGCTGTCAGGATTCGAACTGGCAGGGGCGATATAGTGGTAAATGGACAACGATTAAAAGAGTACCTTGGACAGTTCGATCCGGAGAAAGAAAGCCAAGCAGTGGCAGACCCGGCCTACACTCAATAAGAAACAGCATTTAAAAACACAAAAATTTTAGTTTATATATATATATATATATAGTATATATTTACAGTACTTATTTACAGTATTTATTTCATCACGAGCAAGTACCCAAAGATCAATTAAACATTTAGAGTACTAAGACTCTAAATGTGAGGATGTTGATATTTGGAGAAAATCTAATGCATTTCATTCATCTATCTTGCAGAAGTTCGGAACCCCCAAAAAGAAGAGCAGATAAGAGTAACATGGAAAAACCAGGTTCTTGGTTGGATTAGTTCTATAAATCTGAGAAAATGTTTTCGGGAATTGAAGAAATTCAATACCCGAAATAAAATTCACAGATAAATGGAACTAACCCAACCTAATTTTATGCAAGTGGATTGTTTTAATTTTCAGCCCAGCATTTTGAATTTACTTGGACTGAATTTATTCAGCCCAAATCAAATAAAATGGACGCAGGCCCAATACCACACTCGGGCCCAGTCCAAGAAAATTTGAAAATTCAAAAATTCTTTGTCGCGGAAGGTCCTTTGTCGCGATGTCATACATCGCGACCAGGCCCTGTTCCGCGACAAAACCCCTTTTCCCTCTTAACCCTTTCTCCGGTGATTGTCGCGATGCACCTTGTCGCGGAGCGTGACTCCGCGACCAAGCCCTGCTCCGCGACATGATCTGCGTTGACTGTCTCCATACTGAACTTTGTCGCGGTAGCCTTGTCGCGGAGCATGACTCCGCGACCAACCCTCAATTCCGCGACCTCTCTCATGTCGCTATGCCTTGTCGCGGAACCTTGTTCCGCGACAAAGTCTCGGATTCCGCGACAAAAGTTCAAGTATTTATACCCCCCCCCACCCCCTCCAGTTTCTTTTCACTTTCTCCTGTCATTTCAACTTCCCCCAACTTCTTCATCTTCTTCTCCCCCATTTTTCTCTCATCCGAACGAACACCACGTGTTCTTCGCAACCTTATCACTCTTTCTCTAAGGGAAACTATGGACCGATTTCATGGACTCCTCCCAAACCTTGGACCCGTGCCTAGACCCGAGCCAAGGAGGAGAGGGTAAACCCTGTTTTCGCCATGTTCATAGCACCCATTCGGACCCGTTTCTTTTTTTTTGTTGTTTTTGTTTTGTTTTGTTTTGTTTTTTCATTTTGTTGTGTTCTTGGTGCGGTGTGGTTAATATGTGCTTTTAACTTCAGAGTTTTTGGAAGTGCTCTCGGTTATGAGCACCATTTTGAAACGTTGAAACCCCAGTTTGAAACTGCTAATGGCGTTAAAACTGGTAAAGGTTTACAGATTTTTGAAGGTTTAAAACTGGAAAGAACAAACTGATGAACATTTGGGTATTGTTTTGAATATCTTGATGTTATTGGTTTGATTGATCCTGATGTGACGTGCACAGTGTTGTTTTGGGTGTAATAAAAGAGGTAAGATCTCTTTGGGCACATTTGTCCCCATGTTAGAAATCTCATGGGAATAAATGTTTGTTTGTTTATGGAAACATAGTACAAACACCCAATAGGAAGCTTCCACTTTTAATAAAAGCAACCCTTTAGAAAAAGACAAAAAGAGTTATTTTTGTTTAATGTTTGACTTGAGTTTTTGTTCCCAATGGAACACTAGTGTGAGTAAGATAGCAGTATTTTTGTCACCCAACTGCTATCCTTTTCAAAAATCAAAAATGGGACCACTCACATCCCACCTTTGTTAAATAAAACAAGTCAACCATCTTTAAAACTAAAAAAAAAAAACAGTGTTTGCAAATTTTTGGATGCTTTAACTGTCCAACCAGTCCAAGCTATCCAGAAATAGCAGATCCGTTCCGCCACGTCTCCATTGCACATTCCAATATTCGAGCATTCCATTTCCATCTATCCATCTCATTCCACTTCCAACAAGTGTCTCGGACTTGTTTAATAAAACTGAAAACTTTTGGGCCCAATGGCCCATTAAAAAGATTTTAGGCCCAATGGCCAATTTTATTTTATTTTGGGCTCTTTAGCCCATTTAAAACCAAATATTATTTACATGTGCTTTAAATTAAAAATTCAAGTCAGAAATTTAATAATCTCACATCTAGAGCAAAGCTCTAAATGTGAGGATGTTGGTTTCTGAACTTGAATAATTTCCGAAAATTACATAAAAATTGGATTCATCACTTCTTATCTTTTCAGGGGTAATCCTCCCATTCCAGACCCTGCTCCAGAGGGAACTAAGTTGCTGGACTTACCGCTAGAACTCCTTGGTGAGATTCTCTCCCGGATAGGAGAGGATGAAATCAAGGATGTGTTTACTGCACAACGTGTATGCAAGAAGCTCAGGGATGCTGGGAACCTTACTATCGTATACAAGCGATGCGAGGTTAACACCTTCACTGTGAAGAGATGGCAAGTAAGGATCCGTCGGCAGAAGGAGAGACTCCTGCGAATATGCACAGCGGCAGGAAACTTCAATCTTCAGCTCATCCCAGCACTCAGGGCATTTGCAGAGGGGAATGAGGAGCGCGCTTGTGAACTGCTACGCCCGGGACTTGAGGACAACCATAAGACGTCAATCTTCACCCGCGGATTGATGCTTATGAGTAAGACTGATGAAAGCCAAGTTGAGCAGGGGATCAGAATGATCGACAGGATGGTGACAGATGGATCAGTTTTTCGGTACACTTCCACCAACGTCCTCGCTTGGATAACAGACCACCCAGACAACCCACAACTGTGGGCAGGCCAAGGAGTCAGAGTCTATTGCCCGAGATGGCATGCACCTCTGAGAAACCGCGATTGGTGCCTACGTTGTGAGCTTTCCAGCTGCGTCCTCTGGCTCCGATACATGCCCTGAAGAAGAAAGGAAGAATCCTAGTTTATTTTACCCTGCTTTGTTTCAATTCCGTCTTAGTAGTAGTAATCTGCAAGGGATCCCCTCCTTTTGTGTGTGCAGGTTTGTATTAACTGCACGAGAATCCCTTGCATCGGTTGTATTTACTGCTTTCCCTAAATTGGAACTCAGTTTTTGAGACCACTGAACAATTCTTTACTGCTTTCCTTTGAAAAGATGTCTGCACAGTCCGAGATGAATAAGTGACTGTCAGACCAAAAATATGCTGTTGACATACTCAGTATGTCAACAGTGCCTCTTTACTGCTTTCAATTAAATAACCAGCGAAAATATGCATAAAATTGCTCTAAATTCACATGTTGAATTTAGGCTTGTGATTAAATTTTCAAACTTTTAAATTGGGATAATATAATTGAGAACATGCATGACATGAATTCCTGAGGTTTTGAGCTATAAAAATTTAATGATGCGATCAGCTTATTGGGTAATAAATCTGCATGTTAGAGATTTTGATTGAATAAATTGTTAGAATTAAGCTCGGATTAAATTTGAGAATATTGTGTGACATGAATCAACCCAACCTTGTGAGATTTGAGCCATGAGTCACTTTTACTCATTCATTTTCTTTGATGTGTGAATCATTTTGATTAAAGGAAACTAGAACTTGCGATTGGGACCGATCCAAGACCATGCCATATTCCCGAAATCGAGCACATGATCGAGGCACCTAGAAAACCCAAATTTTTGGCCTTCGTTTGAAATCCAAACCCAAAAATATTTCCCTTTAGGATTAACCAATTTGAGCCTATAATCCTAATTTTTCTTTGAAGCCCTTTATATTATTCCCAGCCTTACAAAAAGACCAAGAAAATCAAACCCAAGTGTGCAAGGATGAATTCTATCAAGGCATTACAATTTTTTATCATCAATAAAAACTTTAAATCGGTATTCTATAAACCGAATCAAAAAAAAAAAAAAAAAAAAGAGAAAGTTGAATGTCATTCAACACAAATAAACTGCAAATGACAAAGCAAACTAGACTTAGTCTAATGTCATGCAATGGAAAAAGAAAAACAAAAGAAAGAAATATTGATGATCATAAATTTTAAATAAAAAATGCCAAGTTATGATGGAATTAATTCTTGCCACTTCTTAGCCCAATAATTCCCTTTTCCCACCTAATGTTACAACCGTACGCCCCGTTATAACCCTCGAATAAGACCTCGTGATCTCGATTTGAAGAAATGAGCCGGTGGCGAGTTGGTCTGATTGCAAGCTTATGGGATAATTTAATTAAATGTGATTTTGAGCGTTCATGATTAAACCCCAATTGAGAGTGAGTGAATTTTTCCGATTCTCTTATATGTGAGGCTTTGTCTTATTACACATGTTCATGTCATCCTCTGATTCTCATCCCTAATCTTTGCATTTTTCAAACATGATATTCATGAAAGGTTGATAATAATGTTTGATTTGTAGGCCCGATATAGTGAGCAAGTATCATTTCATTAAACACTGCAATCAAGGGAATTCAATACTTGTAATTTTTGATTGTCTTATCCCAATCCAAAAAGGATGTAATTTATGAAGCCACGAAAATGAATTGAATATGTAGAGTCCGTGTTCTTACGAACATTGACTCTGACTGCTCGGGGACGATCAGTATTAAATGTGAGGATGTTGATAATGGCCAAAAATGACCATTATTTTCAATCCATTTCCGTGTCTTAAACGGGCATTTGATCGCATTCCGGTCTTACATTAAGCAAGAAAGCAGTCGAATTGGACTAATTTATGCATAATTGTAAAAATAATAAGCTGGTGTGAAAAAGGCATAATTATGTAATTTTATTACATATTTATGTTAGAAAAATCCAAAAACATGAGAAAAAGAAAAGGAAACAAAAAGATGGGAAAAGGATGGAAAATCCCACAAAAAGAATATTTTCGGCCCATCTGGCCCAATCCAGCAAGCCCAGGAAGACCTTTCTCGCGGAAGCCCTTGGCACGATGCAGTGCTCCGCGACAAAGGCATGTTCCGCGACCAAGACGCACAAATGAAGAGGAGACCTGCCAAGCCCTTGGCGCGATGACCTTTGTCGCGATGGCATGCTCCGCGACAAAGGCATGTTCCGCGACCAAGATGCACAAATAGAGACACATGACCCAGTCGAGAAGCCTTGCCACATGCAGTGTGTTCCGCGACCAACTTGATGCTCCGAGACAAAGCTGTGATGTGTGTGATGTCTTAAGACACAATGGGCTAGAATCAAGGCCCATGGGCTTAGGGTTACACTTCTATAAATATGAGGTGTCTCCCATGAGCTAGGTGTTGGTTGGAATTTTGTTGATTAGAAGCTCTTGCAGGCAAGCAGTAGGAGTTCTCTCTTAGGTAGTGTAGTGTAGCTTAGTTTTATTTTTCTTGTATTATTTAATTTTTGCTCTTAGTGTAGTTTAGTTTAGTGTTTTACTGTTCACAGTTGCTTAGATAGCCATTTTTATACCATGTTTTGGTTTCTAAACTCTTGTTTTAGGGTTTGTAATACCCAAATCATGGGTATTAACAACACCCCTTCAATAATATGGGAAAACATTCATCATTTGTGTCCCAAATCATGAAATGGGTCTCACACCCCATGGATTTATGCTTTCTTTTTCATTTTGGGGTCACTTGACCCCCATTATGCTTTTTTTATGTGTTCACTGTTGGCATATTATGGATAATGTTGTGTGGATGTGTGACCAAACCCTAGATTAGGACTCCTGCTTTATTTTAATATTCTGCCCATCCTTGTTATTTTTGTTTAAGCATGTTCTCCTTTATTTTGAATGTTTCTTGTTTATTTTTAGCTTAGAATAGCTTTTTGATCTGAAATAGGGTGAGATCACGCTGTTTGCATGCCACTGTTCATTTCTGCTTTTTCTGACTTTTGTCCTGAACCACCTTGGGCGCCAACCGCCTTCTGGCGCGGAACCACGTTCCGCGACAAAATGGCTGTTCCGCGACCAAGGTGTGTAACACCCCGGATTTGATAACCCAGGCCGGGATGTCACCGCCGCATCCCCCTAGCAAGACACGGCTTCCCGAGCTTGCTAAGGAAACGCAAGGCTTGTGGGTATGTAAAATGATTTAAAACATTTCAAGATATAGTCCGGAAATTTATAATATTTAGTACGATAGTCGAAATTATCACGTACGGAAAATAAATAAAGTAAGTGCAGCGGAAAGTAAAATCACGGCCAACATGGCCAAATCCTCGGGTTTAACAGACCCGGTAAAACAGTACGATGCAGAAATTTATAATGTCCATTATGTTTTCCCCCGAGTGCATATGCAATGCGTCACTCGACATACTCTGTAAAAGAAAAATGACAACGGTTGTCAGTATAAAAATATACTGAGTAAGTTAATCCCTAACTAACAAATAAAAGAGGTTACAAGTGTTTAAAACTAAAGATTACGCTTATCGTACGAGGATTTAAAAAAAAATACATGATTTATTAGCAGCGGAAATCATGATTTAAGAACTTAATTTAAAGAGCGAAACTTAAAGCATAATTTAAGGTGCATAAAATTTAAATACGTAATTAAAGACAGGATAAATACGATTTAAGCATAATGAAACACTCACACGAGTCTTTTGCTTTTCATCCCGTAAACTAAGAAGAGGACACCATACCGGGAGATCACTAACGAGGCAATCTCAACATAGGACCACTAACGAGGCAGTCCAAACAATGGGAGACCACTAACGAGGCAGTCTCAAAGATAGTAGGACCACTAACGAGGCAGTCCACAAATATGGTAGGACCACTAACGAGGCAGTCCACAAATATGGTAGGACCACTAACGAGGCAGTCCACAAATACAGCGCGCGAGATCACTAACGAGGCAATCTCAGATAGTAAGGAGACCACTAACGAGGCAGTCTCAAAGATAATGATAGTATGAAGATCGGCTCAGCCTAGTGAACGGGATTTTTCGAAAGTTCGTATTTCAAAGTTATCAAAGGATCGATATCGCGTTTTCATAGTTCGAGTTTTCTCAAGTTCGAAAAATCCTATTCGAGGCAGTTCACGCCTTTCTTAATTTAAAATTCGTTTTTCCTTCAAAAATTCTGAAACTTGGCCAGTAATTCAAAAACACACACACGAACAACTTTCATGTTTTAAGTTTTTGGAAATAAGGAATTCTTGGTACTCAAAAATCGTGTGTAACTCTCTGCACACTCATGGCCTTGAAAACGAATTCAAAACAGTTTCAAAAACTTGGCCGTTTGACATATCAAATGAACACCAAAATTCGTGAAATTTTGTAGGCATAATCTAGACACAATTATCTACAACTTTTGTTTAGGAATGCAAAGTTAAATCATTCGAAAAATGGGTGAAAAACATGCATCAAGTTGAATGAAGAAATCTGTCACCGATTTGAAACGTTCGGTTTGCTACAGAAAATTCATAGCGAAAATTGGGATAGCAAAACTTAATGTCAATGGCTGAAATTTGGACACAAGATAGATAAAGGTGTTAGGAACAACTTTTATGTTGAAAAGTTTTCGGATTGAATTCCCGAAGGTCGAGTTTTTGGCGAGTCTTTAAAATTGGACGAAAATAGGGTTTTTGAAAACCGATTTTTGTTACAAGCCTAAATCTCGAAATTTAAACAACAAACAACCGCAAAAATTTGTGAGTAAGGTGTTAACTTACTTAGAATGATGTTAGGGTCGCTGGATTGGGTTTCCGGATGTCCTAGGGTCACGACGAACGGCCAACTTCTCCGATCGCTTTTTGTTCGTTTTCCGACGTGAAATCGTAGTAAGGAAATAATGTTAGAATTCGAGTTTCAGGGGTCTATGGACGAATTGAAACATTGCACAATGGCTTACCAAGAGTCTAGAGGGCAGGGCTCTGTCCCGGTCGTCCCGTCGTCGCCGGAATACTCGCCGGAAAGTGGTGTCGAAGGGAGGTTTCAACTTGGAGAAGGAAGATGGAGTGTCTAGGGTTTGTTTACTGAAAATAAGGGGTAGGGGGCGCCCAATACCGAGTTTATGCCCTTCCCTACTGCTGGGATCCGTTTACCATCGAAGAGAATGTTAATTTAGGCAAGAAAATCGCCATGGAAGGAAAGTTTACACTTTCAGCACCTCTGGCGCGCTGGTGGCGCGCACCTAGGCTTTTGTCCGCGCGGAGCACGCGTGCCAGCCCTGGCGTCGCGACGCCCTTGGCCGCGCGGTGGCCGCGCGGCGGCGCGCGGACAGCGCGGGCCGGCCGGACCGGCCGGTTCGGCTCCGCGTGTTCCGTCGGGTCTTTCCTTGCTTTCCCCCTATCGATTTTCTACGTGTTAGCTCGATCCCTTGGGTCGTCTCTAGCCCGAAATCCTTTCCTTAATCTCGTTGCGAGTTCGGCTTATCGCTCGCAACATTTCCGTATCCTAATTGGCCTAGTCTAAATTGGTTCCAACTTTCCCCTATCGTCCTTGTGGTCTAACTCGTGATGTATTTTGTGATTTATTTCGTGACTGAACTTAGAAATTAGTTCTAAGCTGCCTACGTACCCTGTGAAGGGATCAAGTCATGACGTAGTTCAAAACAATTTGAATTTGTTTTTCCTCGGGTGTTACATCCTCCCCCCCTTAAGAATACAGTTATGTCCCCATAACTGTGGTCGGGTCGTCTTGGAAGAGGGTAGGGTAACGTTGCCTCATGTCGGCTCCCAATTCCCAGGTTGCCGTCTCCGTCTCGTGGTTGGACCACCGGACCTTGACCATCTTTACAGTTTTATTCCTTGTCACCCTTTCCTTGTAGTCGAGTATTTGCACCGGGGTTTCTTCATAGGTCAAGTCATCATCCAATTCGATTACGTCCGATTGGAGTACATGCGACGTGTCGGGCACATACTTCTTTAGTTGGGGGTCGTGGAACACATTGTGGTCACGAGCAAACGGTGGTGGGGTCGTTAGTTAACATGCCGCTCTCATTTCCCTACGGAATTTCTTAGGGTCCCTCGGTATTTACGTCTCGGGGGTTTCCCGTAGTCCTGTGAAAGGAGGGCGTGAGGCGATTCCGCCGTCCTTGCCGGAATAATGCCAGGCGACGCTCCCTGTCGACGTATTTCTCTGTCAATGTATGCCCGGGTTCAGCGAGGAGCGTATAGCGAAAGAGATTGAGCAGAACAGGAAAGATAAAACTCCACCCGGGTCCCGCGCGGTGGCCGCGCGTTGGCGCGCGGGGAGCGCGCGGCAACCCCTGTTCGAAAAAAATAGGGCTCGCGCTCCGCGCGAGCCACTTCCTCCATTTCCCATCCGAGAACACACCCCCCAATTCTCTCTAAATCCGGCGAGTTACCTTCCTTTTTGCTCGAGTTCGACTTCAATTTCACTCATCCAGGTACGATTCTACTAAACCCACTTCCTAATTTCAACTTTTATGTTTTGAATGATTCGATTTGTGAAGAGATTTAGGGATTTAGGGTTTGTGTACAAAATTTGGGGGTTTATGATTTTTAAGCTTGATTTGTGCAATTTAGCAAGTGTATGTGGCAATTGTTGTTACTCTTGTTGCCTTGCCTATGTTTATGTTATAATGTGTTTATGTTTTTGGCAAATTCTTGTTGAATTCGAATCCTTAGAAAGGCTATGAAGTTATTGATGCTTGGTTGCTATTGGGGTGTGATTATTGGTTTGTTCCCTCGTTGTTTAGTGCTGTAGGATTTGCCGTATTGTTATTAGAATGATTGTTTCGTTCTGTGGGCGATTTCCGTGTGTTGTTAGTAACTTAGGTTTTGGTTTATTGTGCACATAACGTGTTCGACGAAATGCCACATAGGGTTTAGGCACTAGTTTCAGCATATTCTTTGTCTAGGTCACCTCCTGGTTGGTCTTAGTAAACGGTAGGATTTGTTGTTCTTACGGTACATTCACGTTGGGATTATATATTAATGCCCTATTCGTATTTTCGCTTGACTTCTGTGTGGGACTTAGTCTTATGATTGGTGTTTGGTAACTTGCAGGATGTTGCTCTTTTTGTGGGTCGTTTTGGCGTCTCTCATGTGTCCTCCGAGGACTAGGAGACGGGTTGCTGATGAGGCTGGCCCCAGTCATGCTGCTCCGGCGATGCCGGATTTCGACGAGAGCGAGCCTGAGGAGGATGAGGTGCAGAGGGGCCCGCGTCTCAGGGGCCTCCCGGACGAGGTGCGTCCTCACCGGCATGACAGGTTCCGGTTTAGGACGAGGGCTGCCCAGGACTTTTATTTCGACGAGCTTCGTCGAAACAGGTCTTACATCCCTGAGAGAGGCATATATCCTCTTCATATGGGCGATGACAGGGTCAGTGCGGTCTTGGAGTATTTACAGTGGACTGGTCTGGCACGTCACCCCGAGGGCGTCGCCTCCGGTTATTTGGCTATGGAGGTTATTGCCAACATCGGCGGTCTCGGGGAGGGCGACGATCTATCCCGGGTATGGGTCCGTGGTCGCTATCTCGACTTCAGTGCTCGGGCGATCAACGTCTATTTTGGCTTGCCCGGCGATGGCGTGTTCCGGCCCCAGCCCGAGGGGCGCGTTCTTGCTCCTGCGTGGAACACCTTATGCACCCTAGTGCCTCCTGCGTTCGAGCACAGTCATGAGCTTCGTTTGACGTCGGTGGACTCCCCTTGGCGAGAGCTCGCTCAGCTATGGTTCGGGCGTGTCCGGCCGATGTCCCGGAGCCACATTGTCTTGGATCACGTCTACGAGACCATTTGCTTCATCGCGCAGGACGGTAGGGTGAATGTAGGGGCTTGCATCGAGGACAACTTGCGGGGTATGCGCAGAGGACGAGGGAGTAGGGTGATTACCCATGTTCACCTCATCTGTGGGTTGTGCGCGGCACAGGGGATTCGCACTACACCGGAGACAGATCCGTACGACCTAGCACCTGGCCGTTGCTACCGTATTCCGTCTTATGCTGAGCGGCGTAGCGCCTTACGTCGTGGGGCTCCCCGTGCTGTACTTCGCCCGCATCCTGATGACGGCGGCCTGATCCTCGTTGTACCACCGGAGCAGCCACCCCCTCCTCCAGTGGTTCCACCTCCTGCTGGGGCACCTCCTGCCGTGGCACCTCAGGGGCAGGAGATGATTCAGATGCTGCAGATGATGCAGGAGATGCGGGTCAGTATGGACGCCGGGTTTGCGGCTGGGCAGGCTCGTTATGACGCCCTTGACGCTAGGTTGGACCTTTATCAGACCCGCATGGACTCGTTTGCTACGAGGCAGGCTCAGCAGCAGGCCACCATGTCCGACATGTACGCCTATGTGCGGCAGATGGACGACTTCATGCGCCGACAGTTTCCGCCTCCCGATCAGTGATGTCTCCCTTTGGTTTCGTGTTTTCGTTTAGGTTTTGCGTTTAGACGTACCTTGTTTAGGCTCCTCCTTATGAGAACGTTTCTGTTGTCTGGGATTTGTGGTTTATATTTTCGTTGTGTTATTGCTTAGTTATGTGTTTGACATGTGTTAGTAGTCTACTGCTGTTTAGAAACATGGTTCAATTGTTCTGCCTATTTTATGGTTTGAGATGTCCTGGATTTACTGTTACCTTCCTATCGTACCTACATGTTTGCGGGTTGCCCAACAATACTTGCACTGTTGCTTGACTAAACCGCTTCAAGGAACTTAGATAAACTAGTGTGATAAGATATAAGGGGTAGAGTTTATGTGTTAAATAAATAGCTGCTTGCAAGAAGATTAATCTTTTAATAGGTATCAATTTATCAGGGTTTTCTTGTAAAGGTTGTTGGAATTTATTTATTTATGTGTACATATTTACGTATTGTATATATTTTATTATTATCTTTATTATTATTATTTCCGTTATTATTATTATTATTACATTATTATTATTATTATTATTTTTTTTTTTTTTTTTTTTTTGATTTTGAACAGTAACCTGTTCAGTTTTTTTTTTTTTTTTTTTTTTTTTTTTTTTTTTTTTTGACCCTAGGGTTCAGGGTTTAGGGTTTAGGGTCTAGGGTTTAGGGTTGGAGATATCCTTGTCCGATAATTATCTCTATACAAAGTATATTTATATATATTTACTACTTGTATTTTTGTTTAGTTGTTATCTATAGATCATTGATTATTATTAACTCGTTTGTTTGTTTGATCGGGTTTTAGTAGGGTATTCGAAGAGAAGTAATTTAGTTAAAATGTAAGGAACACTTTAAATATAATCTTATAAAATAAATGCTTGTAGATTTATTACTCAAGAGAAAATTTTTCAGCTGTTTACAAGCATTCGTAACAGGAATGAAATAGTAGTGCTGGTACTAGTTTGAAAAAAAGAATATAGATAGTAGTGCATCAGTATGGGCTCCGAGTCTAGAGGGTATGGGTAGGTACATCCTCGATGGGATCGTCCTCGTCGCTGGATACGTCGATAGCAATGGGTGTCCCCACCGGGCTCGGGCTCGGAGGAAATACGTCAGCCTCTAGGCACAGCAGTTCCCATCCCATGTGCCCTATCTGCATCCTCAGCTCCTCATCCTTGTTTTGAAGCGCGACCACTTGGGCTTGGAGTTCGGCGACTTGGGCCTTGAGTTGGGTTATTTCGTGGTGGTCAGCCTCCCTAAGATTTCCTAGATGGGCTACTTGGCCCTCTAGTTGTCCCAATCGGGTCTTGAGCCGCTGTTCGGACTCTAGGTATGCGTTAGTCAGTTTCATCATCAAGTTGACCATGTTCGTGTTGGGTTCGGCCATCTAATGTCAACAAAGAGGTTAGAGTTAGAGTATGCTTCGAATAAGAAGTCAAGAGATGCATGAAGTTAAATCTACATGAATATGCATATGCAATCCCCCCAAAATTTAATCTTAGTAAATTTTTTTTTTTTTTTTTTTTTTTTTTTTTTTTTTTTTTATGGAAAAAGTTGGGCCTATATTGGGCCAAAATAATTTAACCCCCTTTTGGGCTCAAAATATTATATTACTTGGGTAAGAAAATTTTTGGGCTCAAATTTTGGGCTAAAATAATAATACTAGTAGTCTTAATAATAATAATGATAATAATAAATTTAAATATAATACTTAGTTCAAAGTATTTTAAAATAATAATAATAGTAGCTTAAAAATATTCCGGGCTCTGATACCAACTTGTAACACCCCGGATTTGATAACCCAGGCCGGGATGTCACCGCCGCATCCCCCTAGCAAGACACGGCTTCCCGAGCTTGCTAAGGAAACGCAAGGCTTGTGGGTATGTAAAATGATTTAAAACATTTCAAGATATAGTCCGGAAATTTATAATATTTAGTACGATAGTCGAAATTATCACGTACGGAAAATAAATAAAGTAAGTGCAGCGGAAAGTAAAATCACGGCCAACATGGCCAAATCCTCGGGTTTAACAGACCCGGTAAAACAGTACGATGCAGAAATTTATAATGTCCATTATGTTTTCCCCCGAGTGCATATGCAATGCGTCACTCGACATACTCTGTAAAAGAAAAATGACAACGGTTGTCAGTATAAAAATATACTGAGTAAGTTAATCCCTAACTAACAAATAAAAGAGGTTACAAGTGTTTAAAACTAAAGATTACGCTTATCGTACGAGGATTTAAAAAAAAATACATGATTTATTAGCAGCGGAAATCATGATTTAAGAACTTAATTTAAAGAGCGAAACTTAAAGCATAATTTAAGGTGCATAAAATTTAAATACGTAATTAAAGACAGGATAAATACGATTTAAGCATAATGAAACACTCACACGAGTCTTTTGCTTTTCATCCCGTAAACTAAGAAGAGGACACCATACCGGGAGATCACTAACGAGGCAATCTCAACATAGGACCACTAACGAGGCAGTCCAAACAATGGGAGACCACTAACGAGGCAGTCTCAAAGATAGTAGGACCACTAACGAGGCAGTCCACAAATATGGTAGGACCACTAACGAGGCAGTCCACAAATATGGTAGGACCACTAACGAGGCAGTCCACAAATACAGCGCGCGAGATCACTAACGAGGCAATCTCAGATAGTAAGGAGACCACTAACGAGGCAGTCTCAAAGATAATGATAGTATGAAGATCGGCTCAGCCTAGTGAACGGGATTTTTCGAAAGTTCGTATTTCAAAGTTATCAAAGGATCGATATCGCGTTTTCATAGTTCGAGTTTTCTCAAGTTCGAAAAATCCTATTCGAGGCAGTTCACGCCTTTCTTAATTTAAAATTCGTTTTTCCTTCAAAAATTCTGAAACTTGGCCAGTAATTCAAAAACACACACACGAACAACTTTCATGTTTTAAGTTTTTGGAAATAAGGAATTCTTGGTACTCAAAAATCGTGTGTAACTCTCTGCACACTCATGGCCTTGAAAACGAATTCAAAACAGTTTCAAAAACTTGGCCGTTTGACATATCAAATGAACACCAAAATTCGTGAAATTTTGTAGGCATAATCTAGACACAATTATCTACAACTTTTGTTTAGGAATGCAAAGTTAAATCATTCGAAAAATGGGTGAAAAACATGCATCAAGTTGAATGAAGAAATCTGTCACCGATTTGAAACGTTCGGTTTGCTACAGAAAATTCATAGCGAAAATTGGGATAGCAAAACTTAATGTCAATGGCTGAAATTTGGACACAAGATAGATAAAGGTGTTAGGAACAACTTTTATGTTGAAAAGTTTTCGGATTGAATTCCCGAAGGTCGAGTTTTTGGCGAGTCTTTAAAATTGGACGAAAATAGGGTTTTTGAAAACCGATTTTTGTTACAAGCCTAAATCTCGAAATTTAAACAACAAACAACCGCAAAAATTTGTGAGTAAGGTGTTAACTTACTTAGAATGATGTTAGGGTCGCTGGATTGGGTTTCCGGATGTCCTAGGGTCACGACGAACGGCCAACTTCTCCGATCGCTTTTTGTTCGTTTTCCGACGTGAAATCGTAGTAAGGAAATAATGTTAGAATTCGAGTTTCAGGGGTCTATGGACGAATTGAAACATTGCACAATGGCTTACCAAGAGTCTAGAGGGCAGGGCTCTGTCCCGGTCGTCCCGTCGTCGCCGGAATACTCGCCGGAAAGTGGTGTCGAAGGGAGGTTTCAACTTGGAGAAGGAAGATGGAGTGTCTAGGGTTTGTTTACTGAAAATAAGGGGTAGGGGGCGCCCAATACCGAGTTTATGCCCTTCCCTACTGCTGGGATCCGTTTACCATCGAAGAGAATGTTAATTTAGGCAAGAAAATCGCCATGGAAGGAAAGTTTACACTTTCAGCACCTCTGGCGCGCTGGTGGCGCGCACCTAGGCTTTTGTCCGCGCGGAGCACGCGTGCCAGCCCTGGCGTCGCGACGCCCTTGGCCGCGCGGTGGCCGCGCGGCGGCGCGCGGACAGCGCGGGCCGGCCGGACCGGCCGGTTCGGCTCCGCGTGTTCCGTCGGGTCTTTCCTTGCTTTCCCCTATCGATTTTCTACGTGTTAGCTCGATCCCTTGGGTCGTCTCTAGCCCGAAATCCTTTCCTTAATCTCGTTGCGAGTTCGGCTTATCGCTCGCAACATTTCCGTATCCTAATTGGCCTAGTCTAAATTGGTTCCAACTTTCCCCTATCGTCCTTGTGGTCTAACTCGTGATGTATTTTGTGATTTATTTCGTGACTGAACTTAGAAATTAGTTCTAAGCTGCCTACGTACCCTGTGAAGGGATCAAGTCATGACGTAGTTCAAAACAATTTGAATTTGTTTTTCCTCGGGTGTTACAAGGTGTTTCAAGACACTTGTCTCCATAATTTAAAACCCTTTGTCGCGGAATACCTTGTCGCGGAGCCACGTTCCGCGACAAAACTGTCCATGCATAGCGACAAAGGAGCCAAACTCTTGCATTTTGTCTTCATGGCTTTTTGTCGCGGAACCACGTTCCGCGACAAAATCCCATTCTGAGACAGAGAAATTATGCCATGTTCTTTGATCTTTGAACACCTTGTCGCGGAACACCTTGTCGCGGAACCACGTTCCGCGACAAAATTTCCATGCATAGCGACAAAGGTTCAAATGCTTTAGAATTTTATGAAAACACTTTGTCGCGATGTCACTCTTGTCGCGGAACCACGTTCCGCGACAAAATCTTGCATAGCGACAAAGAGGCGTTATGCTGCCAAAAATTCTAAAAACTTGTCGGGATGTCCATGTCGCGGATCTCGGTTCGCGACAAAATTTATGATATCGCGACAAGGGTTCCTCTCCCACTATTTAATCTCAAACATACTTCATTCTCCCCCTTTTATATTGCAACACTCACATCATAACCCCACGGGTTAGGATGTAACATTCTGGAATTGCAATATAGGGTGTTATGCTGCCCAAATTTTGATTCTCCATTTGCATCACTTAACTGATTGAACCCTTGACTCATTAATGATTAAAGATTGAGATTAGCAATAATCAAACTTCAATAATCATCATGACTAAAGGATCTTTGTTCAATTGCCATTAAAACATTCTTGTATAAACAAAATCTCGATGGCTTAAACAGATAATCTGGGCTGTAATTAATTATGGTAGGAAGGATTATTTAAGACCATCAATTGTGGACCCAATCCACAACCTTGCATGAGAAACCAATGTCTCTCATACAAGGAATCTTCTTTTGTTTCTTATTTATTTTGTCTTTGTGTGTTGTGTGGAACCATTAGTAAAGAATACATCAGACTAATGTTGGCGGGTACTCCCTCATGGATAACTAGCTCGTATTCTGGGTATTAGTTACTAATTGTTATTTTGCATGGTCCGGATGGCTGTCAGTGGAAGCCTTGGCGGTTCGCCCATCCGTGGTTATAATAGCTGCTCGGCTGACTCCCATCCAGATACAGTTTTATTTTTATCTTAATTTCCAAACCTGAATCCCAATCCGTACTGGGAGTCAGTTGGCATCAGTCAATGCTAACTGATGATCATTATAGAAGGGAAGCATGTAGGTTCTTATCCGAATTCACAGACAGTGGAGGCCCAACTGGTGTTGACACCACCATTATAGGGTCTAAGCTGTCTAAATTCGCTCCATCCGAGTGATTGGGAAATTGGACAGTAGATGTTTACTGTCCACCTGATTATTCTGCCATTACTTTGGTCCCTTGACCACTTCATTCTGTGTTGCACCTTCTGTCTAGACCCGCATCTATATTTTGGGTCAATTAATTTTACACTTCCATATATCTTTATGCATGATAATATTATATACTATTGTGGTCTGTACTTATTTTGGGATCCTTCCCTTGGACAATAGAAGTCTAGATCTTAAACAGATATTGCTTTATAAATTTCCAACAAAAACCTCTTTATAAAATCCGGATCTGAGTAAGGGATAAATTCATCAGTTATGACTAATTCATATTCTGTCAAGGGTTGTATTTTGGGGAATTAAGAAGCAGATTCAGCGATTAGGTCTCGCCTAGACTGAAAGGGTCCGTGTTTTAACTGAGAGTCTAGTACCTGACAGGGAATGATTTTCAAATCCATTATTTTTCAAAATTGCTGGTTGATGGAAATGTAAGATTAAGTCCTACACCGAGATGGGGTCCACTTGGATTCAAATACAGTGTAGTGAATAATCTTAGAGGAACATCATCCAGGCCTTGGTTATTTTCCAAGATAGGGTTGAGTTTTCTTTCAACTGCTATCCTCTTCTGCCAAAGCCTACTTTTGAGTCCTGAGTGAGTGCATCCGGAACGAACTAATTTATTAGTTCGTTTCATTAGTTTGTATCTCATAATCACCCGGAAGGAAGTGACACGCTAGTGGTTCACTGAGAGCCGGGAATTCTTGATCCATACTCCTTCATCCTGAGGGGGAGCTGTCTTTTACTACCAGGGTCAGACTTTCAAAACCTCCGAGTGATAGGATTTTAAATGCTTTCTTTACTGCTTTCTTTTAACCGCTTTCATTAGAGGTCACTCGGTTGTATTGAGAGTTGTGTAACTGCTACTAGGATTGACAGTTAAGGGATAGTTTAGGGCTTGATTCAAATCTTTGGGTGTGACATGGGAGAATGATAGTGGTACTTGGCATTTCAATAAATGATGTGTCAGGTGTTGCTTTTCCACCACAGATGAAGTAACACACCCAGGCCAGGGCAGTTACGAATCTGTGGTATCTTAGAATTTGAGGTCTTAAGAACATGTAAACTCATATTGCAAGTACCTGTCTGTTAAAGGGAAAGCCTTGTTGAGAGCATGAGAATTAGCTATCTGATAGAATTATCCCAAACAAAGATCTGCGTATAAAAATGGAAGTTTAATATTGCTGTATCTCACTCTTGTCCAATTTTCATTCTTTTCTTCCTGTCCTTTCTGTCTACATTGTGACTCAACTTCACGGTTGGCACAATGCTCCTTTTCCCTGCTTTCGTAGATAATGTTTACTGCATTCCTAGAATAATTCTTATCCGCTTTCTAGAATAGATTTATTTGCTTTGTAGATTAATTTAACTGCTTTCAAGATCTAGTTTAAATTCATGTTAGTAGATATTAATCATCTTTCAACCCTATTGAGCAATACGAATGGAAAATCTAGTAAAACGACGTGGGACCTGCTTCTATCGCACATCCTCCTGTGAACGATCCGGTCTTACTATAAATTACTGCAATTTTTGACACCGTGCGCTTTCGGGAGCACAGTTTCTTAACTACGAGCAATAAAAACATGACTATGTATAAATATATCCCTAATCACAACACCGCCATCATAAATTGGTTTCATTAAATAAAATCTAAACCAGGGCCAAGATTTTCGGAAAATACTCATGCAGTGGGAATTAGTCAAAAGTTTCATGGCAGGAAATCTTATGGCGAGAATTGATGAGAAGTATCATGGCATACTTGCCGGTGATCCTCAGTGTGACAGGCTGAAGGTCAACCTATCCCGGCTATGTCATGAGATTTGTCAACATTTCATGACAGAGAAGACCACAGCGCCATTTGAAACCAAAGCACCATACTTGAGTAATAAAAAGACTAATAATCTTGATATATCCCTAAACCCTTCCCCGTGAATCATAACGTTTTTCATTTAATAAATCTAACCTGGTATAATTTTAGCAAAAGCTCGGGTTAACGAAACTTGTCAAAAGTTTCAGCCGTCTTGGCCTTGAATCAGGAAGCTGGGAGCTCTACACAGGCTCAAAATGCTGAAGCTGTTTGCGGGACTTGCCAAGGCCCGCATTCCACTGAATCCTGTCAGCAAGTGGCGAACGAAAGCTGTAACTATGCAGGTGGATTCCAAAATCGGCACCCGAACCTCTCATATTCCAACAACAATGCCTTGAATTCCCACCTGTTAACCCAGCCTCAGCAGTTCAACCAACCAAGGCCCCAGCACTTTAACCCAGGCTTTCAGCCTCAGATTCTAGCTAGGCCACCCCAAAACCAAAATTTCCAAAACTTTCAGCAGCCACAGAATCAGTTTGCCCCAAATCAGAATCAGTTTGGCCAGAACCAAGGTCAGAACCAGAATTGGAATCAGAACCAGCAGAAACCCCCTTCCAGATTGGAGACCCTCATGACTGACTTTATCACCAGTCAAAAGGAAATCAATACACAGTTGCAGTCCTCTATCCGGAATGTGGAGACTCAGGTTACACAAATGGCCAAGGAAATGCAGAAAAGAGACCAAGGAACTCTACCCAGCGCTGCTGAGAAAAATCCTCAGTGTAAGGCCATCACACTGAAGTCTGGTAAAGTTCTGGAAGGACCCAAGGGCAAAGAGAAATTGGTACAAGGAAATGAACTGGAAAGTGACGTTGAGGAGAATGAAAAGGAAGCCGAGAAAGAGACAGCTGATCTGCAGACCGATGCTGCACCGGAAACAGCTGAAACAGATAAGGGTACAGGTGGAGGTACAACTTCCTTCCCTTTACCGAAAAAACAAGTAGATAATAACAAGTACATGCCTAGGATTCCTTATCCTGCACGTCTTAAAAATAAGGAACATGATCTTAAATTCAAGAAATTTTTGGAACGATTAAAGTCTGTAGAGATAACCATTCCTCTCACAGAAATGATTTCCGAAATGCCCATCTATGCTAAGTTCTTGAAAGAATTGATTTCAGGAAAAAGGCAGATCGAGCAGGAGGAGGTGATTATTCTCAACAGCACATGCAGTGCCATAGTTCAGAGGAGATTGCCTGAAAAGAAAGAGGACCCCGGATGTTGCACACTTCCAGTACAATTCGGAAAGGCCAAAGTGAGTATGGGGCTTTGTGATTTAGGATCGAGCATCAATGTGATGCCACTAGCTATGGCAATCCGCCTTAAGCTTGGAGAGATTCAACCAATCAAGATGAGACTGCAGCTCGCAGACAGATCAATCACTCAGCCCGTAGGAATCCTCAAGGATGTTGTGGTCAAAACCGGCCAGGTTCTCTTCCCGGTTGACTTCATTATCCTCGACATTGAAGAAGATTCTGAAATGCCACTTATTCTTGGACGCCCATTCCTGGCCACTGGTGGTGCACTAATTGATGCTAAATCTGGAAAGGTCACATTGAGGGTCGATGGCGAGGAAATCACCTTTGATAAGGAGCAGCTGCAGAAGTTTCCAAATGAGGGAGCTTGTTCCATGTTTTCTGTAATAGATAGTGGAGAGAAAATCGATTGTGAGGAGAGAGAGCTTGACTCTGGATTTGATCATGAAATGATGCTGGATTAGATTTCAAAGCAGGTACTGAAGCCTGCTGGCGTGGAGCACCAAGGATGCAAAGTCGTTCACTTTGCCAATCCCGAAACAGGGGATTTGGAGGAGTTTGACGGCACAGACTTCCATGACGACGCCGACCAAGAGGAGGCGGATCCTGTAATGATGCAGGGTCTGGAAGGTAAAATTGATCTTCTCCCATCTAATTCTCGCAAATTACTCCCTTCCGTTGAATGCCCACCAGAGCTTGAACTTAAAACATTACCCGATCATCTCAAGTACGCGTTTCTCGCAGAACATAAAAAATTACCTGTGATTGTTTCGGCTAAGCTCTCCCAAGAGCAAGAAAATGCTCTGGTGGCCGTTCTTAAAAATTATGTGCGTGCAATCGGTTAGACCATTTCTGATATCAAAGGAATAAGCCCTTCTGTTTGTATGCACAGGATTTTAATGGAGGAGAATTTCAAGGCCTCTCGCCAGCCCCAACGAAGACTGAACCCACCCATGCAAGAAGTGGTAAGAAAGGAAGTGATCAAGCTGTTAGACGCCGGTATTATATACCCGATTTCTGATAGCAAATGGGTCAGTCCTGTGCAGGTTGTTCCGAAGCGGGGTGGGATGTGCATTACGCAGAATGAACAAGGGGAGGACATTGCCACGCGCCCAGTCACCGGATGGAGAGTCTGCATAGACTACTGGAAGTTGAACGAGGCAACTCGCAAGGACCATTTCCCTTTACCTTTTATCGATCAAATGTTGGAACGATTGGCGGGAAGGGCATTTTATTGTTTTTTAGATGGCTATTCTGGATACAATCAAATAGTGATCGCCAGTGAGGATCACGAAAAAACTACTTTTACTTGCCCTTATGGCACTTTTGCCTATAGGCGCATGCCTTTTGGTCTTTGCAATGCACCAGCTACTTTTCAAAGATGCATGATGTCTATATTCTCTGAATTTATCGAAAAATGCATTGAGGTCTTCATGGATGACTTCTCTGTATATGGAGATAGGTTTGATGAATGTTTGACTAATCTTGCTAAGATTTTAAAGAGGTGTGAGGACACTAACTTGGTTTTAAATTGGGAAAAGTGCCATTTCATGGTCACTGAGGGCATAGTGTTAGGTCATCGCATTTCTCGTGCAGGCATCGAAGTTGATCCAGCCAAAGTTTCCATCATTTCCAATCTCCCTCTTCCTAACTCGATCAAATCAGTTAGGAGCTTCTTAGGGCATGCCGGTTTTTACCGGCGATTCATTAAGGATTTCTCTAAAATTGCCAAGCCGCTCACTAATCTGCTTTGTAAAGAAAATCCCTTCTTAATAAATGAAGCGTGTGTCCAAGCCTTTGACACGCTCAAGAAGATGTTGGTTTCTGCACCGATAGTGCAACCACCCGTTGGTCACTGCCTTTCGAGGTAATGTAACCTCGATTAATCAGGTGGGTACTTCTGTTGCAAGAATTCGACATCATAATAAAAGATAGGCGAGGTCGAGATAATGGTGCTGCTGACCACTTATCTCGATTAGATAATGATAAAAAGGAAAAAGCCGTTAATGAAGAGTTTCCGGACGAACAATTGTTCGCATTGCATCTGCATAATCAAGCTTGTCCATGGTTTTCCGACATCGCTAACTTCTTGGCATGCGGAATAACCCCACAGTTTTCGAACTATCATCAGAGGAATAAGTTCAAACGAGATGTATTAAGTTACTTCTGGGAAGAACCTTATCTCTTCAAACACTGCGCCGATTCAATAATCAGGCGATTTGTGACCGAGCATGAAGCCTATCAAATTGTCAGAAAATGCCATGAATCAGAATATGGAGGTCACCATGGTCCTGCTCGAACGGCCCACAAGGTCCTCGAATGTGGATTTTATTGGCCTCACATCTATGAGGATTGCAGGACATTTGTGAAAGGTTGTGACAAATGCCAAAGATTAGGAAACATCTCCAAGAGGGATGAGATGCCTCAAAAGGGAATTCTCACACTTGAGATTTTCGATGTATGGGGCATTGACTTCATGGGACCGTTTCCACCATCTGGTGGAAACTACTATATCTTGGTAGCTGTCGATTACGTGTCCAAATGGGTTGAGGCTGTCGCATTACCGACCAATGATGGTAGCCAAGTCATCAAGTTCCTCAAGAACAACATTTTCAGTCGATTTGGCGTACCTAGGGTGGTGATATCTGATGGAGGAACACACTTTATTAATAAAGCTTTTGAAACTTTAATGAGTAAAAATGGGATCCTCCATAAGATAGGCACGCCTTACCATCCTCAGACTAGTGGTCAAGTCGAAGTATCCAACCGCGAAATCAAACACATACTCGAAGCCACTGTCGGGATAACCCGTAAGGATTGGGCACGTAAGCTCAATGATGCTCTATGGGCATATCGCACAGCATTTAAGACTCCCATTGGGATGTCCCCTTACAGACTTGTCTTCGGAAAAGCCTGTCATTTGCCCGTAGAGTTAGAGCATAAAGCTTACTGGGCCGTCAAAACGCTTAACTTCGATCCGAGAGTCGCTCAGAGCAAACGCAAGTTGGACCTCAATGAAATTGAGGAAATACGAGCATTAGCTTATGAAAGCTCTCAAATTTATAAGGAGCGGGCCCAGAAGTTGCACGATCGCAGGATTAAGCCTAAGCATTTCTATGTTGGTCAAAATGTATTATTGTTCAATTCTAGGTTGAAGCTGTTCCCTGTAAAGCTTAAATCCAGATGGGAAGGACCACATGAAGTGCTGGAAGTGTTTCAAAATGGAGCCGTCAGGATCCGAACTGACAAGGGCAACATAGTGGTGAATGGACAACGACTGAAAGAGTACCTCGGACAGTTCGATCCGGAGAAAGAAAGCCAAGCAGTGGCAGACCCGGCTGATAATGGCCAAAATTGACCATTATTTTCAATCCATTTCCGTGTCTGAGACGGACAGTTTGATCGTGTTTCCATCTTATTATAATAAGAAAGCAGTTGAATTTGACAGATTAATGCTAGTTTGTAAAAACATCGAGCCGGTAACAAAAAGACACAAAATATGCAATTTTAAATTGTATTTGTGTTAGAAAAATCCAAAAACATGAAAAAAAGGAAAAAGAAAAGAAAAAGGAATGAAAAGATGGGCAAAAGAATAATATAGCCCACAAAAATCCAAAAAGATGGGAAAAAGATTGAAAATCCCACAACTGAAATTTGGCTAAGTGTTGAAGCACAATTCGAATTGTGCAATTCGAATTAATTCGAATTGCACAACAATTCGAATTGCTGAAGAGAACAAAGAAATGGTTAAGTGTTGGAAGGGATGAAGAAGCCTAATTCGAATTGTTCAAGTTCGAATTAATTCGAATTAGGGAATGAAGAGAGAAGAAACCCAAAGGCAAGAAGAAGATGCAATTCGAATTGTCCAATTCGAATTAATTCGAATTGGCACAAACAATTCGAATTGCCAACAAGTGCAAGGAAGCCAAGCAGAAACCCTCATCCAATTCGAGAAAAGACCAATTCGAATTATCCTAAAAATTCGAATTGATAACTGAAGGCCAAAATCCCAGCTCAAGGAAGAGATCTCACAATTCGAATTAATTCGAATTGGTTGAGATAATTCGAACTTCACTCAACAATTCATCCAAAGAAAGCTGTGCACAACAACGGTGGGCCTAAGGTTTCGAAATTCATCTATAAAAGCAGACCTTCCACAACAGAATAAAGAGATCAAGAATTTTGCCAAAAAGCAGCTTGGGACAAAAAGAACAGCAGGAAGTTCCACACCCCTTAAGGGTTAGGTAGGTAGTTTAGTTTAGTTTAGTTTATTTTTCCTTGCAAGTAGTATAATTTTTACATGCTTTGATTTTGGCTTAGTATAAAAGCAGTTTGTGTAACCCCTAGAGTAGCCATTTCCCATATTTTTACATGCTTTTTAGTTAGAATAAACCCTACCTTCAAGCTAATGATGGTCTTGGGTTCTTTATTTTGCGTTCAAAGTGTCAATACAAGGAAAATTTCCAGAAATGGTTTTATTCATGTGTTTTGGCACTCTTTAATGCTTTCTCTAGAAATAAATGCTTAGTATGTTTGTTTGTTTCAACTAGGTTACATTTATTATGTCCTAGTTGACATTCAAACTTAATAAATGCATGTTTGGTGGGTTTTGGTTTGATTTTGTACCTTAGAGCTTCAAATAAGTGTTCTTAGATTTTAGATGTTTTTAGGTTTGTTGACATTTATTTTTATTGCTTTATTTTTCATGCCTTGGTTCTTTTTCATGCTGCCTTAGATAACTTGAGAGTTCTTAGTTTATTCATGCAGTTCTTAGATAATTAGATGTTTTAGGTTCTTTGATCTTTGATCCTTTGTTTGTAGAAATAGGGTTTGAATCTGGCCAATACCCACTGGACATGTATTTGCTTCTTACTTGAAAATTTCACTAGGGTGGCTGTGAAATGACATTGATGTGAGATGAGGGATTTAGTAAATCTAAAACCATCATTACAGCACAGTGTTCACCTAACCCATGCTTGTGAAAACAAAAAAATTGTTGTTGTTTGAAACTGTGTAATTCGAATTGAGGCAATTCGAATTATCTCGAATTGCCTAAGAAATTCGAATTGCACACCCAAAAATCTCTTCATGTGGTTTCCAACCAATTCGAATTATCCAGTTCGAATTAATTCGAATTGCTCAACAATTCGAATTGGCTTGAAAACCACATTGTATCCATTGCCACCCATTCATGCCTTAGTTTATTTTTCATTCTTTTACCAATTCGAATTGTGCAATTCGAATTAATTCGAATTGCTAAACAATTCGAATTCACTCTCCTCTTGAGGTAAATGCCTTAGTCAATTTTGAGCAAGGAAAGGACTTCATCAATTCGAGTTGCCCAATTCGAATTAATTCGAATTGCTCAACAATTCGAATTAGATGATATCTCATTCCTTTGCAAGGATTAATTGGGTAAAGTACTACTTCATCCTTCATGCCTTGGTTCTTTTTCATGCTGCCTTAGATAACTTGAGTGTTCTTAGTTTATTCATGCAGTTCTTAGATAATTAGATGTTTTAGGTTCTTTGATCTTTGATCCTTTGTTTGTAGAAATAGGGTTTGAATCTGGCCAATACCCACTGGACATGTATTTGCTTCTTACTTGGAAATTTCACTAGGGTGGCTGTGAAATGACATTGATGTGAGATGAGGGATTTAGTAAATCTAAAACCATCATTACAGCACAGTGTTCACCTAACCCATGCTTGTGAAAACAAAATAATTGTTGTTGTTTGAAACTGTGTAATTCGAATTGAGGCAATTCGAATTATCTCGAATTGCCTAAGAAATTCGAATTGCACACCCAAAAATCTCTTCATGTGGTTTCCAACCAATTCGAATTATCCAGTTCGAATTAATTCGAATTGCTCAACAATTCGAATTGGCTTGAAAACCACATTGTATCCATTGCCACCCATTCATGCCTTAGTTTATTTTTCATTCTTTTACCAATTCGAATTGTGCAATTCGAATTAATTCGAATTGCTAAACAATTCGAATTCACTCTCCTCTTGAGGTAAATGCCTTAGTCAATTTTGAGCAAGGAAAGGACTTCATCAATTCGAGTTGCCCAATTCGAATTAATTCGAATTGCTCAACAATTCGAATTAGATGATATCTCATTCCTTTGCAAGGATTAATTGGGTAAAGTACTACTTCATCCTTCATGCATTCTCAATTCGAATTACCCCAATAATTCGAATTGAACTATCCCTTCTATTTTGAAAACTCCAAAAATATTTTTCTTCCATGATTTGTGTAAGTTGCATGGATGTATTGGGCCTAGGCCCAATTCATCTGATTTCTATCCTTTACACATTTCAACCCATTAGTGTCCACTTATTGTGTGCTTAACACCCACACAATACCAAAAATATTTTCTTACTTTTATGATTTTCCTTTTCATTGTGTGTATGAACGGATAATGAGAAACACCACAGATTAATGTTGGTGAAAGGTCCCTTCACAGGGATATCGACTAACTCGTCTTCTGTGTGACAGTCATTATCTGTTATTTTGCATGATCTGGTTAGTGGTTGGTGGAAGCTTCGGCGAGCGTTCTCTTCACTAAGAGTTTCGATTAGTCACTCAGCCAATTCCTAATCAGATACAGTTTTAATTTTCCTTATCTTAATTTCTCAACCTGAATTCAAGTTGCAATAGTATTAACTGATGTCGACCAACATCAGTTAAGACATATTACAGCAAGAAATATGTGGGTTTTTCTTCCACTAATAGACAAAAGAAAACTAAATGACGGCGGTCACCGTTGTTTGGGATTCTTTCTGTCTAAAATCATTCATCTGGGATAATTGGGAACCCGACAGCAGATGTTTGCAGTCCCGAAAACCCCAACTATCTCTGGCACTCTTTTTAGCCGATTTCTTCTCATCTCAGGCTAATTCACCTTTGTGTACCGCATTCTGTCTAACCCCACCATATATTTTGGGGTGTTTTATTTTCCTTTTCATATACTTGTATGCATGATACTATTATGTAGATGTTCCGGTCATATCATTATTTTGGGGATCCTTCCCCTTGGACATAGAAGACTTGATATAAATCAGATGTTGCATAATAAATTTCCAACAGAAATTCCTTTGTAAAATCCGGATCTGAGTAAGGGATAAATTCGACAGTTATGACTAATTCATCTTCCACTGGGGGTTGATTTTGAGAGCTTAGAAGCAGAGTCAGCGATTAGGTCTCACCTAGACTGAAAGGATCTGTGTTTTAATTGAGAGTTTAGTACCTGTCTAGGGAATGATTTTTAAATATTCATTTGCTTCTCAAAATTGTTGTGTGTTGGAAATCTAATATTAGATATCGCATTAAGTCAATATCCACTTGGGTGTAGATGAGATGTGATAAATAATACTAGAGGAACAACATATAGGCCTTGGTGAATTTCTAAGGTAGGGTCGAGTATTCCTTCGACTACTATCTTCTTCTGCCAAAGTCTAGAATTGAGTCTTGAGTGAGTGCATCCGGAACAGGTTCATTTATGGATCTGTTTCATTTAGTTTGTATCTCATAACTACCCAGATGTTGTAAGCCTTGTGGCCTATTGTATCTCGGGGGTTCTTGATCTACATCTGGTCACCAAGACCAGGGGCTCTTTTATACTAACGAAAAGAGACGTTTTTAATGCTTCCGAGTGATAGATTTAAATGCTATCTTTACAGCTTTCTTACTGCTTTCCTTTTAAATGCTTTCATAGAGGTCACTCGGAAGAATTAGGGGCTGTCCATCTGTTAAAAGGTTTGAGAGTTATGGAATGGTTTGGGGCTTGATTTGAAACTTTGGGTGTGACATGGGGGAATGATAGGAGTACTTGGCATGTCAACTAATGATATGTTAGGTGTTGCTTGTCCACCACAGATAAGTAATGTAACTTCACAAGGCCTGTGGAGGGAGTTATAAGTCTGTGGTATCTTAGAAATTGTTGTTTTAAGAGCATGTAAATTCTTACCGTAAGTACCTGTCTGTTAAAGGGAACATGGTGTAGAAAGCATGAGAGTTAGCTAACTGGAGGATTATCCCAAGCTAAGATCTGTGTATAAAAATGGAAGTTTAATTGTGTTTCATCTGAATCTTGTCCAATCTTTATTATTTCCTCCCTGTCCCTTCTGTCATATTTAAACCTGCTTTCTAGATAGTGTAGCATAATTTTATATTGCTTTCGTAGTATAGATTTAATTGCTTTCTTCGATCTAGTTTATCATGCTTTGTAGAATAACTTTTACTGCTTTCATGATCTGGTTTAATTTCTGTCAAGTAGTTGTTAGAAAACCTTGCAAAACTTGAAACGAGTAACCGAGTGGAAAATCTTAGTAAACGACGTGGGCCCTGCTTCCATCGCACATCCTCCAGTGAACGATCCGGTACTTACTATAAATTACTGCAATTTTTGACTCCGTGCGCTTTCGGGAGCACAGTTTCTTGACACGAGTAAATAAAAACAACATTTTGGGAAAATACTCATACAGTGGGAAGATGTTCAAGAATTTCATGGCAGGTAGCTTCTTGACATGAAATTAAGAGAAGCATCATGGTGCAGATACCAAGGACTTTCAGGGTGACAGACTGAAGGTCCATCCCGGTTGCACCGTGATATTTGTCAATAGTTTCATGGCAGGAAGGACCACAGCGCCGTTTGAACCCCACATGAGTAATAAAAAGGGAAATCTTAATATATCCTTAAACCCCTTCCCTAAATCATAACTCTTTTCATTTAATAATCCAAACCTGATAATTCAGAAAAATACTCGTGTTAATGAAACTCGTCAAAAGTTTCATGGCGCCGTCGCCGGGGAAATGCAGACAGTTGTAATAAATAATACTTTATTAAGTATTGAACAATGGTGTCTGGAAAGATTGAATTATTTACCCCGGCTGCACCATGAAGCTGGAAACGGGTGCAAAAGTTTCATGGCGCCGTTGCCGGGGAGGATGCAGCGCCGTTTACTAGGAGAACTACACTCCTGATTTACTCATAGATAGTTCTTGTATATACTGTCAAACCATTACTAACCTGGGGGTTGTACAGGTACTGTCAAAAGCTTGATACCAACTGCTTATGCAACGGAGAAGGAGTACATTACCGGAGCTACCGTTCGATCTAGAAATAGAAAGGACCGCTCGCCAACTGAGGGCAGAAGCCAGAAGACGGAAAGAGCAGGAGCGTCGGATCCGCACTTCACCCGAAACATCGAGCAGCGATATATCAGACATGGCAGATAACCAGAACATTCCCCCGATCTTACCCATAGACCAACCACCAAATAACCCTGGTAATGGAGCTGACGGAGGAGTGGTAGAGCATCCTAATCGTGCCAACGAAGAGGAGAATCTACCAAATCCTAATCAGCAGCAATACCAGCAATTCCACCAACAACCACCACCACCCGTAAACCAATTTCACCAAAACCAAAACATACCAAACCAACAATACCAAAACCAAGCTTTCAATCCAGATCAGTTTCAGAACAACCCACAAGATCCACATAACTTCCAGCAATTTCCCAATTACCACCAACAGTACCAGAACCAAGCTGAACAAGGAAATCAACAACAACAGCAAGCAGCAGCGGACTTCATGCAACCGATAGTGGAGCCCTATCTGGATGGACCTGGGAGAGCACATTTTCCTGCACGCAATTTTGAGCTCAAACCGGCACTCATTAATTTGGTGCAAAACAATCAGTTCTGCGGTGCAAATCATGAGGACCCTCATGATCATCTCCAGACCTTCCTGGAGCTCTGCGACACGATCAAAAATCAGGGAGTCTCTCTTGATGCTATAAGGCTAATGTTGTTTCCATTTTCTTTATATAGTGGTGCCAGGGACTGGTACAAGTCATTGCCTATCAATCAGAGGAGCACTTGGGCAGACTTGGTGAGGAGCTTTTTGCTGAAGTATTTTCCAGAATCAAAGATTGAGGAAGGACGAGCTAAGATTGGAGATTTTAAAATGAAGCCAGACGAGTCATTATATGATGCGAAGGAAAGATTTTTGGGCCTCATCAGGCGATGCCCCCAACATGGGTACGCACCCTGGGAGCAGTTGAGGAAATTCTACGGAGGACTCACCCATCCATGGAGAACAATGTTAGACGCCGCTGGCGGACGACATTTACTCCACTTGCCTATGGATCAAGCTTGGGAAAAGATTGAGACAATGTCTGTCAACAGATCCATCCTAAACACAGATGATAGGAAGGAGGATCCTCCCAGAAAAGTCTTTGCTGTAAGTGAAGGGAAAACAGATTTTGAAAAATTGCAGGAACAGGTAGCTGCGATACAGCTGAGTCAGGATAAAGGGAAGGGAATAGACGCTTCTCAGGCAGGAACCTCATCTGACCAAGTTCAAACACAGCAATCGGCAGTTGTCTGTGGACTGTGTCAGGGACCTCACCCAACTGACACATGCCAACAGATAGCTACCGAAAGCTGTAATTATGCCGGGAACTACCAAAATCGCCATCCCAACCTCTCTTATTCCAACAACAATGCACTTAACGCGCATTTGTTGCAGCCAAACCAGCCCAACCAGTTCCAAAACCCACAGCAAAACTTCAGACCTCAGAACCAAGGATTCGTCCAGCAAAGAGTGCAGAACTTTCAAAATCAGAATCAGAATTTCCAACCTCAAATCCAACAGAGGCCTAATCAGAACCAAGGCCAGAATTTCCAGAATTTCCAATCCCAACCTGATCAGACTCAACAATATAACCAAAGGCCACCAACTCGTCTGGAAAATCTGATGACTGAGTTTATAGCCAATCAGTAGGACATAAACCAACAACTACAGTCATCAATCAAGAATGTGGAGACGCAAGTCACCCAGTTGGCCAAGGAACTTCAGAACAGGGGGAAAGGAACACTTCCAAGCAGTACTGAAGCTAACCCGCAGTGTAAAGCAATCACATTGCGGGGAGGCAAGACTCTAAAGGGAATTGTTGGATATGGAATAGAGACGGCCGAGAAGGAAAAGGATCCATTGGAGGGTGAAAAAGAAAATGAAAGGATCGAAGGAGGAGATGGTATTGGACTGGTTGAGGACAAATCAGAAACAGCTATTTCGCAGGCTGAAGCTGCAAAGGGAGCTGAAAAGGGTAGGGTTGAAGGTAAAACTTCCTTCTCTTTACCACCAAAAACAAACAATAATAAGTACATGCCAAGGGTGCCATACCCGGCACGTCTTAAAAATAAGGAACAAGATGAAAAATTTAAAAAGTTCTTAGAAAGACTGAAAGCTGTCGAGATCACTATTCCATTGGTCGAAATGATTTCAGAAATGCCCGTCTATGCTAAATTTCTTAAAGAAATGATTTCAGGGAAGAGAAAAATTGAGCAGGAGGAAGTAGTGGTTTTGAACAGCAGTTGCAGTGCCATTATCCAAAGAGTGCTACCGGAGAAGAAGGAAGATCCAGGATGTATTACATTGCCGATCCACATTGGGAAAACTAATGTTGGAAAAGGATTGTGCGATCTGGGTTCGAGCATCAACGTTATGCCACTTGCTATGGTGAAACGTCTTCACTTGGGAACAATTGAACCGGTTACAATGAAGTTACAGCTGGCGGACCGATCAATTACCCATCCAATCGGAATCCTGAAGGACGTCATTGTCAAGACGGGAGGGACCCTCTTTCCCGTCGACTTCATTATTCTGGATATAGAGGAGGACTACGAGATGCCACTGATCTTAGGCCGCCCCTTTCTCTCAACCGGTGGTGCACTTATAGACGCGCGATCAAATCAAATCAAGCTCCGAGTCGGAGAAGAAGAATTGAATTTCAACATGGGAAAGCTGCAGAAGTTCCCGTCTGAGGGATCTTGTTTCATTTTTGATGTAATAGACAGTAGGAGTGAGGATCAGAGCATAGACTCTGTGACTGATGAGCCAAGCAAAGTTTCAAAACAGGTACTGAAGCCTGAAGGTGCGAAGCAACCAAGGAGCTGCAACGCTGTCCACTTCGAGGATCCCATCTCTGGGGACCTTGAAGAATTCGATGGAGTTGAGTTCATCCCGGAGGAAGAGGAAAGCACTGCTGAGGAGGAAGTGGATCCTGTACTGACACAGGATCCTGAAGGTAAATCTGATCTCTCTCTCCCATCCATTTCTCGCAAATTACTGCCTTCCGTTGAATGCCCACCAGAGCTTGAACTTAAAATACTTCCGGATCATCTCAAGTACGTCTTTCTCGCTGAACATAAAAGATTACCGGTGATTGTGTCAGCCAAGCTGACACAACAACAAGAAAAAGCTCTGGTAGACATTCTAAAGAAATATGTACATGCAATCGGACGGACCATTTCTGATATAAAAGGAATAAGCCCCTCTGTTTGCATGCACAGAATTTTAATGGAAGAGGAGTATAAGCCCTCAAGGCAACCACAAAGGCGTCTGAACCCCCATATGCAGGAAGTGGTAAGGAAAGAAGTTATCAAGCTCTTAGATGCTGGTATCATCTATCCTATCTCTGATAGCAAATGGGTTAGCCCAGTGCAGGTCGTACCGAAACGTGGGGGGATCTGTGTAACGACTAATGAGCAAGGAGAAGAAGTGGCGACGCGTCCAGTGACCGGTTGGAGAGTTTGCATCGACTACCGGAAGCTCAATACCGCTACCAGGAAGGACCATTTCCCCTTGCCATTCATTGATCAGATGCTGGAGAGGTTGGCCGGAAGGGAGTATTACTGCTTTTTGGATGGGTACTCTGGCTATAATCAGATTGTGATAGCTAGCGAGGATCATGACAAGACCACATTCACTTGCCCATATGGAACTTTTGCGTACAGGCGCATGCCTTTTGGACTTTGTAATGCGCCTGCCACATTTCAACGATGCATGATGTCAATTTTCTCAGAATTTATCGAAAAATGCATTGAAGTTTTCATGGATGACTTCTCTGTGTATGGAGATACTTTTGATGAATGCTTGACTAATCTTGCACAAATTTTGAAAAGATGTGAGGACACCAACCTAGTTTTGAACTGGGAGAAGTGCCATTTCATGGTCACCGAAGGAATAGTGTTGGGTCACCGCATCTCGCGCGCAGGCATCGAAGTCGACAGGGCTAAGGTCTCAGTCATCTCAAACCTCCCATTGCCTAATTCAATAAAGGCAGTTAGGAGTTTCTTAAGGCATGCCGGTTTCTACCGGAGATTCATTAAAGACTTTTCTAAAATTGCCAAGCCGCTCACTAACTTGCTTTGTAAAGAAAATCCTTTCGTAATAAATGAAGCGTGTGTTCAAGCCTTTGACACGCTCAAAGGAATGTTGATTTCTGCTCCAATAGTGCAACCACCCGATTGGTCAATACCTTTCGAGGTAATGTGTGATGCAAGTGATCTCGCTGTGGGTGCAGTTCTTGGGCAACATAAGGAAGGGAAGCATTGCGTGATTCATTACGCAAGTCATGCCCTGAATGAGGCCCAAATTAACTACACCACCACGGAGAAGGAGATGTATGCTGTGGTTTTTGCGTTTGATAAATTCAGACAATATCTCATTGGTACGAAAACCACAGTGTACACAGATCACTCTGCACTGAGATACTTGTTTAGCAAACAAGACGCCAAACCTCGATTAATCAGGTGGGTACTTTTCCTGCAAGAATTCAACATTATAATAAAAGATAGAAAAGGCAGAGACAATGGTGCTGCTGACCATTTGTCTCGACTAGAAAATGATAAAAATGAGCTAACCGTAAATGAGAATTTTCCGGACGAGCAACTGTTTGCCTTGCATCTTCATGATCAAGCTTGTCCGTGGTTTTCCGATATTGCTAACTTTTTAGCATGCGGAATAACCCCACCATTTCAAAGCAGAGGCCACAAAGCAAGGTTCAACCGAGATGTAGTTAACTACTTCTGGGAAGACCCTTACCTCTTCAAGCATTGTGCAGATTCGATTATTAGACGATGTGTAACTGAGCACGAGGCTTATCAAATCGCTAAGAAATGCCATGAATCGGAATATGGAGGTCACCATGGCCCCACTCGAACAGCTCATAAGGTGCTCGAGTGCGGTTTTTATTGGCCTACCATTTACGAAGATTGCAAAGCGTTTGTTAAAGCTTGCGACAGATGCCAAAGACTAGGGAATATCTCCAAGAGGGATGAGATGCCTCAACAAGGAATTCTCACTCTCGAGATTTTCGATGTATGGGGTATTGACTTCATGGGACCATTTCCAACATCTGATGGGAACCATTACATCTTGGTAGTTGTCGATTACGTTTCCAAGTGGGTTGAGGCCGCTGCACTGCCAACCAATGATGGCAACCAGGTCGTCAAATTTTTTAAAAATAACATTTTCAATAGATTTGGTGTACCCAGGGTGATCATATCAGATGGAGGAACCCATTTTGTTAATAAAGCATTTGCAAATCTTATGAGCAAAAATGGGATTCTCCACAAGATCGGCACGCCTTATCATCCCCAAACCAGTGGTCAAGTCGAGGTCTCAAACCGCGAAATCAAACACATACTCGAGGCCACTGTGGGGACAACTCGCAAAGATTGGTCACGTAAGCTCAATGATGCTTTATGGGCATACCGCACTGCATTCAAGACTCCCATCGGGATGTCTCCATACAGACTCATCTTCGGAAAAGCCTGTCATTTGCCCGTAGAACTAGAGCATAAGGCTTACTGGGCCGTACGAATGCTCAATTTTGACTCACGAGTTGCTCAGAGTAAGCGCAAGTTGGACCTCAATGAAATTGAGGAAATACGTGCGCAAGCTTATGAAAGCTCGAGGATTTATAAAGAGCGGACCCAGAAGTTACACGATCGTCGTATTAAATCTAAACACTTCTATGTTGGCCAGAATGTCTTGTTATTTAATTCTAGGTTGAAGCTATTCCCCGGAAAGCTTAAATCCAGATGGGAAGGGCCATACGAAGTGATGCACGTGTTTGAAAGTGGAGCTGTCAGGATCCGAACTGACAAAGGAGAGCTGGTGGTGAATGGACACAGACTGAAGGAGTATCTTGGGCAGTTCGACCCCGAAAAAGAAGCTCAAATGACAACAGAACCGGCTTATGTTCAATAAATATTATACATATATTTACTTACTTATTTATTACTTTCTTCACTTATTTTTATTGGGACAAAGTATCCAAAAAGCAATTGAACATTTAGAGTACTAAGACTCTAAATGTGAGGATGTTGATATTTGGAGAAAACCTAATACCTTTTCATAATTGTTTTGCATGAATTCAAGGAACCAACAAAAAGAAAGATAAAGCTCCCAAAAACCAGGTTCCCGGTTGGGTTAATATTATATTTAATGAAAATTAATTCTGGAATTTAGAGAAATCTAAAACCCAGAATAAATTCATAAAATAAAACTGTTAACCCAACCTAAATTATGCAAGCAATATGTTTTAGATTCTAAGTCTGTGTGGATATGTTTGCTCTTGAGTTCATCTTGATGAACATAAATTTTTGAAAACCCAAAATTTTTCCTAAGTCTTGAATGTGGTTTATTTTTCATTTCAAGAAAATTCGAATTAATTCGAATTGCTTGGAACATACCACATAAGACATTTTGCCTTGGAAAATTTTCACATTCGGATTAGTTAATTCGAATTATGCAGGCAATTCGAATTATTCGAATTAATTCGAATTGCCATGCAAATTCGAATTGGCACCCAAAGCAGAATTTTCGGATATTTTAGTAGGCCGAGTGTTGCAATTCGAATTATAGGGCAATTCGAATTAATTCGAATTGCCTGACTAATTCGGATTGGCATACAAAAGGCATTCTCTTATGCAAGTGAGCAATTCGAATTGTGGGGAAGTTCGAATTAATTCGAACTACACTAATAATTCGAATTAGCTCACAAAAGCATTCCTATGCAAAGTTGGTCCCTACTATCAGGTTCGAATTATGAGTCAATTCGAATTAATTCGAATTGATTCACAATTCGAACTTGTGTGTAATTTTGCCTTTCAAGCCAATTCGAATTAATTCGAATTGGCCTGAATAACTCGCATCCCTCACAAAATGCATCAATTCGAATTAATTCGAATTGATGCAATAATTCGAACTCCCCTTCCGAACCCTTTTTATACCCTTTCTCCCTCTCAGTTCCCTCACTTTCACTTCTCAAAAACCATCCTTTCTCTCTCGCGAAAAACTGTCTTCCTCGCGAAACCAATCGTACTTTTCGATCTTTCCTCCGTTCAAACTCATCGGAAATGGCGTCTTCATCGTCTAATCCAAGTGGGAGCAGGGGGTGAGTGTTCTTTTTCGATTTCGCGCTCGGTTTCACTTTACAGTTTTTACCTCTTCGTCTTCCTTGCGAAATCGGGGATGGGGGTGGAATGTGTTTCGTTTTTCATGTTGAAAATGGTCGGAATAGGGTCGGAATGAGTCACATTTGTGCGGGGATGACCTAGAACAGGGTAGGGTGAACTAGGGTTGTTTTCGTGCTTTAAGTTCAAACTGCCATTTTTGAGGGTTCGAACGTCTCTGTGATGGGGGTGTTTTCATTTTGAAAATAAGGGTTTCAAAACCCTTAAAAATATGGTTTCTGTTTAGTTTTAATGGTTTTGTTTCTTCATTTTGGTGTTTGTGCGCATATTTGTTTATTCTGTGTTAGTGTTCGAGTAATCTGTGAGTAGGGTTAACACAGTAGACAGTTTCCTGTGCCCACTGTGTTGTTTTGATCAGTAGAAAGTTGTTAATGATGACTCGAAATGCATATTGATGATATCTGCAAAAATTTATGTTTTTAAAGCATGAGTTTTGTTGGTAACATTAGTACATTACAGTAGTATAGATGGATCAAATGTTCTCGTTTCTGTTGATGTTTGCATGTATATTGTTATATGAGTATTTTAGTAATGAATGCTTTTGTCGGGTACATGTTGCCCACACATGGCAAACTCAACCCCAAAGGTTGACGTTTGCACATACGGAAACATGGTATTACAGACAAAACCATGCCAAAATTTTTCCAACACTTTTGGCATGGCATTTATGTATAAAAAGACAAATTTTCAGAATATTCTTTGTTTAAGTGTTTGATCTTTGTCAACTTGGAACAAGTGGGAAATACTTGTAAGGAATGTTTTGTTCTATTCCTTAAAAACCCACTTTCCAAAACAAAATCCAAATGGGGGACCACTCACACCCCCAATTTTATTAAATAAACAAGTCAACACCTTTTCATAAAAATCCAAAAATCGCCTTTTGTATGTATGCATGTCTACTTTTATTTTTATTTCTTATTTTTGGTCATGGTCCATTGTACATACTAGTAATTGCATAATTTATCGCTTGCATTCGATTTTCATCATTAATCTCTTATCTTCCCTACCTCACATGATTTAAATCACTTTTTAAGTGATAAAAAATCATATTCCTTCGTAAGCTCAATAACCTACGAAATTTTCTCTTTTTGGTCTTTTGACCACCCAAAAACATCTTAGACTATTTATAGTCTAAGAAAAATTTCTAAGGATCCAGGATCCTTATCTCTCTCTTGCTTTCTTTATTTTTTGCTGTAATAAGAGTTAGATTTAACAATCCAGCTCTATGTTTTTCTTTCTATAAATTCGATTAGAAACCAATTAACTCACATTTAAAGCTTAGCTCTAAATGTGAGGATGTTGACTTTCAACTCGGATCCACTTATCAAAATCTGTTAAAAATAGTTCCAACTCTCTTCTCTCCAGGGATCAATTCATTATAGATTCCCTGATGGGTCTTCCAAAGACAACTCCAGATAGTGCCTTCTTGGAAATCGAAAAGCTGAAGAAAGAGGCAGAGGAAAATAGGGTGGCCATAAGGAAGGAGCATAACTTGCCTATGGACCACCAGATTGAATGGAGGTTCGAAATGAAGGACCATTGGTGGAATACGATTCCAGAGGAAGAAAGAAATGATAGAGCAACAGGCCTCGAAAGAGACTTTTGCCAACATGTATGTAACTTCTGGAACCAAGAGTTCGATGAGGCAAGGTATGATCAGCGGTTTAATGAGCCGAAAGTTCACTATGAGCGAATGGTCTGGAGGATGAAACGACAGAAGGCTTATTGGAACAGAATGCTTGAAATCCACTTCGGAGATAGGAGAGCTGCAGCCTTTGAGCCAGTCCTCATCCAACCACCCATTTCTAGGGAAGTGAAAATGCTCTATGCCCCCAAGACACCTCCACCATACTTAGTTGCGTCAACTGGCGTACTCTGCATGCCGGAGACCTTCCCATTTACATACAAGAAGGAACTATTCGACAATGGGACCATTTGCGGACCGGAGGAGCAGCTATGGCTGACATTGCATGCAAAAGAGCGTCATACTGAAATGACATTCAACTTCAGGGATTCTCTCCAGACGGTACTGAACTATGGACAAGCCCACCACACTCCAATGCTGGATTCGATCATTGAGAAAACAAAAGCAGCCAGGAAACTGTGGGGGGAATACATGACTGCATGGGGAAAATGGGAAAAGGACATCAGGGAGTCTGTACTAAAACCGGGAATTGTAATACCTCCGGCAAAAGTGGAGATTCTGCCAGTCTTCTTACCACAAAGGATTCCGGCAGTTGAGCCCCGAGAGACCACAATGAAGGGGATGCCCAATTTCGAGCTAATGAGAGCTGAATGCATCGCAATGATTCAAAATAGATCATGGGACAGAATGGGACGCAAGAGGAAACAGATCTCAGTCATGGGCAAAAACAAGTGTTTAGAGTATCTCAACATTCCACCAGTCCGAGACTTAGGACATCTAAAGGAGAAAGAGGCAGACATCGTGGACACCTTGTACACAGAAATGAAAAAGAGATTCCTCGACCTGCTACGAGAAATGGATGCAGAAGGTCTGAGGCACTGTCAAGAACAACGGCCTCGTCTGCAGTATAACACGGGATTCCAAGGTGTCCTAGGCAGATATTTCACACTAAAATGGACTGCGCAACTCACAGCCATGTCGGAACCTAAATTCATCCAAAAATTTCTGAAGATCAAAGGACCAGAATTGGGACTGAATGTTGAGGATGAAGAACAGATCATTGATGACTATGTTGATCCGACCTCCGAGCAATCTAAGCCTGCCGAATCTGAACCCTCCCAGACTGAATCCGAGCCAGAGCCACCTAAAAAGAAGAGAAAACTGATAAGGTTGGCAGATAAAGAAAAGTCTGAAAAGTCTGCTGAACCTCAAATCAGAATCCAAGAACCTCCGAATCAGCCAATGATCATTCCCCCTGTGCCCAAATTCTATGATGAGCCTCCCAAACAAAAAGACAGAGGCAAGGATCAAACCATTGAGTTATCCAAGAAAGAACTACAGCGTGAGGCCCAAGTGCAAGCTGATGCAGAATTAGCAAAGAAGGCTCAGGAAGAAGCCGATGCAGAAGCAGCAAGGATAGCTCAAGAGGAAGCTGAGATGGATAGGATTGAGGCACAGAGGAAAGCCGAGTACGATGCCCGACAAGCTGAAAGAGCAAGAAGGGAGAAGGAGGAGGCTGAGATCGAAATGGCAAAAGAGACGGAGGAGTGGAAGTAGAAAATGGAAGCTGCAAGGGTCGAGAAAAATCGACTGTGGAAAGAACAAATGGCCAAGGCGGCTGAAGAGGAGGCCAAGAAAGCAGAAGAAGACGCCAGGAAGGCAGAGATGGAGGAGAACATCAGAAAAACCCGAGAGGAAGAGGAGAATAGGAAAGCTGCTGAGAAATTGCAGGCTGAGCTGGAGAAGAAGAAGAAAGCTGACACTGAAACACAGGTTGAGGTCGGGGACGATGATTGTCAGATAATCAGCGGAACCGACATTATTCCTGTTAAGGTGAAAGCTGAGCCAGCAGAATGGGCAAGGGAGAAGGAGGAACAAGTAAAAAGATCAACTGCTCGCAGAAATGACGCAAACGCGGATGTTGAGAAAACAATGGAGGCAATGCGGCCCACAGAGGAGATAGAGGAAATGGTGCACGAGGGCAATGTCAGATTTGAAGAATCAAAGAAGAAATTCGCCGAGCTTGCGAGTGATTTGAATGACATAACTGCACAAACTCTAGCGGCAGCCACTACTCAACCGCTACCCACAATGCAAGAAACAGTAAGAACTGAAGGTAGCAGTGGCGGTGAGCAAGCAGAAATGGATACCATAGAAGATATCTTCAAAGACAAGACATTTCAGCAGATCCTCCATTACGATCTCAATATTCCCATAGAGCAAGGAGATGACACGGAAGAACAATTGGGAGACCTTAACATAGGGAGGGAAGTTGAGGCATCACGACAAGAATATCAGCATGTTGCCGATCCTTATCTTCCCGAGGATTTCCTAAATTCTGTATTCCATGAATATCCTTGTAATGCACGCGAGCAGGGAGCAACTCGAGAAGGTGAAGAGACTGAGTTGAGACAAACTGAGGAGGAGCCACAACCGAATACACAGGTCGAGTCAGAACAGCACGAACAAACTGAACAGAGGGAACAACCAAGGGAAAGTTCTGACTCCGATGGAGAACAAGCAGGAACTAAAGGAACCCAAGAATCAACCGGATCAGTGCGATCGGCTGGTTATTGGGTCAACTCAACTTCAAGGGGCAGACTGGGTGTATCTACAAAGAAGTTCAGAAAATTCCGTATCACGGATGATGCTGACATAATGAGGAGGTTCAACGGAAATGAGCAGAATGCGGGACGATACATGGCACTGAGTGGAGTATTTGTCCCTGATAAAGGGTTCAGTCCAGAATTGATTGATCATCCAATGCTACTCACATTGAAAGAAAACCACGGATGGACTGAGTTCCTTAAGCATCACGCTGAACCCGGGATAGCAGAATTGGTTCGGGAATTCTACTGCAACATCAATGCCACACAAAAGACAAGTTGGGTGCGAGGAGTTGACGTAGACATCTCTGCAGATTTCTTGAACAACTTCCTTGGTACACCCAACTGGAGGTCAGAAATTCCGACATCTGAACATTTTGAGAAGGGAGCAAGCAGGGCAGCTGACAGGCAATATCACGACAACATCACTAGGTCCCTTACTGCTGAGAGCTACACTGGTGAAATCCCCTTCAAAGCAAAGCACTTGAAGTTGGAATTTCAACCCTCCTATGACTTCTACATGTCGAAGATTAGGCCAAACCCGCATGCACATGAAACATCTGGTCGAATGCTGAAGGGTTTTGCCAAGATTTGGCATGGAATGAAGATCAACGTGGGGGAGCAGATTTTCCATGTCATGACAACAAAAGTCACAGGCACCAGAGCTGCTGCTTTATGCTATCCCAACCTCATCAGGAGAATTTGTGAAGCCCAAGGAGTAGATCTAACAGTTTTTGCAGAGAGCGATCTTATTGATATGAGCCGGCCGATCCCAGTCCCAAAAACAAGGATAACTGAACCAGTTACATACATTATGCCGGAAGAATCAGATGCTCAATCCAGATACACTCCGAGGACACCAACAGCCGGAAGCAAAGGGCATAAGAAGAAGGACCGTCCTGAAGCGGTGCCTTCAACAGAAGAAGCTGCAGTCGCACCAACAGAACCTGCTCCCACTGCCACTCATCCTGGAACTGATGTTTCCACTCCAAGCTTATCACGAAGACATCCAGTCCGACCCTCGCGCAGAAGCCCAACGGTGTCTCAATACCCAGCTGAGTCTCAAACTCTAGAAGCAGTGAGCAGAATGGGAGTGTCAATGATGCAGAGTGTCAGATCTTTGGCCGATGCCATTGTTTCGACTCACGAGAAACAAATGCAGAAAGAGGAAGAGTTTAGGCTGAAAATGTTTGAGAGAGAAGAGGAGTTCAGAAAGGAAGCAACCAGGCAGCATCAAGAAAGGATTGAGAATGAAGAAAAGAATAGAAAAATGTTCGAAGCAGTGTTCGCCAGTCAAGCCAGGATGTTTGACAATCAAGCCGAAATGATGAAGACCATCCTCAGCAAGTTCCCATCACCTCCAGGAGATGCCACCGGATCCTCCACACAGCCCACGGAGAAGAAGGACTAAGCTAAGTGATCGCATTCATGCGAGCTCCATTGTAAACATCATGCATTAGATTTTCCATTCATTCATTGCACTTTCAATCCTCATTATGGAGATCTATTGTAACTGATGTACATTTACTGCTTTCCACAAGAGAATTTCGTCTTGAGTTCTCCATTATTCGAAAAAAGATGTGTGGCAGTCCAAGATGAATAAGTGACTGTCACGCCAAAAAACAAGCTGTGACATGCTTGCATGTTCACAGTGTCCATTTACTGCTTTCAATTAAACAAACCGGCATAAAACAAGCATAAATCTGTCACCTAAGTTCACATGTTGAATTTAGGCTGATGATGAAATTTTCAGACTATTACATTGGGATAAAACAATTAAAAATATGCATGATATAAATTCTCGAAGTTTTGAGCTATAAAAATCCAATGATATGATCACTTGAAAGAAAAACGAATCTTCATGTTGAGAATTTGATTGAATAAGTTGTAAGAATTTTTCAAAGGTTAAATTTGAGAATAAGGGTGTGACATGATCAAACCGTCCATGTGAGATCTGAGCCGAGTCATTTTTACTCAATACTTCTTTGATTGTGTGAATCAATTCGATTAAAGGACACTAGAACTTGCAATTGGGACCGATTCAAGACCATGCCATATTCCCGAAATCGAGCAAATGATCGAGGCACTTAGAAAAACCCAAAATTGTGTCTTTCGTTTGAATTCCAAACCCAGAAACATTTTCCCTTTAGGATTAACCAACTTGAGCCTTTAAGCCTAATTTTTCTTTGAAACCACTATATTATTCCCAGCCTTACAAAAAGACCAAGAAAATCAAACCCAAGTGTACATGAGCCATCCCATCAAGGCATTGTAATTTTTGATCATCAAATATGTATCAATCGGTATGTTATAAACCAATTCAAAAAAAAAAAAAGTTGAGATCTGTTCAACAAGAATAAATTGCAAATGACAAAGCAAATTAGACAAAGTCTAATGTCATGCAATAGAAAAAGAAAGAAAAACAAAAGAAAGAAAGAAATAATGATGATCATAGATTCTACAACATGCCAAGTTATGGTGGAATGGTGTCATGTCACTTTTTAGCCCAATAATTCCCTTTCCTACCGATGTTACAACCGTATGCCCCGTTACAACCTTGAATAAGACCTCGGGATCTCGATTTGAGGAAATGAGCCGGTGGCGAGTTGGTCCAGTTGCAAGCTTATGGGAGAATTTAATTGAATTGGATTTTGAGCGTTGATGATAAAAGCCAATCTTGAGAGTGAGTGAACTTTCCGATTCTACTATATGTGAGGCTCTGTTTCTATTAATCAATGACCATGTCATGCTTGAATTCAAGAAGTAAGCCAATGAATTTTTCTAAACACCTATTCAAGAAGAATTAACAATAATGATTGGTTTGTATGTTCACTCAAGTGAGAAGTATCATTCCATTAAACACTGCAACCAAGAGAGTTTAATACTTGTAATTTTGATTGTCTTATCCCAATATAAGAAGAATGAAATTTCTGAGGCCACGCAAATGGATTGAATATGCAGAGTCCAAGCTCCTAGGAGCACTGACTCTGACTGCTCGGGGACGATCAGTATTAAATGTGAGGATGTTGATAATGGCCAAAATTGACCATTATTTTCAATCCATTTCCGTGTCTGAGACGGACAGTTTGATCGTGTTTCCATCTTATTATAATAAGAAAGCAGTTGAATTTGACAGATTAATGCTAGTTTGTAAAAACATCGAGCCGGTAGCAAAAAGACACAAAATATGCAATTTTAAATTGTATTTGTGTTAGAAAAATCCAAAAACATGAAAAAAAGGAAAAAGAAAAGAAAAAGGAATGAAAAGATGGGCAAAAGAATAATATAGCCCACAAAAATCCAAAAAGATGGGAAAAAGATTGAAAATCCCACAACTGAAATTTGGCTAAGTGTTGAAGCACAATTCGAATTGTGCAATTCGAATTAATTCGAATTGTGCAATTCGAATTAATTCGAATTGCACAACAATTCGAATTGCTGAAGAGAACAAAGAAATGGTTAAGTGTTGGAAGGGATGAAGAAGCCTAATTCGAATTGTTCAAGTTCGAATTAATTCGAATTAGGGAATGAAGAGAGAAGAAACCCAAAAGCAAGAAGAAGATGCAATTCGAATTGTCCAATTCGAATTAATTCGAATTGGCACAAACAATTCGAATTGCCAACAAGTGCAAGGAAGCCAAGCAGAAACCCTCATCCAATTCGAGAAAAGACCAATTCGAATTATCCTAACAATTCGAATTGATAACTGAAGGCCAAAATCCCAGCTCAAGGAAGAGATCTCACAATTCGAATTAATTCGAATTGGTTGAGATAATTCGAACTTCACTCAACAATTCTTCCAAAGAAAGCTGTGCACAACAACGGTGGGCCTAAGGTTTCGAAATTCATCTATAAAAGCAGACCTTCCACAACAGAATAAAGAGATCAAGAATTTTGCCAAAAAGCAGCTTGGGACAAAAAGAACAGCAGGAAGTTCCACACCCCTTAAGGGTTAGGTAGGTAGTTTAGTTTAGTTTAGTTTATTTTTCCTTGCAAGTAGTATAATTTTTACATGCTTTGATTTTAGCTTAGTATAAAAGCAGTTTGTGTAACCCCTAGAGTAGCCATTTCCCATATTTTTACATGCTTTTTAGTTAGAATAAACCCTACCTTCAAGCTAATGATGGTCTTGGGTTCTTTATTTTGCGTTCAAAGTGTCAATACAAGGAAAATTTCCAGAAATGGTTTTATTCATGTGTTTTGGCACTCTTTAATGCTTTCTCTAGAAATAAATGCTTAGTATGTTTGTTTGTTTCAACTAGGTTACATTTATTATGTCCTAGTTGACATTCAAACTTAATAAATGCATGTTTGGTGGGTTTTGGTTTGATTTTGTACCTTAGAGCTTCAAATAAGTGTTCTTAGATTTTAGATGTTTTTAGGTTTGTTGACATTTATTTTTATTGCTTTATTTTTCATGCCTTGGTTCTTTTTCATGCTGCCTTAGATAACTTGAGTGTTCTTAGTTTATTCATGCAGTTCTTAGATAATTAGATGTTTTAGATTCTTTGATCTTTGATCCTTTGTTTGTAGAAATAGGGTTTGAATCTGGCCAATACCCACTGGACATGTATTTGCTTCTTACTTGAAAATTTCACTAGGGTGGCTGTGAAATAACATTGATGTGAGATGAGGGATTTAGTAAATCTAAAACCATCATTACAGCACAGTGTTCACCTAACCCATGCTTGTGAAAACAAAAAAATTGTTGTTGTTTGAAACTGTGTAATTCGAATTGAGGCAATTCGAATTATCTCGAATTGCCTAAGAAATTCGAATTGCACACCCAAAAATCTCTTCATGTGGTTTCCAACCAATTCGAATTATCCAGTTCGAATTAATTCGAATTGCTCAACAATTCGAATTGGCTTGAAAACCACATTGTATCCATTGCCACCCATTCATGCCTTAGTTTATTTTTCATTCTTTTACCAATTCGAATTGTGCAATTCGAATTAATTCGAATTGCTAAACAATTCGAATTCACTCTCCTCTTGAGGTAAATGCCTTAGTCAATTTTGAGCAAGGAAAGGACTTCATCAATTCGAGTTGCCCAATTCGAATTAATTCGAATTGCTCAACAATTCGAATTAGATGATATCTCATTCCTTTGCAAGGATTAATTGGGTAAAGTACTACTTCATCCTTCATGCATTCTCAATTCGAATTACCCCAATAATTCGAATTGAACTATCCCTTCTATTTTGAAAACTCCAAAAATATTTTTCTTCCATGATTTGTGTAAGTTGCATGGATGTATTGGGCCTAGGCCCAATTCATCTGATTTCTATCCTTTACACATTTCAACCCATTAGTGTCCACTTATTGTGTGCTTAACACCCACACAATACCAAAAATATTTTCTTACTTTTATGATTTTCCTTTTCATTGTGTGTATGAACGGATAATGAGAAACACCACAGATTAATGTTGGTGAAAGGTCCCTTCACAGGGATATCGACTAACTCGTCTTCTGTGTGACAGTCATTATCTGTTATTTTGCATGATCTGGTTAGTGGTTGGTGGAAGCTTCGGCGAGCGTTCTCTTCACTAAGAGTTTCGATTAGTCACTCAGCCAATTCCTAATCAGATACAGTTTTAATTTTCCTTATCTTAATTTCTCAACCTGAATTCAAGTTGCAATAGTATTAACTGATGTCGACCAACATCAGTTAAGACATATTACAGCAAGAAATATGTGGGTTTTTCTTCCACTCACAGACAAAAGAAAACTAAATGACGGCGGTCACCGTTGTTTGGGATTCTTTCTGTCTAAAATCATTCATCTGGGATAATTGGGAACTAGACAGCAGATGTTTGCAGTCCGGAAAACCCCAACTATCTCTGGCACTCTTTTTAGCCGATTTCTTCTCATCTCAGGCTAATTCACCTTTGTGTACCGCATTCTGTCTAACCCCACCATATATTTTGGGGTGTTTTATTTTCCTTTTCATATACTTGTATGCATGATACTATTATGTAGATGTTCCGGTCATATCATTATTTTGGGGATCCTTCCCCTTGGACATAGAAGACTTGATATAAATCAGATGTTGCATAATAAATTTCCAACAAAAATTCCTTTGTAAAATCCGGATCTGAGTAAGGGATAAATTCGACAGTTATGACTAATTCATCTTCCACTGGGGGTTGATTTTGAGAGCTTAGAAGCAGAGTCAGCGATTAGGTCTCACCTAGACTGAAAGGATCTGTGTTTTAATTGAGAGTTTAGTACCTGTCTAGGGAATGATTTTCAAATATTCATTTGCTTCTCAAAATTGCTGTGTGTTGGAAATCTGATATTAGATATCGCATTTAAGTCAATATCCACTTGGGTGTAGATGAGATGTGATAAATAATACTAGAGGAACAACATATAGGCCTTGGTGAATTTCTAAGGTAGGGTCGAGTATTCCTTCGACTACTATCTTCTTCTGCCAAAGTCTAGAATTGAGTCTTGAGTGAGTGCATCCGGAACAGGTTCATTTATGGATCTGTTTCATTTAGTTTGTATCTCATAACTACCCAGATGTTGTAAGCCTTGTGGCCTATTGATATCTCGGGGGTTCTTGATCTGCATCTGGTCACCAAGACCAGGGGCTCTTTTATACTAACGGAAAGAGACGTTTTTAATGCTTCCGAGTGATAGATTTAAATGCTTTCTTTACAGCTTTCTTACTGCTTTCCTTTTAAATGCTTTCATAGAGGTCACTCGGAAGAATTAGGGGCTGTCCATCTGTTAAAAGGTTTGAGAGTTATGGAATGGTTTGGGGCTTGATTTGAAACTTTGGGTGTGACATGGGGGAATGATAGGAGTACTTGGCATGTCAACTAATGATATGTTAGGTGTTGCTTGTCCACCACAGATAAGTAATGTAACTTCACAAGGCCTGTGGAGGGAGTTATAAGTCTGTGGTATCTTAGAAATTGTTGTTTTAAGAGCATGTAAATTCTTACCGTAAGTACCTGTCTGTTAAAGGGAACATGGTGTAGAAAGCATGAGAGTTAGCTAACTGGAGGATTATCCCAAGCTAAGATCTGTGTATAAAAATGGAAGTTTAATTGTGTTTCATCTGAATCTTGTCCAATCTTTATTATTTCCTCCCTGTCCCTTCTGTCATATTTAAATCTGCTTTCTAGATAGTGTAGCATAATTTTTTATTGCTTTCGTAGTATAGATTTAATTGCTTTCTTCGATCTAGTTTATCATGCTTTGTAGAATAACTTTTACTGCTTTCATGATCTGGTTTAATTTCTGTCAAGTAGTTGTTAGAAAACCTTGCAAAACTTGAAACGAGTAACCGAGTGGAAAATCTTAGTAAACGACGTGGGCCCTGCTTCCATCGCACATCCTCCAGTGAACGATCCGGTACTTACTATAAATTACTGCAATTTTTGACTCTGTGCGCTTTCGGGAGCACAGTTTCTTAACACGAGTAAATAAAAACAACATTTTGGGAAAATACTCATACAGTGGGAAGATGTTCAAGAATTTCATGGCAGGTAGCTTCTTAACATGAAATTAAGAGAAGCATCATGGTGCAGATACCAAGGACTTTCAGGGTGACAGACTGAAGGTCCATCCCGGTTGCACCGTGATATTTGTCAAAAGTTTCATGGCAGGAAGGACCACAGCGCCGTTTGAACCCCACATGAGTAATAAAAAGGGAAATCTTAATATATCCTTAAACCCCTTCCCTAAATCATAACTCTTTTCATTTAATAATCCAAACCTGATAATTCAGAAAAATACTCGTGTTAATGAAACTCGTCAAAAGTTTCATGGCGCCGTCGCCGGGGAAATGCAGACAGTTGTAATAAATAATACTTTATTAAGTATTGAACAATGGTGTCTGGAAAGATTGAATTATTTACCCCGGCTGCACCATGAAGCTGGAAACGGGTGCAAAAGTTTCACCGGCTTACTCCCAATAAGAAACAGCATTTAAATCATAAAAATTTCATTTCATATTACCTATTTATATATGCGTTATTTTGTCAGAAAATATCTAAAGATCAATTAAACATTTAGAGTACTGAGACTCTAAATGTGAGGATGTTGATCTTTGGAGAAAATCTCATGCGTTTTATTTATCTGTCTTGCAGAAAGCTCGGAACCATCAAAAAGAAGGAGCAGATAAGAGTAACATGGAAAAACCAGGTTCTTGGTTGGATTAGTTCCATAAGTCTGAGAAAATGCTTTCGGAATTTGAAGAAATTCAATACCCGGAATAAAATTCACAGATAAATGGAACTGACCCAACCTAATTTTATGCAAGTGGATTATTCAATTCTCAGCCCAGTATTTTGAATTTATTTGGACTGAATCTATTCAGCCCAAATCAAATAAAATGGACTCGGGCCCAACATCACACTCGGGCCCAGTCCAAGAAAATTTGAAAAATTCAAAATTCTTTGTCGCGGAAGGTCCTTTGTTGCGATGTCATGCATCGCGACCAGGCCCTGTTCCGCGACAAACTCTCTTTTGTCCTTAACCTTTCTCTGTTGATTGTCGCGATGCACCTTGTCGCCGAGCATGGCTCCGCGACCAAGCCCTGCTCCGCGACATAACCCTCGTTGACTTTATCTCCATACTAAACTTTGTCGCGATGACTTTGTCCTGAAGCGCTGCTCCGCGACCAGGCCCCAGCTCCGCGACCTCTCTAATGTCGCTATGCCTTTGTCGCGGAACCTTGTTCCGCGACAAAGTTTAGGATTCCGCGACAAAAGTTCTAGTATTTATACCCCCCCACCCCCACCAGTTTTCTCCCACGTTCAGGTCTGTCATTTCAGTTTCTTCATCTTCTTCCCCCCATTTTCTTATTGTCCGAACGAACACCACGTGTTCTTCGCAAACCTCATTCATTTTCTAAGGGGAAACTATGGACCGTTTGCTTAGAACCTTCCCAAACCTTGGACCTATGCCTAGACCCGAGCCATGGAGGGCAGGGTAAACCCATTTTCCCCCATTGTTCATGGCACCCGCTCGGACTCCTTTGTTCTTGTTTGAGTTTTTGATGTGTTTTGAGCATAATGTGGTTTATTTGTGCGTGAGTATTTCTGTTTTTTGGGTTTTGAAAGACTCTCGGTTATGAGCACTCTCTTAAAATTTTTGAGAACCCCCAAGAACATGTGTTTTGAAATCTGTTATTGGTTTACAAATTTTGGAAGATAAAATTGGAAAGAACAAACTGATGAACATTTGGGTATTGTTTTGAATATCTTGATGTTATTGGTTTGTTTGATCTTGATGTGACTTCTTGCAGTGTTGTTTTAAGGCAATAAAGTTGGAAGATCTTTTTGGGCATATTTGTTCTCATGTTAGAAATCTCATGGGAATAAATGTTTGTTTGATTATGGAAACATAGTACAAACACCCAATGAGAAGCTTCCACTTTTTAATAAAAGCAACCCTTTGAAAAAAGACAAAAAGAGTTATTTTGTTTAATGTTTGACTTGAAGCCTTTTGTTCCCAATGGAACCCTAGTGTGAGTAAAATAGCAGTATTTTCGTCACCTAACTGCTATCCTTTTCAAAAATCAAAAATGGGACCACTCACATCCCACTTTTATTTAAATAAAATGAGTCAACCATTTTAAAATTAAAAACAGTGTTTGCAAACCTTTGGAATGCTTTAGCTGTCCAAACAGTCCAAGCTATCCAGAAATAGCAGATCCACTTCGCCACATCTCCATTGCACATTCCAATATTCGAGCATTCCATTTCCCTCTGTCCATCTCATACCACTTCCAACAAGTGTCTCGGACTTGTTTAATAAAACTGAAAAATTTTTGGGCCCAATGACCCCTATCATTTCATAAAAATTTATTTTACCTATGCTTTATATTAAAAAATTCAAGTTGGAAATTTAATAACCTCACATCTAGAGCAAAGCTCTAAATGTGAGGATGTTGGTTTCTGAACTTGAATAATTTCTGAAAATTATATAAAAAATTGGATTCATCACTTCTTATCTTTTCAGGGGCAATCTTCCAAATCCAGACCCAGTGCCCGGAGGAACCCAGCTGATGGACCTTCCGCTAGAGCTTCTAGGGGAAATTCTCTCCCGAATCGGGGAGGATGACATGAAAGAAGTGTTCAGAGCTAGGAGAACTTGCACAAAGCTGAGGGACGCAGGAAACCTCGCCATCGTTTACAGGCGATGCGAGCTGGATGCGGCTAGGGTAAGGCGCTGGCAGGAGGAGATACGATGGCAGAAACAAAGATTTCTGCACACATGCACTGAGGCTGGAAATTTCAATCTCCAAATTGTTCCAGCACTCATGGCATTCGTAGAAGGAGACGAAGAGCAAGCGTGCGAGCTGCTACGGCCAGGCACCGAAGACAATCATAAAGCGTCAATCCTCACCCGCGGACTGATGCTCATGAGCAAGATGGATGAAAGCCAGGTCAATCAGGGGATCGCAATGATCGAGAGGATGGTGACCAACCGACAGGGCAACCACCCAGAGTTTTCTGCAGAAGAATGCATGCACCCCTGAGAAACCGCGACTGGTGCCTGCGCTGTGAGCTGACCAGCTACGTCCACTGGCTCCGATACATGTTTTGAGGAAAAGAAGGAGGAAAGACGAATCCTAGTATGCTTTACTTTATTTTATTTTATTTTCCGTTTTAGTAGTAGTAATCTGCAAGGGATCTCTCCTTTTGTAAGGCAGGTTTGTACTAACTGCACGAGAAACCCTTGTCTCGGATGTAATTTACTGCTTTCCCTAAAATGGAACTCAGCTTTTGAGACCACTGAACAGATCTTTACTTGCTTTCTTTTCGAAAAGATGTTTGTACAGTCCAAGATGAATAAGTGACTGTCAGGCCAAAAATATGCTGTTGACATACTCAGTATGCCAGCAGTGCCTCTTTACTGCTTTAAATTAAATAACCAGCAAAAATATGCATAAACTTGCTCTAAATTCACATGTTGAATTTAGGCTTGTGATTAAATTTTCAAACTTTTAAATTGGGATAATATAATTGAAGACATGCATGAAATGAGTTCCTAAGGTTTTGAGCTATAAAAATTTAATGATGCGATCAGCTTATTGGGTAATAAATCTGCATGTTAGAAATTTTGATTGAATAAATTGTTAGAACTAAGCTTTGATTAAATTTGAGAATATTGTATGACATGAATCAACCCAACCTTGTGAGATTTGAGCCATGAGTCGCTTTTACTCATTTATTCTCTTTGATGTGTGAATCATTTTGATTAAAGGAAACTAGAACTTGCAATTGGGACCGATTCAAGACTATGCCATATTCCCGAGAACGAGTATATGATCGAGGCACTTAGAAAACCCAAATTTTTTGCCTTCTTTTGAAATCCAAACCCAAAAATATTTTCCCTTTAGGATTAACCAATTTGAGCCTTAAGCCTAATTTTTCTTTGAAGCCCACTATATTATTCCTAGCCTTATAAAAAGACCAAGAAATTCAAACCCAAGTGTGCAAGGATAAATTCTATCAAAGGCATCAAACTTATGATCATCAATCCATATTAATCGGTATGTTATAAACCGATTCAAAAAAAAAAAAAAAGGAAAGTGTTGATTTCAATTCAACACAAATAAAGTGCAAATGACAAAGCAAATTAGACGTAGTCTAATGTCATGCAATAGAAAAAGGAAAAGCAAAAGAAAGAAAGACGAAATATATTGATGGTCATAAGTTTTAAATAAAAATATGCCATATTACGATAGAATTAATTCTTGCCACTTCTAGCCCAATAATTTCCCTTTCCTACCTATTGATACAACCGTACGCCCTGTTATAACCCTTGAATAAGACCTCATGATCTCGATTTGAGGAAATGAGCCGGTGGCGAGTTGGTCTGATTGCAAGCTTATGGGATAATTTAACTAAAATTGATTTTGAGCGTTCAATGATTAAACCCCAATTGAGAGTGAGTGAATTTTCCGATTCTCTTATAAGTGAGGCTCTGTTTCATTAAAAATGTTCATGTCATCCTCTAATTCTCATCCTTAATCCTTGCATCTTTCAAACATGATATTCATGAAGGGTTGATAATAATGCTTGATTTGTAGGCCCGATTTAGTGAGCAAGTATCATTTTATTCAACACTGCAATCAAGGGAATTCAATATTTGTAGTTTTTGATTGTCTTATCCCAATCCAAAAAGAATGTGATTTATGAAGCCACGAAAATGAATTGAATATGCAGAGCCCGTGTTCTTTCGAACATTAACTCTGACTGCTCGGGGACGATCAGTATTAAATGTGAGGATGTTGATAATGGCCAGAAATGACCATTATTTTCAATCCATTTCCGTGTCTTAAACGGGCATTTGATCGCATTCCGGTCTTACATTAAGTAAGAAAGCAGTTGAATTGGACTGATTTATGCATAATTGTAAAAATAATAAGCTGGTGTGAAAAAGGCATAAATATGTAATTTTATTACATATTTATGTTAGAAAAATCCAAAAACATGATAAAAAGAAATGAAAAGAAAAAGGAATGAAAAAGATGGGAAAAAGAGAGAAAAGCCCACAAAAGAACATTTTCGGCCCATCTGGCCCAATCCAGCAGGCCCAGGAACACCTTTGTCGTGGAAGCCCCTTTGTCGCGATGCATGGTTCCGCGACCAAGCAGCTCAGATGAAGAAGGAAACCAGCCAAGCCCTTTGTCGCGATGTCCTTTGTCGCGATGGCATGTTCCGCGACAAAGGTATGCTCCGCGACAAAGACACCCAATTAGAGACACAAGACTCAGTCGAGAAGCTTTGCCACATGCAGTGTGTTCCGCGACCAAACTTGATGCTCCGAGACAAAGCTGTGATGTGTGTGATGTCTTGAGACACAATGGGCTCGAATCAAGGCCCATGGGCTTAGGGTTACACTTCTATAAATATGAGGTGTTTCCCATGAGCTAAAGGTGGGAATTTTGTTGATTAGAAGTTCTTGAAGGCAAGGCAGTGGGTGCTCACTCTTAGGTAGTTTAGTTTAGTTTTAATATTTTTTGTATTATTTAATTCTTGCCCTTAGATTAGTTTAGTTTAGTGTTTGCCTTTTTGTTTTACTGTTTTCAGTAGTTAAGTAGCCACTTTTATACCATGTTTTGGTTTCTAAACTCTTGTTTTAGGGTTTGTAATACCCAAATCATGGGTATTAACAACACCCCTTCAATAATATGGGAAAACATTCATCATTTGTGTCCCAAATCATGAAATGGGTCTCACACCCCATGGATTTATGCTTTCTTTTTCTTTTTGGGGTCATTTGACCCCCATTATGCTCCTATTTATGTTTACTGTTTGCATTTTATGGATGATGTTGTGTGTATGTATGGTCAAACCCTAGATTAGGATGTATGCTTTATTTTTAAATTCTGTCCAGTTTTGTTTAAGCATGTTCTTCCATATTTTGAATGTTTCTTGTTTGTTTTTAGCTTAGAATAGCTTTTTAATCTGAAATAGGGTGAGATCACGCTGTTTGCATGCCACTGTTCATTTCTGCTTTTTCTGACTTTTGTCCTGAACCACCTCTGTCGCCAACCGCCTTTTGTCGCGGAACCACGTTCCGCGACAAAATGGTTGTTCCGCGACAAAGGTGTCTAAAGACACTTGTCTTCATATTTTAAAACCCTTTGTCGCGAAACACTTTGTCGCGGAACCACGTTCCGCGACACAACCCTGTTTAGCGACAAAGGAGCCAAACTCTTGCATTTTGTCTGCATGGCTTTCTGTCGCGGAACATTCTTGACGCGGAACCACGTTTCGCGACAAAATCTCATTTTCAGACAGAAAAATTATGCCATGCCCTTATTTCTCTGAAAACCTTTGTCGCGGAACACCTTGTCGCGGAACCACGTTCCGCGACAAAATTTTCCATGCATAGCGACAAGGACCGAATGCTTTAAAAATTTTCTGAAAATCCTTTGTCGCGGAACACTGTTGTCGCGGAACCACGTTCCGCGACAAAATCCTGCTTAGCGACAAAGAAGCGTTATGCTGCCAAAAATTCTAAAAACTTGTCGGGATACCCATGTCGCGGACCTCGGTCCGCGAAAAAATTTATGATATCGCGACAAAGACTTCCTTCTCTCTATTTAATCTCAAACATTCTTCATTCTCTTTCTATGTTATATTGCATCACTCACATCATAACCCCATGGTTTAAGGTGTAACATTCTGGAATTGCAATATAGGGTGTTATGCTGCCCAATTTTTGATTCTCCATTTTCATCGCTTAACTAATTGAACCCTTGAGTCATTAATGATTAAATATTGAGATTAGCAATAATTAAACATCAATAATCATCATGATTAAAGGACCTTTGTTCAATTGCCATTAAAATACTCCTCTATAAATAAAATCTTGATGACTTAAGCAGATAATCCGGACTGCGATTAATTATGGTAGGAGGGATTATTTAAGCCATCAATTATGGATTGATTCCATAACCTTGCATGAGAAACCAATGTCTCTCATGCAAGTTGCTCTCTTTATTTCATTTTATTTTGTCTTTTGTGTATTGTGTGTAACAATTAGTAAAGAATACATCAGACTAATGTTGGCGGGTATTCCCTCATGGATAACTAGCTCGTAATCTGGGTATTAATTACTAAATGTTATTTTGCATGGTTTGGATAGCAATCAGTGGAAGCCTTGGCGGTTCGACCATCCGGGGTTATAATAGCTGCTCAGCTGACTCCTATCCAGATACAGTTTTATATTAATTATCGTAATTTCCAAACCCAAATTCCAATCTGTAATAAAACTCTGCTAATGTCTGTCAACATTAGCTGATAAGTACTACAGAGAGGAAGCATGTAGGTTTTTATCCGAATTCACAGATAGAGGAGGCCAAACTGGTATTGACACTACCATTTTAGGGTCTAAGCTATCTAAATTCGCTCCATCCGAGTAATTGGGAGATTGGATAGTAGGTGTTTACAGTCCACCCGATTATTCTGCCATAACTTTGGTCCCCTGACCACTTCATATCTGTATTTCACCTTCTGTCTAGACCTACCTCTATATATTTTGGGTCAATTAATTTTACACTTCCCTATATCCTTATGCATGATAATATTATGTACTATTGTGGTCTGTAATTATTTTGGGATCCTTCCCTTGGACATCAGAAGTCTGCATTCAAACAGATATTGCGTATGAAATTCCCAACAAAAACTCCTTTATAAAGTCCGGATCTGAGTAAGGGATAAATTCCTCAGTTATGACTAATTCATATTCTGTCAAGGGTTGATTTTGGAAAATTAGAAGCAGAGTCAGCGATTAGGTCTCACCTAGACTGAAAGGATCTGTGTTTTAACTGAGAGTCTAGTACCTGTTCAGGGAATGATTTTCAAATCCTTTATTTTCCAAAATTGCTGTTTGTTGGGAATCTAAAATTAAATATTACACCGAGATGGGGTCCACTTGGACTCAAATACAGTGTAATAAATAATTTTAGAGGAACATCATCCAGGCCTAGGTTATTTTCTAAGATAGGGTTGAGTTTTCTTTCAACTGCTATCCTCTTCTGCCAAAGCCTATTTTTGAGTCCTGAGTGAGTACATCTGGAACAAACTTATTTATTAGTCTGTTTCATTAGTTTGTATCTCACAACCACCCGGAAGGAAGTGAACACTGCGAGCATTTCACCGAGAGCCGGGAATTCTTGATCCATACCCAGTCATCTTGACTGGGTGCTGTCTTTTACTACCAGGGTCAGGCCTTCAAAACCTCCGAGTGATAGGTTTTAAATGCTTTCTTTACTGCTTTCTTTTAACCGCTTTCATTAGAGGTCACTCGGTTGTATTGAGAGTTGCGTAACTGCTACTAGGATCGACAGTTAAGGGATAGTTCAGAGCTTGATTAGAATCTTTGGGTGTGACATGGGGGAATGATAGTAGTACTTGGCATTTCAATAAATGATTTGTCAGGTGTTGCTTTTCCACCGCGGATGAAGTAACATACCCAGGCCAGGGCAGTTACAAATTTGTGGTATCTTAGAATCTGTGGTCTTAAGAACATGTAAACTCATATTGTAAGTACCTGTCTGTTAAAGGGAAAGCATTATTGAGAGCATGAGAATTAGCTATCTGATAGAATTATTCCAAGCAAAGATCTGTGTATAAAAATGGAAGTTTAATACTGCTTTATCTAAATCTTGTCCAATTTTTATTCTTTTCTTCCTGTCCCTTCTGTCTACATTGTGATTCAGCTTCACTGCTGGCATAATGTAAATTTTCACTGCTTCCATAGATAGTGTTTATCGCATTTGTTTAGAGTAACTTTACCCGCTTTCTAGAATAGACTTATTGGCTTTGTATAATAGATTTAAGTGCTTTCGTAATCTAGTTTAAATTCAGTCAGTAGTTGTTAATCACTTTTCAAAACCATTTGGAGCAATACGAATGGAAAATCCAGTAAAACGACGTGGGCCCTGCTTCTATCGCACATCCTCCAGTGAACGATCCGGTCTTACTATAAATTACTGCAATTTTTGACACCGTGCGCTTTCGGGCCACAGTTTCTTAAACACGAGTAATAAAAACGAGACAACCTATAAATATATCCCTAATCTTAACTCCGCCATCATAAATTGGTTTCATTTAAATAAAATTGAAAACCAGGATTATTGTTTTTCAGAAAATACTCATATAATGGGAAATGTGTCAAAATTTTCAAGGCAGAGGATCTTCATGACGCGAAACTATGATAAATTTCATGATGACTACGGCCGGGGACCTTCAGTGTGACAGACTGAAGGTCAAGATTAAACTATCTATCCCGGCTACACCGTGAAAATTGTCAAAAGTTTCATGCCAGGGAGGATCATTGCGTCATTTGAAATCAAGTTTCCCACATGAGTAATAAAAAGTGGAATATATCCTTAAACCCCTTCCCATGAATCATAACTCTTTTCATTTAATAAATTTAACCTGGGATATTTTATAGAAATACTCGTGTGCGGAAATTGTCAAAAGTTTCAAGTCAGAAGCCCAATCCAGATACACTCCTGGGCAACCAGCTAAGCGCAAGTCACGAAAGAAAGAAGCCCGTACTGAAGTGGTGCCTTCAACAAAAGAAGCTGGAATCCCCTCAATTGGACCTGCTGCAGAGGAATATCCTCAAGGTGATGCCCCCACTCAGAGTCATCCCAGAACTGATGTTTCCACTCCAAGCCTATCACGAAGACATCCAGTCCGACCTTCTCGCAGAAGCCCGACTGTATCTCAGTATCCAGCCGATTCTCAAACTTTAGAAGCAGTGAGCAAAATGGGAGAGTCAATGATGCAGAGTGTCAAATCCTTGGCCGATGTCATTGTTTCAACTCAAGAAAAGCAAATGCAGAGAGAGGATGAGTTTAGGATGAGAATGCTTGAGAGAGAAGAGGAGTTGAAAAGGGAAGCGGCTGAACGAGAGAAAAGGCAGCATCAAGAAAGGGTTGAGAGCGAAGAAAAGACAAGAAAAATGTTTGAAATGATGTTCGACAAGCAAACCAACCTGATGGAGAGATTGCTCAGGAGACTACCCTCACCTCCAAGAGACGACACCAGACCCTCCAAGCACCATGCAGAGAAGAAAGATTGAGCCAACGCGATCACATTCCTACGAGCTTAAATGTAAACATCATACATTAGAATCTCCATCCATCCAGTGCACATTCGACCACACTGTTGGAATTCTTTTGTAATTGATGTACTTATTGCTTTCCACAAAGAGAATTTCGTTTTGAATTCTCAAATATTTTTTGAAAAAGATGTGTGACAGTCCAAGATGAATAAGTGACTGTCACGCCAAAAACAAGCTGTGACATGCTTGCATGTTCACAGTGTCTTTTTACTGCTTTCAATTAAATAACCGGCATAAAACAAGCATAAATCTGTCACCTAAATTCACATGTTGAATTTAGGCTAAGGATGAAATTTTCAAACTATTAAATTGGGATAAAGCAATTAAAAATATGCATGATATAAATACTTGAGGTTTTGAGCTATAAAAATCCAATGATATGATCACTTGGAAGAAAAACAAAATTTTCATGTTGAGAATTTGATTGAATAATTTGCTAGAATTTTTTTCAAAGGCTAAATTTAAGAATAAGGGTGTGACATGATCAAACCGTCCATGTGAGATCTGAGTCGAGTCATTTTTACTCAATATTTCTTTGTTGTGTGAAAATCAATTCGATTAAAGGACACTAGAACTTGCAATCGGGACCGATTCAAGACCATGCCATATTCCCGAAATTGAGCATATGATCGAGGCACCTAGAAAAACCCAAAATTTTGGCCTTCGTTTGAATTCCAAACCCAAAAATATTTTCCCTTTAGGATTAACCAAGCTGAGCCTTTAAGCCTAATTTTTCTTTGAAACCACTATATTATTCCCAACCTTATAAAAAGACCAAGAAATCAGACCCAAGTGTACACGAATCAATTCCATCAAGGCATTATAGTTTATGATCATCAAAAATATCAATCGGTACTCTTAAACCGATCAAAAAAAAATGTGTGTGTTGAGATTCGTTCAACAAAAATAAGTTGCAATTGACAAAGCAAATTAGACAAAGTCTAATGTCATGCAATAGAAAAGAAAAACAAAAGAAAGAAAGAAAATTTTGATGATCATAGATTTCAAGTAAAAATATGCCAAGTTATGATGGAATGGATTCATGTCACTTTTGAGCCTAATAATTCCCTTCCATACCAATGTTGCAACCGTATGCCCCGTTATAACCTTGAATAAGACCTCGGGATCTCGATTTGAGGAAATGAGTAGGTGGCGAGTTGGTCTAATTGCAAGCTTATGGGAGAATTTATTCGAATTTGATTATGAGCGTATTGTTTAAAAGCCAACTTTGAGAGTGAGTGAAATTTCCGACTCTACTATATGTGAGGCTCTGCTTTGATTGATTAATGTTCATGTCATGCCTGAATTCAAGAATTAAACCAATGAAAATTTTCTATACATATATTCAAGAAAAATTAACAATAATGATTGATTTGTATACCTATCCAAGTGAGAAGTGTCATTTCATTAAACACTGCAATCAAGAGAGTTTAATACTTGTAATTTTGATTGTATTATCCCAATATAACAAGAATGAAATTTCTGAAGCCACGCAAATGGATTGAATATGCAGAGTCCATGCTCTTAGGAGCACTGACTCTGACTGCTCGGGGACGATCAGTATTAAATGTGAGGATGTTGATAATGGCCAAAATTGTCCATTATTTCCAATCCATTTTCGTGTCTGAGACGGACATTTTGATCGAAATCCCATCTTATTTCAATAAGAAAGCAGTTGAATTCGACAGATTGATGCAATTTGTAAAAATATTGAGCTGGTAATGAAAGACACAAAATATGCAATTTTAATTGCATTTGTGTTAGAAAAATCCAAAAACATGAAGAAAAAAAAAGGAAAAAGAGAAGAAAAAGGAATAAAAAGATGGGCAAAAGGATAAGATAGCCCACAAAAATCAAAAAGATAGGAAAAAGAATGAAAACCCCACAAATTGAAATTTTGGTTAAGTGTTGAAGACCAATTCGGTCTATAAGCAATTCGACCTAAACTGAATTGCTCATTAGACCGAATTGCTGAAGAAAAGAATAAAAAGAGAAGTGTTGAAGAAGGGAAGAGCAACCAATTCAGTCTGTGGCAATTTGGTCTAAACCGAATTGACCCTAGACCGAATTGCACCATGGAAAGAAGAGGACTTTGAGCAAAACAGAAAAGAAGGAGTTCGATCTATGCAATTCGGTCTAGGCCGAATTGATTGCATAGATCGAATTGCCTCAAAGCAAAGAAACCAAGCAGGAGCCATCTTCAATTCGACAAGGCCAATTCGGTCGGCCCATAGACCGAATTGATGGATGAATACCACATTCCAGCTCAAGATCAAGAAGGAAGACCTCATGCAATTCGAATTGCATCAATTCGATCTAAACCGAATTACATGAGGAGACCGAATCACATTCAAAATTGCAGCTGTGAAGCACGTGAGAAATGCATGATGGGCCTAGGGTTTCAAGAAGAAGTATAAAAGCTGACCTTCCTCAACACAAAAAGAGATTCCAATCCTTACACACTTGGACAGTTTGCTGGGAGACAAAAAGGAGCAGAAGGTTCTTCACCCCTTAAGGGTTAGGTAGGTAGTGTAGTTTAGTTAGTTTATTTTCATGCTTGTAATGTAGTTTTATTGCTTTTGAGCTTAGATTATTTTTTCTTAGAAGCTTGTTGTCGCCCTTAGTGTAGCCATTTCCATAAACTTTAACTGCTTTGTACTTAGAATGAACCCTACCTTCAAGTCAATGAATGGTTTTAGGGTTAATACTGCTTTCAAGTGTCAATACAAGAAAGAATCCAGAAATGGGTTTTCATTTCAAGTGTTTGGCATTTATTTAATGCTTTCCTTAGCAATAAATGGTAGAATGTTTGCTTGTTTCAACTAGGTTACATTTATTATGCCCTAGTTGACTTGCATTCTTAATAAATGTGTGCTCGTGGGTTTTTGGCTTGATCTTATACCTTAGAGATTCAAATAAGTGCTCTTAGGTTTTAGACAATCTTAGGCTTGTTAGAATTTATTTTCATGCTTTCCAGTTGCTGTTTTAGTCTCTTTCGTTAGCTTATTGTTGCCTTAGATTAAGTAGGTGTTCTTATTTTCTTAAGCATGTGTTCTATTTGTTCAGTAGATACTTTAAGTTCTTGATCTTTGATTGCTTGTTTGTAGCTTTAAGGTTTGTTTCATGCCAATGCCTGTTAGCCACGTAACCTAGGTCTATTTTCCTTAAAAACACTCATTAGTGTGGCTGTGAGGGGACATTGATGTAAAATGAAGGATTTGGTAAATCTTATCCATCATAAACCACACAATGTGAACCAAACCTGCACTTATGAGAGAAAGACATGCAATTCGATTTGAGGTAGTTCGGTCTAGACCGAATTGCCCATGAGAATGGAATTGCATGGCAAAAATATTTGTTGAATGCTTTACCTAAAAATTTATATGCAATTCGATCTAGGCAATTTGGTCTATACCGAACTGCCCATGAGACCGAATTGCATAGCAAAAAGTGTTGTCTTCATGTGGTTTTCTAAGCAATTCGGTCTAGGTAATTCGGTTTAGACCGAATTGCTCATACAGACCGAATTGGCTTTGGAAACCACATTGTATGCATTCCATCCCCTCATGCCTTAATTTTTTTCATTGTTTCTACCAATTCGAATTGCCAATTCGGTCTAAACCGAATTAACTTGGCAATTCGAATTATCCTCACTTTGGGGTAAATGCCTTAGCCAAATTTGAGTGAAGGAATGACTTCATCAATTCGAATTGTCCAATTCGGTTTAGACCGAATTGCTTGACAATTTGAATTAGAGGGTGCTTCATGACTTTACAAGGATTAATTGGGCATGGTGTTACTTCATACTTCATGCATCCTCAATTCGGTCTCTTTTGCATCTTGCCCAATAGACCGAATTGCTTTCTTCCTTCTATTTTTAAAACTCCAAAAATATTTTATTTCAAGAGTTGTGTAAGTTGCATGGGTGTATTGGGCCTAAGCCCATTGCATCTAATTTTATCCATTACACATCTCAACCCATTAGTGTCTTAATTATTGTGTGATTAACACTTACACAATACCAAAAACATCTTCTTAACTCTGTTTATTTTCCCTTTCATCGTGTGTATGAATGAGTAATAAGAAATACCACAGATCAATGTTGGCGAAAAGGTCCCTTCACCGGGATCACGATTAGCTCGTCTTCTGTGTATTAATTATTACTCGTTATTTTGCATGGTCTGATTAGTGGTTGGTGGAAGCTACGGCGAAAAGGTCCCTTCACGGGGATCATGATTAGTCACTCAGCCAACTCCTAATCAGATACAGTTTTCTTCTCTTTATCTTAATTTCAAACCTGAATCTAGGATTGTAGTAATAATAGATGATATATGCCAATGTCATCTAATAATTATTACAATAATAGAACATGTGGGTTTTCATCCAGATTCACAGATAGTGAAGTCTAAGATGACGGCGGCAACCATCATTCAAGGCATTCTTCCGTCTAAAAATCATTCCATCTGGAGTACTTGGGACTCGGATAGCAGATGTTTGTCGTCCGGATAATCCCAATTATTTCTGGCAATCTCTTTAGCCATCTTCTTCTTATCTCAGGCTAATCCATCTTTGTGTATCAACTTCTGTCTAACCCCACCATATATTTTGGGGTATTTTATTTTACTTCTCACATACATGTATGCATGATACTATTATGTAGATATTGTGGTCCATAATATTTTGGAGATCCTTCTCCTTGGACATAGAAGTCTTGATTTAAATCAGATGCTGCACAATAAATTTCCCCAAAAATCACTTTATAAAATCCGGATCTAAGTAAGGGATAATTTCACAGTTATGACTAACTCATATTCCACTGGGGGTTGATTTCGAGAGCTTAGAAGCAGAGTCAGCGATTAGGTCTCACCTAGACTGAAAGGATCTGTGTTTTAATTGAGAGTTTAGTACATGTTTAGGGAATGATTTTCAAATATCTATTTGCTTCTAAAAATTGTCGTGTGTTGGAAATCTTTTATTAAATGTTGCATCAAATCAGTGTCCACTTGGATTCGGATAAGATGAGATAATTAATATTAGAGGAACAACATATAGGCCTTGGTTAATTTCTACGATAGGGTTGAGCATTCTTTCAACTACTATTTTCTCTCACCAAAGCCTAAAATTGAGTCTTGAGTGAATACATTCGGAATAAACCTTCATAGGTCTGTTCCATTCATGTTTGTATCTCATAACTAACCGAATGTCATAAGCCCTGTGGCTTACTGATATTTGGGAGGTTCTAAATCTGCATCTGGTCACCAAGACCAGGGGCTCTTTTATACTAACGGATCGTGAATATCTTTTAAGACTTCCGAGTGATAGGTTTTTAAATGCTTTCTTTACTGCTTTCTTTACCGCTTTCTTTAAAATGCTTTCATAGAGGTCACTCGGAAGAACTGGAGATGTGTCTGCCGGTTGAAAGGTTTAAGAGTTGTGGATCAGTTCGGGGTTAGATTTGGACTTTGGGTGTGACAAGGGGGACGATAGGAGTACTTGGCATATCAACTAATGATATGTTAGGTGTTGCTTGTCCACCACAGATGATTAACATACTCTTGCAAGGCATTGCAAAGGGGAGTTATTAATCTGTGGTATCTTAGAAATTGAGGTCCTAAGAGCATGTAAATTCTCACTGTAAGTACCTGTCTGTTAAAGGGAACATAGTGTAGAGAGCATGAGAGTTAGCTAACTGATGGATTATCCCAAAAGAAGATCTGTGTAATTAAAATGGAAGTTTAATTGTGTTTCATCTGAATCTTGTCCAATCTTTATTATTTTCTCCCTGTCCCTTCTGTCTCATTTTAAATCTGCTTTCTTAGAATCATTTACATTGCTTTCTTAAAATAGATTTAATTGCTTTCTTAGATATAATTTTACCATACTTTGTAGGATAATTTTACTGCTTTCATAGTTTAGTTTAAATTATTGTCAAGTAGTTGTTAGAAACCATTGCAAAACTTGAATCGAGTAACTGAGTGGAAAATCTTAGTAAACGACGTGGGCCCTGCTTCTATCGCACATCCTCCAGTGAACGATCCGGTCTTACTATAAATTACTGCAATTTTTGACACCGTGCGCTTTCGGGGGCACAGTTTCTTAACACGAGTAATAAAAACGTGACAACCTATAATATATCCCTAATCCCAACTCCATCTTCATAAATTGGTTTCACTGAATAAAATTGGAACCCAGGATTATGATTCTTCAGAAAATACTCATATAGTGGGAATGTGTCTCATGGCGAGGATCTTCATTGACATGAAATTATGATAAGTTTCATGATGCCAAATGCCGGGGATCTTCAGTGTGACAGACTGAAGGTTAAGATTGAATTGTCTATCTCGGCTGCACCATGATAGTTGTCATAAGTTTCATGCCAGGGAGAATGCAGCGCCGTTTGAAATCAGAGTACCCCACATGAGTAATAAAAAGTGAAATATATCCTTAAACCCCTTCCCCACGAATCATAACTCTTTCCTTTTAATAAATTTAACTTGCGATATTTTAGAAAAGCTCGTGTAGGAAATTGTCAAAAGTTTCATACACCAAACCAATGTCGAAGGAAGATTTTTTCTTCGATGTGTCCAAGGTTGAAAAGATCTTCGACGCACTCTATGAGAAGCATCAGATACGATTTCCTACAGGCCAGAAATTGGCCACGGAAAGGAGATCAACGGACAAACATACGAAGTGGCACAACACGTTCTCACAGAGTACAAATGATTGTATTCACTTCCGATGAACTATACAGAAACCAATCCAATCCGAAAGACTGAAAGCGGGAATATGGGGATTGATTCACAACTTTGCCTAATGCGACCATAGCATTGCCTCTGCCAGATTCCCGAAGAATCGTGGCTCCAAGCCAAGGTATCGGAATGATCAACAGTATGATCATGACGATCACTACCACCTTGAAAACTAAGGGGTTCCATCATCGAGTTCTAGATGGAAGTGGACAAATAAGAGGATGTGGAGGAACAGGACCGGGGGGAGGCCTACGTGGTGGCTGTAACACCCCGGATTTGATCACCCAGGCCAGGGCATTACCGCCACACCTTCCCAAGCAAGACGCGAACCATTTCGAGCTCACTTGAGAAGATGCTAAGGCTAAGTTGTACCAATACTTAAAAATAATTTTAAAAAAACCATTCAATAAGTGCCCGAAGGTTTAAATCAGAGTTAAGTCAAACATACATAATTTAAAACAGTGCGGAAGCTAAGGGCCAAACACGGCCAAACATAAGTTTGGAATTCATAAAAGAATTTAAAAAAACAAGTGCGACAAGTCCTCGGAAATTCCCATCCCAAGTGTAAATGCCATGTGCTAATCTTCAACATCTGAAAAAAAAAATAGAGACAACGTATCTATCAGTACAAAGGTACTGAGTAAGTTAATGTATAGCATAACGAATTTTAAAGTTTTTAGAAGAGAGATTTAAAAATAGAATTTGTAATTTAAAAAGGAAGGTCGAGTAAAAATAATTCCGGAAGATTCTTACACTTTACCATACGAATAATATATCATTATTCATTTTTTTGATCAAGAACAACCATTCTTGGGGAATCAAACCCGCAAGAGCTCAAACACATTCTTTTACCATTGTTTCCATATCATCGAGGATATCATTGTTTCCAGAACTCAAATACCTTCGTTTACCATTGTTCATTATGATCGAAGACACCTCGTCCTTGGGGAATCGAACCCGCAAGAACTCAATATACATCCTAGGGAATCGAACCCATAGGAGTCAACAATATCCTGGGGAATCGAACCCGCAGGAATCATACACCTTGGGGAATCGAACCCGCAAGCAAGTGAAAGTAGCGGACTCTATACTAACACACTCCGGAGCCCTAGATAACCCATACGGATACATCTAGGAGTATAGACTCATACAAACACGCAATCATAATTTCCTTGGCGCCGTTTTGGCCACCAAAAAGAGGGGGCGGCCCAACGAGCTCACGCCAAGTGCACTTACCCTCCAAAGTTGGGCATCTAACTCGATCAAAAGTCACAAAGTTTCAAAATTAACATTTTAATCATTATAACCCATGTCTACATTTCCAGAATTCATAAGATTCACCAAAGAGTAGCAATCGACTCATTAACCATCAAAACGTACGAAACCAAATTTACCGGTAATGAACACACCGTAGCAGTTTTCAAATTCGTACAAGGAAATGTAGTAAAACTTTGTAGAAAATTCTGAAAATTTTACAGCTACTAGGAGACAATAAACGTTTTTCTCAGAAATAGGCTTTAGCAAATTCGAACTCTAAGTTGCCCAAAAAAATCATTTCAGAATCTCATTTTCCAAGGGTGCAAAGATCACTGTTCATCCGACCACAGTTTACTTAAAAATCCATAACAATTCGAACGTTGATCCAAAAATTCTGAAATTTCACAGGGATAAACTAGACACATAGATGAACAATTTTCATGAAGAAACTAACTATCAAAAACGATCATAGCTAGGAGTAATACGGACTACAAAACTGAACATGCTAGGAAATGAAATCTGTCATCATGCACTTCAGAAAATACCAGATCTGTTTTCGACGACCAAATCAAGTCCAAAAATTATAAAACTTTACAGAGATCATATTTAAAGTGTTAGGAACATTTTTCATTTAGACAAGTTCTTCCAAAAACGAAAGGATCTTGGCGAGAAAAACACAACAATAAAATCTACTCGGAAGAAACCCTAGAAGACAGTTTTGGCATAGGATGAAAATCGAACTACAACTCAAAGAATACTCAACCAAAAGCTCTAAAATTCGAGATGCACAACACTAACTTACTTAGGATTAGATTAGAGTCGAAGATCCTTCAAATCCAAGTCTCAAGGGTGGCCTCCAACCCGCAATACAGCCTGCTACTTTTCCGAAACCTTGATTTGGACAAGTTGAGGAAAGATCCTTAGTTTCTAGTCTTAAATCTCGATTCGAAAGTGAAATATGGTCTGAAAGGGATCCTTACCTTGTGGATGAAAAGTTTGGTTGGTGATGAACTCGTCCAACTCGCGAAACTCCGAAGAACTACTCACAATTCTCACCAACACTCTCATGTAAATCTGATTTTCGAAATGAAGGTTGGTGGAGTGTTTTTGGGGCTGAAAAGGGGTTGGAAAGGGAGTGTTTAGAATTCCTATGGAAGCCTTGATGATCCTAGGAAGTTGTGGAAGGGTTTATGGCAGTCAAGGCTCGAAATTGGAGCCTACCAAACCACATTCACCCTCTATGTTCACCCTTGGTTCAATGAATCTTCTTTTGTTCATGTTTCCACATTAATCCAACTTAGTGGGTAGTTTAATACATCCAAAAACCATCCAAAGGAGTCCAAATACATCCCTAAGTATCTGATAACCGAAGTTGGATTGATTGGACTTGAATCATCTCGAAAATGAAGCCGAAAACGCGTGCAACGCATGAAGACACCATCCTGCCGCCGCCGCCGCGCTGGTGGCGCGCCGGCGCGTCGCCGCCGCGCGGCCACCTGGTCGCGTTTTTCTTCTTTCTTTTTTTTTTATTATTATTATGATTTTAAATTCTAAAAATATCATAATATGGAATTATCCGAGAACGTTGGATAATCCGATAACTCTCTTCGAGTTGCTATCGTCCGAAAATATTTAATTCCGCTCTCTCGGAATTATTTCGGTTGCGATATTTAAATCCAATTCCTTAATTTTTGGATTTAAATTCTCGATGTCGATTTCTCGGGTATTACAGTCTACCCCCCTTAGAAATCAACTTCGTCCTCGAAGTTGGGTCGCACTCGGAAAGCAACACCAACATAAGTAGTTTTACACGCATAGAATTATTGAGGCTCGAAAATTAAATTCTTACCTCAACACGTGACATCTCCGCGGGGTATCACATTCTCTCCCCCTTAGGACCGCAGTTATGTCCCCATAACTGCCTATGAATTTTCTTGCTGGTTGCGATTCTGTTGTGGTCTCTGTCCTTGATTATTGGGATGATTTGGCCCAGTCGGCCGATTCTCGTGTGGAGGGTTCACCAGATCCAACCTCTTCTCGATCATCTCCTCGCGAACATTGCATTCTCTAATCATGTGGTCTTCCCCACCACATCTATAACAAGTTCCACGCTTAGGGCACTCGCGTACCAGATGAGCTTTGTGGCACTGCGGACATCGTGGTATGGATGTACCACGGGTGTCATTTCTTCTGTCGTTCAAACCTCTGTCCACATTCTCCTTAGGTCCATCGAACCTAGTTTGACCATTGTCCTTCCTCAATTTGTTATTATTGTTGTTTCGGTTCTTTTTCTCAAATCCTTGCGAGCCCTTGCTCGACTCACCATTGTCCTTACGCTTCAATCGCTGAACACGAGCGATTGCTACAGCTCGGTCATACACTGCCTGTAGTGTATTGTGTTGTCCTCCAACCAGTATCTCTCGGATACTAAGGTTTAGCCCCATCTCGAACTTCTGGGCCTTGTCGGAGTCAGTTGGTACAAGTCTCGGAGCAAAGCGAACTAGCTCCTTGAACTTGGTGTAATATTCTTGCACCGTTTTTCCTCCTTGTCTTAAGTTAATAAATTCTTCATACTTTGCAGCCTTAGTGCTCAGTGGATAAAACCTCTCTCTCAATGCTTCTTCAAATTCTTCCCATGTATAAACCTTCTCAACTTCGGCCGAATCTCCTTGGAGATGTTGCCACCACTCGTCCGCCTCTCCATCCAGATAATAGGTCGCCAACCGAACTTTCTCGTTCTCGGGGCATTTGACAGCAGTAAGAAGCTTGTCAAAAGTTCGGATCCAATTCTCCAACTTGGTAGGGTTCTCTTGGCCGTCATAATGAGGTGGTTTGTAGGGGTTTACCAATGCTAGGTAGTTGCCTCGGACTACCGGCGGTGGTACACCCGCTTGTGCACGTTGCACCTCGGCATTTCCTAGTGCTACGAGAACTTCCTCAATATTCCTTAGACGCTCATCCATATTGCTGGGAACAGTTGGCACTCGCCCTCATATGTTTTGAGGAATGTCATTGTTGTTAGGTGCGTTAGCATCACCAATGTTTGGGACTACCCTCCTTGGTCTTCCCCTAGGTGCCATTTATGTTATCCAAGCACGCGAAGATGAGTTTCTAATCTAAGGCACGTTAGCAGTCAGGAAGATCTAAATGATAGGAAGGGCAAGAGGAGAGAATAGATATGTGCAAACTAAGCACCCTTGACCAAGTTCTAAGGCTAAAGCAAGGTTAGAGTCAAGTTAGTGGCTCTAAGGCAAGGTCAATCGACATACCAACTAAGAACATTATCAAATACACGTGACACGCATATATATACTTTGAGCATTTAAAAAAAAAAATGATGGATGTATGCAAATGCATCCCCCCCAAAAAAAATATTTATGCATTTTTCAAGACTTGTCGGAACAATTGTTATATAATTCCCATGGGTTTTAAAATAAAATTCATTTCCATGGAAATAATATTTGAAATGCTTTAAAAGTAATATTGAATATTTTGGGCCTCTATAGTGGGCCGAAAAATAATAGCTTAAAAATTTTTTTTTCCGGTCTCTGATACCACTTTGTAACACCCCGGATTTGATCACCCAGGCCAGGGCATTACCGCCACACCTTCCCAAGCAAGACGCGAACCATTTTGAGCTCACTTGAGAAGATGCTAAGGCTAAGTTGTACCAATACTTAAAAATAATTTTAAAAAAACCATTCAATAAGTGCCCGAAGGTTTAAATCAGAGTTAAGTCAAACATACATAATTTAAAACAGTGCGGAAGCTAAGGGCCAAACACGGCCAAACATAAGTTTGGAATTCATAAAAGAATTTAAAAAAAACAAGTGCGACAAGTCCTCGGAAATTCCCATCCCAAGTGTAAATGCCATGTGCTAATCTTCAACATCTGAAAAAAAAAAATAGAGACAACGTATCTATCAGTACAAAGGTACTGAGTAAGTTAATGTATAGCATAACGAATTTTAAAGTTTTTAGAAGAGAGATTTAAAAATAGAATTTGTAATTTAAAAAGGAAGGTCGAGTAAAAATAATTCCGGAAGATTCTTACACTTTACCATACGAATAATATATTATTATTCATTTTTTTGATCAAGAACAACCATTCTTGGGGAATCAAACCCGCAAGAGCTCAAACACATTCTTTTACCATTATTTCCATATCATCGAGGATATCATCGTTTCCAGAACTCAAATACCTTCGTTTACCATTGTTCATTATGATCGAGGACACCTCGTCCTTGGGGAATCGAACCCGCAAGAACTCAATATACATCCTAGGGAATCGAACCCATAGGAGTCGACAATATCCTGGGGAATCGAACCCGCAGGAATAACATACACCTTGGGGAATCGAACCCGCAAGCAAGTGAAAGTAGCGGACTCTATACAAACACACTCCGGAGCCCTAGATAACCCATACGGATACATCTAGGAGTATAGACTCATACAAACACGCAATCATAATTTCCTTGGCGCCGTTTTGGCCACCAAAAAGAGGGGGCGGCCCAACGAGCTCACGCCAAGTGCACTTACCCTCCAAAGTTGGGCATCTAACTCGATCAAAAGTCACAAAGTTTCAAAATTCACATTTTAATCATTATAACCCATGTCTACATTTCCAGAATTCATAAGATTCACCAAAGAGTAGCAATCGACTCATTAACCATCAAAACGTACGAAACCAAATTTACCGGTAATGAACACACCGTAGCAGTTTTCAAATTCGTACTAGGAAATGTAGTAAAACTTTGTAGACAATTCTGAAAATTTTACAGCTACTAGGAGACATCAAAATAAACGTTTTTCTCAGAAATAGGCTTTAGCAAATTCGAACTCTAAGCTGCCCAAAAAAATCATTTCAGAATCTCATTTTCCAAGGGTGCAAAGATCACTGTTCATCCGACCACAGTTTACTTAAAAATCCATAACAATTCGAAGGTTGATCCAAAAATTCTGAAATTTCACAGGGATAAACTAGACACATAGATGAACAATTTTCATGAAGAAACTAACCATCAAAAACGATCATAGCTAGGAGTAATACGGACTACAAAACTGAACATGCTAGGAAATGAAATCTGTCATCATGCACTTCAGAAAATACCAGATCTGTTTTCGACGACCAAATCAAGTCCAAAAATTATAAAACATTACAGAGATCATCTTTAAAGTGTTAGGAACATTTTTCATTTAGACAAGTTCTTCCAAAAACGAAAGGATCTTGGCGAGAAAAACACAACAATAAAATCTACTCGGAAGAAACCCTAGAAGACAGTTTTGGCATAGGATGAAAATCGAACTACAACTCAAAGAATACTCAACCAAAAGCTCTAAAATTCGAGATGCACAACACTAACTTACTTAGGATTAGATTAGAGTCGAAGATCCTTCAAATCCAAGTCTCAAGGGTGGCCTCCAACCCGCAATACAGCCTGCTACTTTTCCGAAACCTTGATTTGGACAAGTTGAGGAAAGATCCTTAGTTTCTAGTCTTAAATCTCGATTCTAAAGTGAAATATGGTCTGAAAGGGATCCTTACCTTGTGGATGAAAAGTTTGGTTGGTGATGAACTCGTCCAACTTGCCAAACTCCGAAGAACTACTCACAATTCTCACCAACACTCTCATGTAAATCTGATTTTCGAAATGAAGGTTGGTGGAGTGTTTTTGGGGCTGAAAAGGGGTTGGAAAGGGAGTGTTTAGAATTCCTATGGAAGCCTTGATGATCCTAGGAAGTTGTGGAAGGGTTTATGGCAGTCAAGGCTCGAAATTGGAGCCTACCAAACCACATTCACCCTCTATGTTCACCCTTGGTTCAATGAATCTTCTTTTGTTCATGTTTCCACATTAATCCAACTTAGTGGGTAGTTTAATACATCCAAAAACCATCCAAATGAGTCCAAATACATCCCTAAGTATCTGATAACCGAAGTTGGATTGATTGGACTTGAATCATCTTGAAAATGAAGCCGAAAACGCGTGCAACGCATGAAGACACCATCCTGCCGCCGCCGCCGTGCTGGTGGCGCGCAGGCGCGTCGCCGCCGCGCGGCCACCTGGTCGCGTTTTTCTTCTTCTTTCTTTTTTTTTTATTATTATTATGATTTTAAATTCTAAAAATATCATAATATGGAATTATCCGAGATCGTTGGATAATCCGATAACTCTCTTCGAGTTGCTATCGTCCGAAAATATTTAATTCCGCTCTCTCGGAATTATTTCGGTTGCGATATTTAAATCCAATTCCTTAATTTTTGGATTTAAATTCTCGACGTCGATTTCTCGGGTATTACAGTGGCTGTCGTAAACCTTACACATACAAGCATCCTCCAAAGTCAGAACTTAAGGTCATATATAGACCTGTGATTCTTATTTTGGTACAAACAAATGGTACATGCCAAGTCGAAGTCAGGAACAGGGTAGTGGTGTGGAGAATGCCTATTCAGAAGCCTAATCTGATACCAAAGAATACATGGGCTCGGAACCAGCCGCTGCCAAAACCTGATGGGGATCCATGGTTTCCAGGGATAACCTAATCCCAAATTCGAAGAGCTAAAAGGAAATATGCAGACGAACATGACCTTATGAAGGAAAATCGGGATAAAATCTAAAGGACCAAAGGTTTACGCCCATGCAGACTAGCGGTCCGAAAAAGAAGGGTAAGGAAAACATTCCCGAGTAACCTATTGAAACATCATCTCCCAAACCCGCCATACCATTGGTGACTCTGACCGGCCCTGTGGTGCATCAGTTCTAAGACACAACTAGTGAGGAGATCGAACGTGTGGAAGGTGAAGCATGGGAAACATTCGATGGGTTCGAGTTTTACTACTGCGGAAAGATCAACACTTATCCGTGTTGGAGATGGATGGGGAATTTAAAGATGAACTGCTTGGACTCAAGGACTAATTAGAGATAATCACCACTTCAGACAAAGACGAAGTGTCCAAATGTGACCAATCTGCCAAAGATGGTCAGAACAAGAACCCTACTCTAGGGCGTCAAAGTTATGCCAAGATGGCCAGTAAGCCGCCTACTACAAGTGCTTCGGGTGGCAAGGATGATGCTTTGTGGCAGCCAAAAATCACCAAGTTGCCCATCAAAGATCCACCGAGTTTTTTGGAGGGCATGAGTGCAAGTAGTAGTCGACCCACAAAGGGCAGACGACTGTAAATAAACTAGGCGAATCAGCGAAGACATTGACATGGTGGAAGCCCGTAAGTCCTTGGAACTCCGAGGAAGGGGTGGTATCTAACCTCGCGCATTGATTCCATAATTATAATGACCTTGCATTTGGGCCAGGATAGTCATGTGCACAGCTGTTGTAAATATGATAGATAAAGCGAATGCATTTACGATAACATTTGTTACGACATTCTATGTTACTTCAAGTGTTTATATCGTCTTCATATGGGACAATATATTGTGTCCAAATACAAGAATGGTCATTCAAAAAGACCTCAAGTTTATTATTAGAATGAAGACTTGTGCCAGAATAAAAGTGTACAAATACTATAATGGCACATCGTTAAAAGGTATTTTATCGAGGACAAAACATTGTCCAGAACGAACCAAGACCTAAAAATTCATAATTAGAATTTTCTTGGTAATTGTTGTTGAGATCTTGATTCTCTCCACACAATTCATCAAGTCATCAATAAAGTCATACCATTCGTTCGTTGGGCGAGTTTCGTTCCAATCCGTACTATGGTATGGATGCCATTTCAAATACCTTATTTTGACACGATGAATAAAGGTCGAAGACATGAATTGAAGAGCTTGGTCGATAGTGGTTTAGCCACGTTGGCCTTTGCGACCCTTCACCCACAACAAAAGTATTGCTCGGATAGGAAGAGGAAGAGGCCATATCCGTAGTATGTCCAGAAACTTGCACAACAATGTCGGGAGTTTGAGTAGCTGCCCTATTATGCTAGCCCAGATCCTCTGAAACTACTTGTTGGATCCACCCCATTCATAAAACGGCCAGTTTCTTAATCTCTAAAAAACAAGTTAAGAAGAATTGTAACAGAGAGTAACTGAAAATACATACATGATCCTGAGAGGCATTAGTCAGAATCGAAACATCCGTATTTTCATATGGATGTTCGGCATTCGAAGCAATGTTCCTGCCATTTGCCGTTTTTTCGTCAACGATAGGATCATCCACTTGAGTGATCTCTAAAGGCACACAATTAAGATCATAATATCGGTGAAGTCCAAGCCAACATATAAGGAAAATAACTTACAGCTTCTGTCGGATTTTCCTCCATCATGGCACGTGGCGAATCTCTAGTTACAGTGGCCTCAGTTTGGCCAAACGTGATATGACAATAAAACAGATCATAAGAAGAGATATCACGAATCATTGGACGTAACAAGCTAAGTTACCTGTTGAACTGACACAAGCGCAGTTGTTTGAATATCTGGTCTGGACTCGACAGACTAGTAAGGATGGTTGTAACACCCCGGATTTGATAACCCAGGCCGGGATGCCACCGCCACACCTCCCAAGCAAGACACGAGTTCATTCGAGCTCACTTGAGAGATGCAAGGCTAATGGTAATTCAAATAAATTAAAAGTAAGCCCAAAACGATTTATTTTAAAGTTACATAGTATAATCCACACAAAATAAAATAAGTCGCAGCGGAAAATTTAAATATGGGCCGACATGGCCAAAACGCAGCGGGTAATTTAGGTATAACAAGATATAACATTCACAACTATTAATTTAATTCCCGAGCCCCCAATATGCGTGCATGCTCATGCCATTTTTCATACTCTGTAAAAAAAAATGAAACAACGGTTTTATCAGTATATAAAATACTGAGTAAGTTAATTCTTAACATAACAATAATGGGTTTTAAAATATACTTAATAAAAATTCTCCTTTTTACTCATGCACATTTTATAATATAAAAATGTATTTTGTCAACACTAATAATAAGAATTTAACTGCATGATTCTAAACGTAAAGAGACGTACACAAACACTAAATATATAGATTTTTTGAAATTTAACACAAGGAATTTACTATAAGTCGAAGGGTTTCATAATTCATGGGATAGATTATATGTTCTCGCATAGCTAATATTTCATTCTTCTACTTTTGTTTTCACTTGGGCACTTATGTCCACAAGTCTTACAAATCACCATTCGCTAGGGCTCTTATGTCGACAAGCCTCATGGTCGATACTTCACTAGGGCTCTTATGTCCTCTAGTCGTACGCTTGGGCTCTTATGTCCACAAGCCTCATAATTAATGCTTCACTAGGGCTCTTATGTCCGCTAGTCGTACGCTTGGGCTCTTATGTTCACAAGCCTCATAATTTATGTTTCACTAGGGCTCTTATGTCCGCTAGTCGTACGCTTGGGCTCTTATGTCCACAAGCCACATATTCAAGATTTCATAGTTCCCAATTCGATCATAAATCATAATGTTTTCAAAATTGTTGAAAGTGTCGCAAGGAAAGTTTCCCATAAATCTCAAGGTTTAGTAAGCGCACACGTCGCAGATTACGCCTTTTGGTTTCAAAAATTCATTCTTAAGGCGATCACTATGAAATTTACTCAGTGTACCAACGACACCCTAACGAACAACTTTTGAGTTTTAGGTTTCTCGAAATCGGGTAAGGAAACAAGTCAAATTTTACGATCTTCTTAAAAAGTATAATCTGCCACTTTCCGGTAACAGCGCACTGTTTTTAGAACATGTTTCCGACCTAGTAACGAACTCCGAAAATTATGAAATTTTACAGGCATGTAAATCACACAAAAATGAACAAGTTCTATTAGAGGTATCTTGTCCGGAAACACTCCGGATCAGATAAGATCCGCGCATCAAGTTCGGATAAAAATCTGTCTAGTTTTCTTTTCAAAAACACAGGCTGTTCGGATCAATTTGAAGATACAAACGTTAACGAAAGTTCACGAAATTTTACGGGCATAATCTTGAGACAAATATCTACAACTTTTATGTTCACATCAAAGATTAGTTTCGACCGAAGGTGAGAGAAAAATCCACATGAAGTCCGCATATGAAAGCTGTCAGGATTTTCGAAAGTATTTAAAAACGCAGAATCTTCTCGGTGAAATTTCGAGCATCAAAACTTAACGAAAACGTGTGAAATTTTACGGACACAATATTTAGACAGTTAGCTACAACTTTTGTTTTTACATAAAAGTTTAGTTTTGATGGGATCCATTAGTAAAACGTCAAGGGAGTCGAACACGCAAAACTGTCACAGGTTGGGTTTTAAACGAAAACGCAGAATATACCAGATTCGATTTGACGGACCAAACATCGACGAAAATTTCAGAAAATTTAACACAGTATACTTTAAGTCCTTAGGAACAATTTTGCAGTTTTAAGTTTCTCCGTTTGAAAGCTCGAAAAGGGTCTAAAAATTGGATTTCAGAAATTGCGCATAGGGAGGGTGTTTGGGACAAATTTTCGTGTGTTGATTAAAACTTGCATTCCATTCGATTTTAAGGCACCAAAACGGTTATGAGAAGAATTAACTTACTGTGGACGAGTTCTAGGATGATTTGGACGGTTGGCTCCGCCTGGATTGCTACGGATAGATCAATTCACCACGTTCTCTTCCTCTTTTGGCCATGAAACGAAACGCAGGAATAAAACTCATAGTTAGATCGTAAGATTGACTTAAACATTCGAAGGGTGAATCTAAATTACTTCTTACCAACAGTCTATACTCAGCACCTTGCTCAACTCGTCTCCCTTGCTCGGATTTTCCTCGTCGGGCAGTCTACAAGTTCAAATCTTTAGGGTTTTCGGGTTGATGAAGGTGGGAAGAAAGTGTGCAATGGTAAGGGAGGATTCTTGGGGCTGTAATGGGGGATTTAGAGGATTGACATGGTGTAAATATGGCAAGGACATCTTCTCCATGATCAGGAAATCGGTTTCCCTTGTTTATGCCCGAAAATTCGCGGATTTAATGGCTTGACAGCAGCTTCCTCGCAGGCTGCTCCTCCGGCGCGCCCACGGCGCGCTTGCGCGCGGGCAGCGCGTGGCCTGGCCTGGCCTTGCGCCGGGCTGGGCCGTTTCATCTCCGTCGGCCCTTTTCTGCTCTCTGTTTGGGTTTCTTTCCTCCTACGTTCTCGGTTCGATTTTTCGGGTCATTCTCGGATTAAAATTCATGTCTTAAATTTATTTCGACTTGAAATTGATTTCGTTTTTGAAATCTTAAGTCCGTCGGTTTTGGATTTGTCGGCTTTTAGTTTGTCGTCTTTTGACTTCCGTGTAATAATTTATTCATTTAAATTGTTTCCGACCTCGTGGGTTCTTGAAATTAAAATTCTTTTCTTTCTTGAATTTAATTCCATTTCTTTTTATAAAAAAAATCTCGGGTATTACAATGGTCTCTTGAAGTATTACATCCTCTTCAGAATCTGATGACATAGCTTGTAATAATTCCACACCTCGAGAAGGTTAGGGTACTTGAACCATCTGGGCAAAAGAAAAGAAAATAGCAAATGAGGTAATGGGGTACTGTATCAAGACCGATTATATCAGAAATTCTGATATCACTTGTGGACTGGATAAGATGGACATCAAAGGTTTTCTTGATCAGAGAGGAATTATCCGCCACTGGTTCACCCTAAAAATAAACAGAAAAGAGGCGCTAAGACAAACAAGATAGTGAAGAACCAAAACTCTAATGGTGTATACATGTCTACGTTGCGCAGGATTCAAGGTCAGAGCCTCATTTGGCTCTGGTTCTTCTTCAGAAGGCGAAGAGTGCCGAGACTGTGACTGGGGAACTGAAACTGTTGCCGGTCTCCGTATCCCCTCCTGTGCCGATAGATTGGTATAAGAACATTCATTTTTCTTCTTCTTAGAAACTGAAGAAATTGTTGGAAAAACGGCATAAACGTCAAATGTCATATTTGTTGAAGCCATCAAAGTAACAGTAAAGCCGTCCAGTTGAATTCTCATCTACGGCGCCGAAAGTATTGAAGCCACTATAAGAATAGTTTTAGCATGTGTTAATTGTATTGTGTGCGTTTTCATTTCTATAAATAGGTACTCAGATTATTGTAATTCTCAGAGCGAAGCAAAGCAAGAAATACAAAGCAAGCTTTAGCTAAACAACTCTCCGCTTTTGGTTATTGTTTTTAGATATCAAAAGTGAAAAGTGTCTTGTGTGTATGTGAGATATCAAAATCTACAAATTGGTATCAGAGCCTGAGTGATCCGAACTCAGAGCAAAACAGGTTTGAGTATAAACATTCAAATTAAAAAAATTAAATTTACCCACCGTGGTTTCCCCCGAGCTGCTGTCCGCCGCCTGCAACCTCTTTCCGGCGAACCCGCACTGCCACAGCGCTGCTCAGCTCCCACCGTTGCTGTCTTGCTCTGCCGTTCACGGTGTGCCCAAGCCCAGCAACCTGTGCAACGCTTCGCCTCCAGCCACCGCGAAGTCCACACCGTCGTCGCCAGCAGCTGCTGCTCTCTCTAGGTCCGAATCCATTATTCTCCATCCAACACTTCTACTACTAGTTGTTGTTGCTGCGGTGGGAAGAAAGTAATTGAGAAGGAAAAAGAAGAGTGCAGGAGACAAGCCATTTATTAAAAGTGGTGACCATTTCAAGTGCATCGGTGGGCATTAAAAATTAAAGGAGTTAGGCGTTGAATTAAAGAGAGTGGGGCCTGTTTTCTATTGAAAAGGACGTGAAGACTAATTCAAATTGCAGACCAAGAGCTCAAGGCCAAGTAAAATAAAAAACAAATAAAAAAAATAAAGGGAGTGGGGCCCATTAGATTTTAAATACAACTCTATCATCCGTATTTATTTTGGGAGATTCAAATATATATACAGGTCCAATGGCGATTATTACGGGACAAATGTCACTGCCGCAGCTTACAAAAGCAAATTATGAGAAGTGGAGTATTCAAATGAAAGCCCTTCTCGGAGCTCAAGATGCATGGGACATGGTTCAAAATGGTTTTGTAGAACCAGAAAATACCGGGAAATTAACTGCATCAGAATAAAAAGCATTGAAAGATGCACGGTCCAAAGATGGCGGAGCCCTGTACATGTTATTCCGAGCCGTTGACGAATCAGGCTTCGAAAAAATATCCGGTGCCACCACCTCAAAAGAAGCATGGGACATCCTGGAAAAATCATTCAAAGGAGCCGAAAGGGTAAAGCAAGTGCGTCTCCAAACCCTTCGTGGAGAGCTTGAAAGCATGAAAATGAAAGAGTCAGAAAACGTGTCCGACTACATCACACGTGTCCAGACCGTGGCAAACCAACTCAATCGGAACGGTGAAGAATTGTCCGATGCCAGAATTGTGGAGAAAATATTGAGATCATTAACCAATGATTTCGAAAACGTTGTGTGTGCGATTGAAGAATCGAAGGACCTCAAAGTGCTCACCGTTGAAGAGCTCGCTGGATCTCTCGAAGCACATGAACAAAGGAAAAAGAAAAAGAAAGAGGAGTCACTCGACCAGGCACTCCAGACCAAGGCATCAATTAAAGATGAAAAGGTTCTCTACACTCGAAATTTTCGGGGGAGAGGACATGACCGTGGAAATCGTGGATACGGTCGTGGTATCCAAGGCAACAATTATGAAGGATACCATAAGGACAAATTTCAAGGAAGTCAAGCAAACTGGCGTGGAAGAGGACGCGCTCGAGGAAGAGGCGGTCGATCAAATTATTCCCACGTCAAATGCCAAAAGTGCCACAAATATGGTCACCATGCCGAAGACTGCAACAACGAGGGTTGTTACAATTGTGGCAAGATGGGACACTTTGCAAAAGAGAGTCGAGATGTGCGAGTGAATGAAGCAAGTGAATGGGACTGGAATAACTCAAAGGAAGTTACCAACGAAGTCGCAGAATCGTCAGCCGTTGTTCCGACAGTTCTATCAACAAATCCTGAAATTGTTGAAGAAAATGAAGAAGAAGAAGAAGATGAGCCACGACAACCCCGGATGAGAAGTCTCCAAGATTTATACGACTCTACAGAGGTACATCTTGTATGTTTGTTGGCAGATTCTGAAAATATCAAGTATGAAGATGCCGTACTAGATGAAAAATGGAAGGCAGCCATGAATGAAGAAATTGAAGCAATCGAGCGCAACAACACATGGGAGCTCACTGAATTACCCAAAGGAAGTCAGACCATTGGAGTGAAATGGGTCTATAAGAAAAAGATGGATGCACAAGGGGAGATTGAACGATACAAAGCTCGGCTTGTTGCAAAGGGATACAAGCAAAAGGAAGGAATCGATTATGATGAAGTCTTTGCCCCTGTCGCAAGAATGGAGACAATCCGTCTACTTATTTCTCAAGCTGCTCAGTACAAATGGCCAATATTCCAAATGGATGTCAAGACAGCGTTCTTGAATGGTGTACTCGAAGAAGAAGTCTACATTGAGCAACCACCAGGTTATCTGAAACTTGGAGGAGAAACAAAGGTGTTGAAGTTGAAGAAAGCGCTTTATGGGCTAAAGCAAGCACCGCGAGCGTGGAATACTCACATTGATGCATATCTCAAGGAGAATGGGTTTGAGCAATGTCCCTACGAGCATGCCCTCTACATCAAGAAAAATGGAGGTAACATTTTGTTTGTTGCTCTTTATGTTGATGACCTCATTTTCATGGGTAACAGTGATGAGATGATAGAAGACTTCAAGAGAAGAATGAAACAGGAGTTTGAGATGACTGATTTAGGCTTGATGAAGTTCTTCCTTGGTCTAGAAGTTAGACAAACCGAAAGAGGCATCTTTGTATCACAGGAGACATATGCGAAGAAGATCTTGAAAGAATTCAAGATGGAGAAGTGCAACCCCGTATCAACACCTATGGAACCTGGAACAAAACTTTCAAAGTTTGATGAAGGAGAACAAGTTGATCCAGCAAGGTACAGAAGCTTGGTTGGAAGCCTTCGCTACCTCACATGCACAAGGCCAGATATTGCACTAAGTGTTGGCGTTGTGAGTCGGTTCATGGAGAACCCAACTTACTCACACTGGAAGGCGTTAAAGAGAATCCTTAGGTACATTCAAGGAACAGCGTCACATGGATTGTTCTACTCGAGGATAGAAGATTACAAGCTGATTGGATACTCTGACAGTGATTGGTGTGGAGATATTGATGACCGAAAAAGTATTGCAGGGTACGCGTTCTTTCTGGGAAATAATGCTTTCACTTGGCTTTCAAAGAAGCAACCGATCGTGACGCTCTCAACATGTGAAGCTGAATATGTAGCAGCATCTTGGTGTGTATGTCATGCAGTATGGCTAAGAAATCTACTGAGCAAGATGGAGATGAAGCAGTCAAACGGAACAGTGATTCATATAGACAACAAATCCGCAATTGAATTGGCGAAGAATCCAGTGAATCATGAAAGAAGCAAACACATTGATGTTCATTTCCACTTTATCCGAGATCATGTGAAAAGCGGAAATGTGGAACTAATGCATGTGGCAAGCCATGAACAAGTGGCAGACATATTTACAAAGCCATTGCCAAAGGTACTGCTCGACAAGTTCAAGAATATGATAGGAATGACAGATGGCAGAAGCATTTGAAGTTTACGGGGGAGTTTTGTTGGAAAAACGGCATAAACGTCAAATGTCGTATTTGTTGAAGCCATCAAAGTAACAGTAAAGCCGTCCGGTTGAATTCTCATCTACGGCGCCGAAAGTATTGAAGCCACTATAAGAATAGTTTTAGCATGTGTTAATTGTATTGTGTGCGTTTTCATTTCTATAAATAGGTACTCAGATTATTGTAATTCTCAGAGCGAAGCAAAGCAAGAAATACAAAGCAAGCTTTAGCTAAACAACTCTCCGCTTTTGGTTATCGTTTTTAGATATCAAAAGTGTAAAGTGTCTTGTGTGTATGTGAGATATCAAAATCTACAGAAATCGGCGGCAATTCCCCCCTTCATCATCTGACAGAAAAAACAATCGGCATATGAGGGAGACAAAATGCAAACATAAGTATATTGAAATAACAAGATAGGCTTACCTGAAACAACCTACTTTCGGGCAACTTTCTTGCGAGGGGAAGTAATGGCTTTAGAGCCAGATTTGAAATTTCTCTTATGTTTGTCATCTCCTGTGAGAGGACGGAATCTATCTGCAGCTCGAACTGGCTCTTGAATGGCGAGTTGAGCATGTTTCTTTCTAGGTCCTGATTCAACGTCATTAATGCCATACAGACTATTGAGTATTTCCGAGTTGACTCGGAAAGATTCCCCTACCAAGGGATACCATTCGTCAAATTCAGGAAGAACAATGTACTAAAGGCGTCCACCTATTGTTTCCCAACAATGCCTGAGTCCGCAGGTGAAACATAGTAATATCGGGTTGTGAAACTTTTGACAATTTCCCAAAAGAAAATAATCCCGGTTTAATTTTATTTAATGAAACCAATTTATGAAGATGGAGTTGGGATTAGGGATATATTTATAGGTTGTCACGTTTTTATATACTCGTGTAGGAAACTGTGGCCCGAAAGCGCACGGTGTCAAAAATTGCAGTAATTTATAGTAAGACCGGATCGTTCACTGGAGGATGTGCGACAGAAGCAGGTTCCACGCCGTTTCATAAGATTTTCCACTCGATTACTCGATTCAAATTTGAGTTTGGTTTTAAGAGTACTTGACATAATTTAAACTAAACTATGAAAGCAATAAAATTATTCTACAAAGCATGTTAAATTTATTCTAGAAAGCAATAAAAATTATTTTAAGAAAGCGGTTAAAGTTATTCTACAAAAACATGTTAAATTAAGCTACACTATCTAGAAAGCGAATGTAAAATGTGACAGAAAGCACAGGGAGAAAATAATAGACATTAGACAAGATTCAGATGAAGCACAATTAAACTTCCATTTTAATTACACAGATCTTTGTTTGGGATAATCCATCAGTTAGCTAACTCTTATGCATTCTATACTATGTTCCCTTTAACAGTCTGGTACTAATAGTAAGAATTTACATGCTCTCAGGACCTCAAAATCTAAGATACCACAGATCTATAACTGCCCTGCCGAGGTATGTTATCTATCTGTGGTGGATAAGCAACACCTGACACATCATTAGTTGAAATGCCATGTACTCCTATCATTCCCCCGGTCACGCCCAAAATTTCAAATCAAGTCCCAAACCATTCCATAACTCTTAAATCTTATATACGGCGGCCAACCTCTAATTCTTCCCTGTGACCTCTATAAAAGCATTTAAAGGAAAGCGGTAAAGAAAGCATTTAAAATCCTATCACTCGGAAGCTTCAACAGTTATCTCATTCCGTTAGTATAAAAGAGCACCTAGTCTTGGTGACCAGATGCAGATCAAGAACTCCCCAAATATGAATAAGTCACAGGGCTCATAACATCTGAGTAGTTATGAGATACAAACTAAATGAAACATATCCATAAATGAATCCACTCCGGATGTACTCACTCGAGCTCAAGAATAAGCTTTGGCAGAAGAGGATCGAAGTTGAAAGAATACTCAACCCTACCTTAGAAAATAACCAAGGCCTACATGTTATTCCTCTAGTATTACTTATCACATCTCGTCTGAATCCAAGTTAACACTGATTTGGTGCAATACTTTATTTAGATTCCCAACACACAGCAATTTTGAGAAAATAATTGATATTTAAAAATCATTCCCTACACAGGTACTAAACTCAATTAAAACACAGATCCTTTCATTCTAAGTGAGACCTAATTGCTGACTCTGCTTCTAAGTTCTCAAAATCAACCCCTAGTAGAATATAAGTTAATCATAACTGTGGAATTTATCCCTTACTCAGATCCAGATTTCATAAAGGAATTTTTGTTGGAAATTTATTATGCAGCATCTGATTTAAATCAAGACTTCTATGTCCAAGGGAAGGATCCCAAAATAATACTTCCTCCGTCTCACAAATATTGTTACGTTTGACTTTTTGACACTATTCACTGTTTAACTTTAATTCAAATTTTTATCATAGTTATGTAAGAAAAAACATAGTCAAGTGAGATCTTGTTAGATTCGTCTAATCTTATAGTTTTAGACAATCAAATTTTTATAACTTTTCGTTGTACAAAATTTAAGTTCTTAATCGTTAAAAATGTGCATCGATATGCGTGTCGGAAGGGTGCGTAACAATTACACTGACACGGAGGTAGTATGACCACAATATCTACATAATATTATTATGTATACATTTATATGAGAAGATAAAATAAATTACTCCAAAATATATGACGGTGTTAGACAGAATTTGATACACAAATGTGAGTTAGCCTTGAGATGAGAAGATTTTGGCTAAAAAGAGGTCAGAAATAATCGGGGTGATCTGGAGTGCAAACCTCTGCTGTCCAATTCCCAATTATTCCAGGTGGTACGATTTTTAGACAGAATGAGACCTCCAATGACAGTGATCGCTATCATCGAGAGTACTACTATCCATGAATTGAGGAAAAACCCATATGTTTTCTCACTACAGTACTATTACAACAGTGTTGATCGGCATTGTTCAATGATATCACAGCTCGAAATTCAGGTTTGATATTAAGATAAAGAAAAGAAAACTGTATCTAAATAGGAACTGGCTGAGTGGCTAATCGTTATCCCTATACAGAGACCTTTTTGCCGTAGTTTCCACCAGTCTGAATTCAGACCATGCAAAATAACGAGCAATAATTAATACACAGAAGACGAGCTAGTCGTATCCCTATAAGGGACCTTTTTTCCAACATTGATATGTGATATTCCTTATTACTCATTTGATACACACAATAAAAAGGAAAAATAAAAAAAATAAATGAAGGATTTTTGGTGATGCACAAGTATCAATTGTACAGTAATTTTGACACTAATGGGTTGAGATGTGTAATTGATAGAGTTAGATGTAATGGGCCCAAGTCCAATACACCCATGCAGCTTACACACCTCGGAAGAACAAAAATATTTTTGGGATTTTAAAATAATAATAAAAAAAATAACAATCAGATGCGGTCTATTGAATCAGGTGCGATTTAGAACGCCCCCATTAGACCGCATCATTATGCACAATGGATGAAGTATTTGGCCTTGCACCATAATTGGTCATTACAGGGATGCGGTTTAATCAATTGGTGCGATCTAGACCGCACCTGATAGACCGCATCTATGCTCAAATTTTGGCTAAGGCATTTTTCTTCAAAAGGTGAGGTGAGGTGCGGTTTAACCTATGGATGCGGTTTAACCGCATCTGATAGACAACACCTGGTTGACAAAGTGGCTAAGGCATGAAATATGATCATGATATGAGATGCGGTTTCAAGAGTGATGCGGTTTAACATGGTAGGTGAGGATTAAACCGCACCAGATAGACCGCATCCAGATGAGACCGCATCTATGCGAGATGAATGCAACATAAATATTACAACACTTTATATGTGGTGCGGTCTAATGAGGTTGATGCGGTTTAAATCGCACCAACTAGACCGCACCTGCATGTAATTTTCTCTAAGGCATTTTTTGGTTCACAAAGCATTACGTGCGGTTTTTTTGGTGTGGTTTATGATAGGTGCGGTTTAGACCGCACCCTTCATTTCGCACCAATTTCATCTCGCAGTTATACTTAGTGAAAATTTTGTGTTTTGACAATTTATACATACACAGTGGGCTATTGCAAGAATTAAACCCTAAAACTACAAACATGGAATTAAAGGTCTATTCTACCAAAAATAACATAAAAACTAAAAACTACATGCATAATAAATAAGATCACCAACATTATCTAAGTAAGCATAAATTTTAGATCTAAAACAAGAAAATAAAATAAAGCATTAAAACCCTAGATCTAGCAAACCCTAAAATTATCTAAACCCTAAGAACACTATTTGAAGCTCTAAGGCAAAAAACATGCTACACACCCACCACACATGCATTTATTAAATTTGAAAGTCAACTAGTACATAATAAATGACTCTTAGTTGCCAACAAACATTCTACACATTAAATGACTAGGAAAGCATTAAATAGTGTCAAACACATGAGACGAAACTCATTTCTGTAATTTTCCTTGCATTAAAACACTTGAAAGCATGATAAAATAACCCAAAACCACTCATTATTTGAATGTTAGGCTTATTCTAAACTAAAAAGCTTTTAAATATATGGTGATGGCTACTCTAGAAAGATAAGAATAAGAGTTTTACAACTAATCTATGGTTAAAATAAACTAAAACTGAGCTAAAATACAAGAAAAATAAATCTACACTACTCTACCTACTTAACCCTTAGTGGTAAGAACCTTCAGTCCTTGCTCTCTCTTTTTGAACTTTTTGGTGTGTCTGAATGGATAAAATTCTTTGAAGTGATGGAGGAGACACCTTTTTATACTCTTTTTCACGAAACCCTAGGCCCATTAGGTCAAACAGGGTCCATTAATAGGAGCATGCATTTATCATGTGTTGCACAGCTTTGATTGGATCCGTCCTTCTGAGATGCGGTCTTTTGAATGTGATGCGGTTTATACCGCATCTGGGTATACCGCACTGGGTGCGGTCTTCGCTTCTTTGATCTTCTGTTCCTGGTGCGGTCTAATGTGGTTGATGCGGTTTATACCGCAGCAAATAGACCGCACCAGTCTTAAACACTTGGCCCAATTTTTGCATCTTCTCCTGTGTTTGGTCTCTTATTGCTCCAATCAGGTGCGGTCTTTTTGGATGGGTGCGGTTTAAACCACACCAAGTAGACCGCACCGAGTAGTAGTGCATCTCTTCCAACATTTGGTCAAATTTTGGCTTCTTCCTTCAGGGGTGCGGTCTCTTTAGGCAGATGCGGTTGCACCTAGTAGACCGCACCAAGTTCCAACACATAACAAAATTTTTGGCTTCTTCTTGTCGAGGTGCGGTCTCTTCTACGGGTGCGGTTAAACCGCACCTGTATGATAGACCGCACCTATCTTCAATACTTAACCAAATTTTCAGTTTTGTGGGATTTTTATTCTTTTTCCCATCTTTTCTTTCTTTTTTCTTTTTTTTTTTCCTTTTTTCATGTTTTTGGATTTTTCTAACACAAATACAATTAAAATTGCATATTTTTGTGTTTTTCATTACAAGCTTATTATTTTTATAAACTCACATTAATCTGTCGAATTCAACTGCTTTCTTATTGAAATAAGATTAGAAAACAATCAAAATGTCCGTCTTAGATACGGAAATGGATTGGAAATAATGGACAATTTTGGCCATTATCAGGTTGACTTGCCGAACACTTATATTTTTCTCGGAGTCGTTGACTAAGATGGCTCGGGTATATCATCCGAGAAATACCCTGTGCACAACCGAATTGATGAGATAAGAAATGCGAGTGGTAAACCTGTGCTCTTATCACCGATTTTTTTGTCTCTTTCATAGGAAGAACGAAACGGGGCTTAACGATCGACTCCCAAGATAGGGTAAGGTTATTAGCCTCTACGGGAATGTCGAAGGGACACTGGATACTCAGATCAACCCCAAAAGGATAAGGAGCTAAGTGATCATAAATACGGTACGCAACGAAATTTTGCGTTGATCTCTGGTCTTTACTATCCCTAATACTAGATTCGTCAGTTGCATCTCTAATCAAGTATTTTCAAAAATGGCTTCATTTAGAGCCATAGAGTTGGGCTCAATTGCCGGAATGATACCCGAAAAACAAGAGGGAAAGTACAATCGAAACCAGGACTCAAGGAACCAGAGTGGCCCGATAAGTTGGGACATAGCGTTTTGTTTATTATTCCTGGCCTCACGAATCTACTCAGACTGAAGTAAAGTTGGGCTAAGAAAAAGGCTCCTATACTTAGTTTGTCACCCCTCGCTAACCTAAAAGTCTTTGGGAAGAACGAACCGTTTATTGCTTTGCTTTGTCAATCAATCACATAGCTGTTGAACCAGTACAACAAGAAGGCAACATACTTTTTATCAAAAGGAGGCAAACCCCTTTCCATATTTATCTCAATGAAATTGGTGCATGTACGAGGGATGTTCTGAAGGATCAATACTGGCCACATCTCCAACTACTAGAAGACATGCAACCATCGCACCATCTAATAGATTCGGACTCATAAATCTTTGTTTAAACATAAAACTGTTTATCAAGGGATTCCATAAAATTGCAATAACTTGAATGAAACGAGAATATGGGACGAAGGTTAGCACACCTGAATAAACTGATGGCTCTGTCAATACCTTTCTGTTTCCATTGGTCTTCATAATAGTACAGCATTCGCGCAATCCATCTAAACCACAATTGGGTCTCAACGGGAGTTGTCGTAACTGGCCTGCAATTTTTTCCCGACGTTCTGCCCCCTGGCCAATCATCGCCGCCTTCCTAGTATTGGTGTATTCATTCGCTAGGTCCTACGATTCTGCCTTTGCAAGAGTATGAAAGAAGGGTTTTGACACTTGTATGGCATCTCTAGAAAGCAAAATTGGGACTTCTGAAGGATCAACAACAAGGATAATGTCTGCCGATCTTGCAAGACGAACCAGCTGGGTGAAAGATTTGTCGCTTCATCAAGAATATGCTCCATTGCTGATTACTATGCCCGCGGAAGCTAGGGTTTCAAGTAAAGGGATTAGGGATTATGGGTGCGGAAGAAGAACAAACGGGGAGATTTTGAAAAAAGTACAAAGGCCGGTTTTGGTGGGATCTATTTGCACCTTGTCGTTTTGGCGCCTGTTACACAAGACACGATCAAATGAGAAGTTGAAGGGTTGGTAACCCACTAAGGAGGTTACCGGCTAAAAAAACCACTTTTCAGTAAAAAAAAAAAGAAAAGGACCATAACAAGGCCCATATTTACTGAAAAATGGGGGTAACCTATTACCACGTAGAAAATGTGTTAATAATGTCCTATATAACTTCAGCCCCAGATTGCATATAGGGCCCAATAACCAGGCTCGAACGGAGGAAAGTTAACCCAGGACCAGCCCATGGAACCGAGGAAGTCATCCAGAGCGAGCCACCTGTCCTAAATAGAGGCGCAATCCGGAGACGCCAAGCCCGAGCAAACTGCCCGAGCACCACAAGCCAAGGGAGGTGATTCCGAAATATTTCAAGATGATGTCATCGTTAACGAAGAGACGTCCTCCTCCTCGCAGAAGGCTTATTCGTGCCATATTATACAAAAGCGGGAGAAGACTAGTGTCCGTTAGGTTGCGTCTTTTCCCCCGAAAGGTGTCTTTTCATAGAAAGGCACCTCTAGTTCTATATAGCCATAATCAATACTGTAAAAAATTATTCCAACACCACCCAATATTTCAATACAATGTACATTTTACTTTTCCAGTATTTTACTTTTCTTTTCTGCCTTTTTTAATTATTTTCGCATTTTAATTCCTTTGTTTTCCGCGATACTCTAGTTTCTAGCATTCAACTTCAGATTCGTCTTCATCCCACTTTCCGACCTTGAAATCACCGTCTAGAGGATTAAGCGTTACGCCGAAACAGCAGTAACACTATTAAATATATAATCAATTGTAAGAAACCTATTTTCTCTCTATAACTAGACAATTTTTATTTTTAAAAAATAACACAGCAATCATGTCTCAAAACTGTGTATATAAAGCCTGTAATTTCCATTATATTGACTCAGTCCATTAATTCTGTAGTTTTGTAGAAGTTCTCTTTCATACATGTAGGAAAAATATGGTGACGATCGATCGATGCAACTCCGAAGATCACAAAAAGTCTAGTATTGTAGTTGATATGGATGGAGCATTGCTTATTGACCCTAACCCTTTTCCCTATTTTGCCCTAATTGCATTCGATGTTGATGGGATATTAAGATTAGGGTTTTTGCTGCTTCTCACACCAGTGTTTTTGCTATTGTACAATTTCAAATCGAAATATGTAGGTGTGAGGGTGCTCGTATTCGCGACTTTTCTAGGCGTCAAAGTATCCGATATTGAATCAGCTGCGAAGGCTGTGTTGCCTAAACACTATTCGGAGGACTTGCATCCAGAGACTTGGCGCGTATTTTCATCGTGTGGAAAGAAATGCGTGGTGACAATGAATCCTCGAATTATGGTTGAACCCTTCTTGAAGAACTATCTTGATGTGGATTTTGTATGGGGTGCTGAGATTTCCTCGTTTATGGGCATTGCTACAGGATTTCTCGCTACTTCTACGGTATTGAACGGACAAGAGTTCACTATTGCCCTTAAAAATGCATTTGGATCTTCGTCTGTGCCGGATATCGGAATTGGACACTGTGAAAGCCATTTTTCGCTAAGGAGTTTATGCAACGTTTGAGATATTTCAGTTTCAATCTTATTCATTGATATTTTTTGTGATATTTATATTTATATTATCGTTCCAATTAAATAGGCCGAATCTGAGAAAATTTATATGTCTTTTGACCTTTTATGGTATTTGTCCATTCATATAAGGGTTTGCTTGTTAGCCTATAAATTGAATGGTTTAAGGTTATTGTCATGTTGTTTATAAAATAAAAAATAAAAAAATAAAAAAAAAATTAAAAGTTATTTTCATGTCCGGAAGTTAAATGATGGTTCTTAGTTTGGTGAATAGTATTGGATAAAATTTTGTTGATAAATAACACATGATTGAAATAAAAAGACATATAATGGCCTCAAGTATTTTATATTCTGAGAAATTTATATTTCTTCAACAATACATGATTTGCAAATGAATGAAATTATTAAAATAAAACATTACTATTACTACTACTATTATTATTATTATTAAGATATTAAAATTAATTATTTTTAAATAAATTCTGAAATTTATTATTTTCAAATAATAATAATAATAATAAATAAATTCACATATTTCAAAATGAAATAGACAGTGAAGGACATAATTAATACTCCCTCCGTCCCATTCCAAATGTCCTACTTACTATTTTTGGATGTCCCATTACAAATGTCTTCTTTCTATAAATAGAAATAATTTTCCCCACTAACAACTATGTGGACCCCACCATATACTCACAAACCAACTCTACCTTAATTTCCGTGCCCAACAGTAACAAGACACTTGGGGTGGGACGGAGGGAGTAAATAAATATATGTTGAAAGTTGAGCAGATGGACTAAAGGTAAATTTCGGGAAGCATAAATCATAGTTCTTTTTTGGTGAACATAATTAAATCATAGTTCTTCGTACGCATGTATGTGTGAGCCCATATATTTTAAAAATTTCTAACTTTTACTGCACTTAATTAACACCTAAAACCATTGATATACAGCCTAAAATATATATATGAAAGATAAGTACCTACTACAAAAATCTCGACGGAAGACGACATAATTTAGTCGTCTAGTTAGTAATCTGTTGTACAAAGCGACGAAACATGCAACAAAATACTCCAAAGCCACAAACTTTAGGCAACGAAATCAAACGACAATTGTTTTCCCCGGAGCCATGATACCAAAAATGAAAATCTATAAAAAATAGTTACAAAGTGTGGAGAAAGAAAATACTATAATACTAAAAAAGGGATTTTTCCGTGAGCTATGTTATACAAGGATTTACTTTATTGAAATTGTTCTTTTACCATAGTACGTTTCATGTTTTAATCTGAAACAGGGAACTTGCCCAGTGAGTCCAGATAAGTTGCCGAAGCCTGTGATCTTCCACGACGGTCGACTGGTCCAAAAACCTACTCCATTGATTGCATTACTAATTCTTGTGTGGTTTCCAGTGGGGATTCTTCTATCACTCCTACGTATTATCTTGGGTTTATGTTTCCCCTTCTCATATGCCCGATACGTCATGCCGTTCCTAGGTTGCAAAATCAATGTTAAAGGCACCCCACCTAGAAAACCCTCAAATTCCAATAACATCGGCGCTCTTGTCGTCGCCTCCCACAGATGCGTTTTAGATCCTATTTTCATTTCTATATTTCTCGGGAGAAGGACCGCTGGTCTTACCTATTCGGTGTCATGGCTAACCGAGTTCTTGTCCCCGATAAGAACCTGCAGATTGACAAGGGATCGTGCTAAGGACATGGCGATAATGAAACAAATGTTGGATGAAGGTTGGAACTTGATCATCTGCCCGGAAGGCACAACGTGTCGAGAGCCTTATTTGTTAAGGTTTTCAGCGTTGTTTGCCGAGGTTACGGATCAGATCTTTCCGGTGGCTGTCTCCTTGAATGTTGGCATGTTTCATGGGTCGACCGCACGTGGATACAAAAGTCTGGATATAATTTTCTTCTTCATGAACCCCTCACCGGTTTATGACATTACGTTTTTGGATAAGTTATCGGTTGATCGAACTTGCAGTGCCACAAGATCTATCCATGAAACTGCAAATAAAGTTCAAGAATTGATTGGAGAGACATTGAAATACAAATGCACTAAGCTTACAAGGAAAGATAAGTATCAAATGTTGGCTGGAACGGATGGTCTTGTACGTCGAAATTAAAACCTTGAGGTGTATTACAAGTATAGCATATAAGGATTGAGAATACGGAATTGAACAAGTAATAATGAATCGAAATAAATTTCTTACTTAATTTGACGCAAAATATTTTTTAGTCGCAAATTCCATATATCTTAATTTGTAACGGAATTTAACTCTGTCACAAAAGTATAATAATGAACAAAATTTTCGTTGTGAAATCTGTACACAGTAATGGCTAAAATCAACCCCGAATTTTTGATACAATTTGTAATGAATATTTTCCATTGCAAAAATAATTTCTTTCTTATAATGAAAGTATGCTGAAGGATGGCTAGAAGGGTCAAGAAACATCATGATGTAACCGCGCAGTGCCATAGGCACCCAAGCAAAGTTGGCGCAAACGTTAGCCCAAAATACCCCCAAAAGAGTTTTTTTTTTTAGACGAATTGGGGTGGCATATTTTGCTAGAGCCATGATTAGGCATACGTGGATATCGTTTTTAAGATTTTTTTTGGATGAGCCATTAAAGACTTGGGAAATGGATGGTGGGAGTCAATGCAACTCAAATTACAAAGGGAACAAAGGGGGGGTCGGGGACTGGGTGGGGATTCGAACCCTAGGTTGGAGTCGGGAGACTTACCTCCGTATTGAAAAAGAAAATGATTTGTTTGTCCACTAAGGTGGTAAATAAGGAGAAAAAAATAACCCTAATGGTCTCATAATTTTGTTTCTTTTCCAAACCATCATATAAAAAATACAAAAAAATGAATTAATCCAATCCATTCGGTCACTATTCTAATCTTAGCCCAATACATCCCATTTGCTAAATTATAGTTAATTCAATTTTTATAGGATGATTTGGGAAGAAAAAAAAAATTTAGGGTAACTATGCTAGATATATGGGATCATTAGAGATTTTTTATTGCCGATAAAGCAGTATATACCTAAATATTTTGGGATTGAGTTTAGTAATTTAGGTTAGTATTTTAGAATATTTATAACTTTATAATATATATGTGCATGAATTTTATTTAATTAAGTGGATTGGCCAGCCAGCGGATTACCAGATTACTCCCCAGTTGATCAAAATATTGATAGTAGAGAAAGATGTCGATAGCCTAGATATCACCTTTTAAAATTTTTCTGTGCAGTTAGCCTATGGAGAATCTGATTGAATGCACATAAAGTCAAAAGATACACAAGAAAATATGCAAATAGTACTGAAGTAGAGATAGAGCTAGCTTTCTAATTAATACTGTATAATATTCTATAGCATTTCAATAAACCAGTTGTAGCATACATCCTCGCATTTTATTTAATATAGGAGGAATGATGATGATGTTTTAGTACAATCCAAATAAATTGGAGCATGACGGATAAACGAAAGTAATAACTAGTCAAAAGGTTGGCTTCAAAATGTATTTTGCATCAAGATACCCTCTAATGAAAACCCATTTGTTCAGTAAAATGATGTAATTGGGTCCTCCAACGGTGGGAATGCAGGTGGATGAGACGGCTTGGGAGGACGATGGTGTGGTGGCTTGTGAGGTGTCGGGGCTTCTGAAGGACGGTGAGGTGGCCTATGAGGAGGGCGATGTGGGGGCTTGTGATGACCGCAGTTTATATCATCTTCACAATCAAATAAAAGTGATGGTATCGGGCCCTCTGAAGGAGGGGTGGATGGTGGATGAGGAGGAGGTTTGTGAGGTGGCTTGTGAGGAGGGCGATGTGGGGGCTTGTGGTGGCCGCAGGTCATATCATCCTCGCAATCAAATAAAAGTGATGGTATCGGACCCTCTGAAGGAGGGGTGGAAGGTGGATGGGGTGGCTTGTGAGGAGGCTTGTGAGGAGGCTTGTGAGGAGGGCGGTGTGGGGGCTTGTGATGACCGCATGTCATATCATCCTCGCAATCATAAAAAAGTGATGATGACATCGAAGCATCGTATTCGTATTCCGCATCAAATAAATGTGATGGTGCTGGGGCGCCTTTAGGTGGGTGGGATGGCCGATGAGGAGGCTTGTGATGAGGCGGCTTGTGAGGGGGACGACGGGGATCACGGAAGGGTGGTAGTGCATATGATGGAATGCCAAAGAGTGCTACAAGAAATAATAGAGACAGACATTTGTTGGAAACCATGTTGTAATATGGTTTGATTTATGTTTGTCCTGATGAAAATGCTTGTAATTTGAGTGATATTTATAAGTACTTGAGGTCCCCCAAGTGACCATCTATTGTCATGGGCATAAGTAATGTGGCATAAATGAATACTTATCTAACCAAATCGCTACAATTTAATGGGTAAAGTTATTATTTACTTATGGACAGATGCCATAATATTTTAATGGGCTTTTGAGAAAACATATCCCTATATAAGAAAAAGGAAGAACTTTTGTCCCACAATGAAGAAATGGGGTAGTTTTCCAGAAGACTTTTATTTTTCTATAATATAAAAAGAAAGGGATAACATCGAGATTAATTAATCTTCATTCTTGGTTGGGGGACTTTTTGGAAAAGAATATTTTCCAAAATTAAAAAGAAGGTGACTTTATTTTATAAGGTCAAGGTTGAAGATAAAACAAGAAATTTATCTGTACATTTTTGCTCTTAGAAATCTATTGACTGAAAAAGTCGTCGCTTGGTGCCTCGCCTAACGTCATGTTGGCTTTGGCTAGTTGGTCGCGCGCCTTGTTGGCAACACCATAGTCCATAGGTAATAATTGAGGTGACGACCGTAAAAAAATGCGAGGAAAATGCCTTATTGCTTCAAAACTAACGATTCCCTTTATTTTCCTTGTATATCATTGGATTGGTATTAGGTCTAATGTGTTATGAAAAATAATCCGATTATACATAATAAAAATAAAAATAAAAATAAACTAACTACTGTATGTAGTCGACAAATGTTGTCAACAACACTTATAGACGTAGCCTGTGTCATCACCCATGCTTGTCCATGCATCTAGTCTAGAGAGCGAAAACACTTACATTTTTTGGCTTAAAAAAATTTGAAAATATTCATCCCATAATTTGAAAAATACTTATATTTTTTGGCTTAATTAGAATAATTGTACCGGAAAAAAATCCAAATAGTCCTATAATTATGCTTAATTTCTCAAATCATCCTATAAACTATTAACTCAATTTATCCAGTAACTATGTTAATCTTGCCCAATCCATCCCATCCACCCCCATAATGACAATTAAGACTGACGTGACAGTGGATTAGTGAATCTAATGACGATTACATGGCAGCACCATCCATTGCCATGTTAGCCTTAATTGTGATTAAGGGGTGGGTAGGAGGGATTGGGAAAAATTAACATAGTTACCGGAGAAGTTTGGGTTAATAATTTTTTATGGGATAATTTGGGAAATCAAACATAATTATGAGACTATTTAGGTTTTTTTTTTCCCCCAAATTGCCAATACCAAATAACAAAAAAAATCTATATTTAATCGATAATACAAATAATGATAGAAAATAACACATAAAAATCCTATAAGATTACCTACATCGTCGTCAAACCATAGGGATGAATATTAAGTTCACATTGTTTCTACGTACCACTAACTGGGCCTAATTTAATTGGAATTTAGGATATTTTTTTATAGTATAATTATTGAATTGAATCACCAGAATATCATAATAGAGTTTTGTTGAGTCCACGGATATAACGAGATTTTGTCCTTTATGCAACTGGTTCAATATACGAGTTTTATCATACAGAATAAACGAACGGATTAAGAATTCCAGTAATCATATACAACGGAAATATAAACTAGCATAAAGAATAAATACACATAATGAGTTGTTAATTCAGTTCGGCCTTCAACCTACGTCTGGGGATACCAATCCAGGAGAGTTCCACTATGTATTCGAACAATGGCCTACAACCACACACATTAGTGAACGTAAATCTGCTTTCACTCCGATCCTCAAGCAGATAGTTGTCAAACCAAGACTCCATTTTGGTGTAGGCTTTCTCGCAACTAACCCCAACTCCCCAAAGCCACCCACTTTGAGTTTTCCTTGACGAAACATGTGAAGAGATCATCCTTCTTGTTTTTGTTATGCACAGGTATCACCTATTAATGCATTGGACAGTCCCCATGAGTGTTATCACCAACTCCACTCAAACGGCCTCGAATGCAATCTCCAAGTCTGATTTGCCCAAGGCTCAGTACCAAAAATGGCACTAAACTCCAACCTACAGCAGTAAGATAGATCTCGAAAACTTTGCTGCAGAGACCGACTTTTGTTTCCACACAATTTGCTCTGGATGTAATCGAAGGAATTCTGGCTAAAAGTCGTACTGTGAAGAATGCATTTACTTGTTTTTAACAATGTAGCAGACATCCCAGGTACGGAAACTCCCCTTTCCTTAACTCGGTGATCTCCATGCCTTGTGGGCTCTTTGCTTATCCTGTGAAGTAATTTTCCTGTTCAAAATAGTTGATCTAATAAAAAGTCCCAAAGATCCATTGGGTTCCCATCCGGAGTGTTGTAGCTGTGTTTCCATAATTATCTAGCTCTGGATAAGATTTTCCGTGGAGTTCATTTCTGGAGTTCGAACATCAGTTTTGAATATACAACAAAACCTGGTCCATTAAGACACAACATCTCCACCATTCATTCAAATTCGGTGGTTCAAAATTACAGAGGGTAAAGTTGTCCAAAAAAATATATAACAGTCAAGCTGAAAATATACACAGATTATCGCTGAAAAATACCATGGCATGTCGCTGAAATATTATATAGTATATCACTGAAATACACACAACTCGTCACTGAAATATGTTAAACCAAAAAATTAGGATTTCAACATATATGAGTCGCTGAAATGCACATTGATCAAGCCGCTGAAAAATACTATAGCATGTCGTTGAAATATACTATAATACGTCGCTCGTCGTTGAGAACACTATGTCTGTCGCTGAAATATATTGTAGCACATCGTTATTAATCAACAAATCGCCAAAATATATATATATATATTGTTGCCGAAATGTACTGAAGTATACTTTGGAGTAATATAGTAAATTACTATTTAAACCCTCAAGTTAATCTCAACCGTCGATTTACAAAGTGGATCAACAATGTATAATGGCCGCAACACATCAAGTCATTTGACTTGATTGCGCCCTAACATAACATATCTGATATACTATGGTACTAAAAAGGATTTTTCATGAATGACAACCCAAATCATCTTGTATATATGTTAGTTTCCAATTTCTTTTATTAATTTTGGTAATTAATAAATTCATCCTCCAAAAATACTAATATAATCCATTTAGTCCTTGACTCTTAATCTTTGCTACATTACACAACGTAACTAAACTAACTAAGGGGCCAAAAGGCTAAATAGGTTATTGAAACTTTTGAGAATTTCCCACACGAGTATTTTTGAAAGAGTATTAGTCCCGGTTTAATTTTATTTAATGAAACCACTTTATGATTATGGAGTTGGGATTAGGGATATATTTATAGATTGTCACGTTTCATTACTCGTGTTAAGAAACAGTGGCCGGAAAACGCACTGTCAAAAATTGCAGTAATTTATAATCAGACCGGATCGTTCACTGAATGATGTGCGATAGAAGCAGGTCCCATGTCTAAGATTTTCCACTCGTATTACTCAAATCAGTTTGGAGTTTGAAAACTATCATCTAATGTACAAAATTTAAACTAAGCTATGAAAGCAAATTAAATTATTCTACAAAGCGGATTAAAACTATTATAGAAAGCTGGTAAATTTGTTCTAAGAAAGCAATTAAATTTACTCCAAGGAAGCAATTAAAATTTAATCTAAGTAAGCAATTAAAAATTATTCTAAGAAAGCTAAGAAAATTATACTAAGCTATTCTAGAAAGCAAATTTAAAATGTGACGGAAGGCATAGGAAGAAAAGAATAAAAGTTGGACAAGATTCAGATGAAACACAATTAAACTTCTGTTTTGTTACACAAATCTTTGTTTCGGATAATCCATTCAGTTAGCTAATTCTCATGTTCTCTATACTATGTTCCCATTAACAGACAGGTACTTACAACATGCTCTTAAGAATTCAAAATCTAAGATACCACAGACTCATAACTACCTGTGCAATGCATTACAAGGTATATTATTCATCTGTGGTGGAGAAGCAACACCTGATACCTCATTGACTGAGATGCCAAGTACTACTCCTATCATTCCCCCGGTCACACCCAAAGATTTCAACTAAAATCTCGAACCTTTCCATAACTCTTAAACCTTATACGCGACGGCCGTCCTCTAACCCTTCCGAGTGACCTCTATAAAAGCATTTAAAAGAAAGCGGTAAAGAAAGCAGTAAAGAAAGCCTTTAAAATCCTATCACTCAGAATGCCATGGATCTTATAGGATACGTTCTTGAAAAAGAAGTAGGATGGAAAGATGAAGAAGATGGATATGGAAAAAGTGATTGATAAGGAAGCTACCAAACTTGAATCAAGCTTTGAAACGATGAACGAAGTTCCCCGTCTCCTCCACAATCTTCAACAATGGTGTAGTCTCCGGAAATAGCTTCAAGTCTCCGGAACCGTGACACTAGCTCAAGAACTAGCTTCAACGAAGAGGTTGAGATTTCTCTCGGGTGAGGATTTTCGGTTTCCTCAATACTCTCATTGATCTTTGAAAGAGAAAAGTGAGGGTGCTCTCAAGCAAACTAACTTCATGTTTTCATAATGTTCAAAGATGAAAGATACAACGGTGGAGGGGGTCATATATATAGGCCCTCATCCAAGTCCATGTTGGACACTTAGTAATTTATTCTAAGTAAAAGAACATGAAAAGAACAACAAAATAGGTGATTATATACGAGCCCCAAGTTAATTATATCTTGACTCAAGTTCCGTATATAAGGCTTGACATTAAGTACATGGAGCTTCACGTTCAGTACATCTTGGCTCCAGTTCAATACATCAGGTCTCAATTTCAGTACAGCGCCTGTGCATCCTCCTTTATGCTGCTTGAGCTTGGGCCGCGGACATCTCTTTTAATTTTCCAAGTCCATGGACTTGGTCCCTTGAGAGTTTGGAATGTTCGTGGCCATCCGGTCAAATTCCGGGTATCTTCCGGCGGGGCTCCAGCGAGGTCAATAACAGGTCCGACGCTCATTCTTTGATGTCTTGGGCCTTGGGCCTCTTGAGCCCAATTGTTTTTCCCCCATTTAGGCCTAAAGGTGGCGCTTAAACTTTTCAAATTAGATGGCTCGAATTCGCTGAAAGACTTATCCAGATTATTTGACTAGATTATTTGACTGGTTGGTTCTGACTTCCATGTCACAGAAGTTTTAAAAGATATCTCGTCCGTTAGTGTAAAAGAGCCCCAGTCTTGGTGACCGGATGCAGATCCAGAATTCCCAAACACCTGTAAGCCACTCGAAGTGCTTAGAGACATCTAGGTGATTATGAGATACAAACTAAATGAAACAAACTAATAAATTAATTTGTTCCGGATGTAATCATTCGAGACTCGAATTTAGGCTTTGGCAGAAGAAAATAGCAGTTGCAAGAATACTCAACCCTATCCTAGAAGATAACCAAGGCCCTACACGTTGTTCCTCTGATATTATTTATCACACCTCTTCATAATCCAAGTGGTCCTTGAATTAGTGCAAATATTTAATACCAGACTTCCAACATATAGCAATTTTCGAAAATAATAGATATTTGAAAATCATTCCCTAAACAGATACTAAACTCTCTGTTAAAATACAGATCCTTTCAGTGTAGGTGAGACCTAATCGCTTATTCTGCTTCTGATTTCCCAAAATCAACCCCCAGTCGGATATGAATTAGTCATAACTTTGAAATGTATCCCTTACTTAGATATGGATTTTATAAAATTGTTGGAAATTTATTATGAGACATCTGATTCAAATAAAGACTTCTATGTCCAAGGGAAGGATCTCAAATAATTTGACCACAGTATTTACATAATAATATCATGCATAATTTACTATAAAAAGACAAAATAAATTATCCCAAAATATATGGTGGGATTAGACAGAATTTTGATACACAAAGATGGAATAGCCTGAGATAAGAGAAGTTCGAATGCACATTTTATTTTGGCTAAAAAAGATGGCAAAATAATTAGGGTGAGCTGGATTGCAAATATCCATGACCTCACTGCCTAATCATTTGAGTGGAGTGATTTTAGACAATAGAAATTCCTATAATGACAGTGCCGCTATCAGTTGGGCCTCTACATCTGCGAATTTGGATAAAAACCTACATGTTTCCTCTCTGCAATAATTATCAGATAACATTGACAGATATCAACTGACTTTCATTACAGATTGGAATTCAGGTTTGAAATTAAAATAAAGAAAATAAAACTGTATCCAACTAGAAGCTGGCTGAGTAGCTAGTCGTATCCCTTGAAAAGAGACCTTTTTTGCCAACACTGATCTGTGATATCCCTTATTACCTACTTCATACAAATATGGGTGAAGACCAAAATAAATGTAAGAAAATATTTTTGGGATTTTATAAAAATAAAAATAATATTGTATGAGAGACATTGGTTTCTAATGTAAGGTATGGAATTCATTCCATAATTGCTCACTATGTCTAAATAATCTTTCATCACATAATTAATTACAGTCCGGATCATATGCTTAGACTATTAGAGCATTAATATTTATACAAAAAATATTTTAATGGTGAATTGAACAACATTCCTTATACCAAGTTAATCATTGATGTCGATTATTACTAATTTTGATATTTAATTAATGATGTAAGCGTTCAATTAATTAAGTGAGAAAAAAATGGAGAATAAAAATTTGGCATGAGAGTGCCTTCACGTCACAAGACAGAAATTACGTCGTAATCCATGGGATCACGACGTGAGGGCTTGCGACACATAGGTGGGTTAGGGAATTTTGGAAATAAAGGGGTGTGCACGTCGCGAGACTAAATTGCGACGTGGTGCCTTGCGACGTGTGGTCAGAAATCAGAATTTGTGGGTTTTTGAAAAGAGTGAGTTCCACGTCGCAAAACATTAAATTACGTCATGAACCTAGGTTCACGACGTGAGTCTTGCGACGGGAATTGTTTATGAAAATTTCTAAGGCATTTGGGCTTACATCACTAAACTGCAAAAATTACGTCGTGAACCATGGGTTCACGACGTGAGGTTTGGCGACGTGAGTGTTTTTGCAAAATTTTCTAACGAGGCGTTTGGTTCGGGGGATTTGAGATTCCCACTGGGAATCTTGGGTAGGGAATGAAACATGCCCATGTTTGGTTCGGGGCATGTTTCATGTGGGAATGTCACATTCCCACCAAGGTGGGAATGTTGAGTGTTTTAGGTGGGAATCATATTCCCACCTGGAGGGCAGGTAATCTTAGATTACCACCTCTACTTTACATACTTTTATACTAATTTGACTTTTATACTCTCACTTTTTATACTTATTTTATTTTATAAATTTAGATATTTGTATTTTAAAAAATGATAAATATATGAAATTTAATTTTAAAAAATCAATTGAAAAATTGAAATTATTTAAACATATTTTTTATTATATATATTCTCATATTTTAATATATATTTTCATATTTTCTTAAAATTTACTTTTCTTCTACATATAAAACAAAAATAATAAGGATTTAGAGATATTAAATAAGTAATTATCATACAATAAATTACATATAAAGAATTTTCAATATTTTAAAAAATAAACCGGCTTAAATATTTCTATTGTGTAGCAAAATGACATATTTATAACATTCGTTTAATTGAAATTCAAGGACATTATGGTAAATTTATTAGAATGGGAAATCTGAGATTCACAATCTAACCAAATGTAATAATCTTAAAACATTAAAAAATAAGATTCCCAGCAATCTCATATTCTCAGTAATATTACATTCCCAGCAATCACATTCCATCAATGCACTAAATAACAAATCTAAAACAACACATGAGACAAGAATAATATTTTTATTGTGTCAAGTCTAACTCATGCCATCATTCATTTTTCAAAAATAACACAGTAGACATATTGCACATTTTAGGGTATGAAAAGCAAAAATTAACACTACATTGCAAAAATTAAATCTAAACTAGCTAACTATAATATTTTTGAGCACCCAACAGCACATAGGCAAGATTTCAAAATATGGAGGGGGGCTTTTTGATGTGAAGTGAGAGCACCTATTAATAAGCAAATATTAAACCCTAGGCCCATTAGGTACCCATTAGGTCAAATCACAAGTGCGGTTTATTAAAGAGAGCTACACCGCACCACACACCATTTTCCATTCACTTTCACCTTTTTCACTTTTTGCTTTTCAGAGTTTTGTGCAGAAAGGGACGGGTCTTCAAGTCTGGGTTGAGTGAATTTATTAATGATGTGCCTGCGGGACTTGAGATCCCTGGATCTTCTGAACTTTTCAGGTACGGGCCCCACTCCACTTTTCATCCAATGAGGTGCGGTCTCTTCTTCTTTTCTTCATCATGTGCGGTTTCTTCCATTAGGACCGCACATCATCAATATTGTACTCAATAAATCGTACCTAATATCAATACTTAGCATTTTTCTTCAACAATTCTCCAGGTGCGGTATCTTTTATGATGTGCGGTTTAAGACCGCACCTATCCCATCCCATGAAGACCGTACCTCTTCTTCCTCCCATAAATAGCCCGCACCTCTATGCTTTCCAAAAATCATACCGCACCTCCTCTTTGACTAAATTAAACCGCACCACTTCTTCTTTACCGCACCAAAATTATTTTGCATCACAAATTTAATTTAATCCACCATCTTGTTTTTGTCTTTAGTTTTCTTGTTGCTTTCGAAGTGAAATCTGGGAATGGCCGGAAATGGGCTGCTTGGGGTTGAGCTCGCCGGAGGAGAGGAGGTGGTCGGAGATCCGGCGGGATAAAATGAGGGTTTGATGGGTTGGCGAAAATGGGGACCGGGGCGACGGCAAGTGGCCGTGGCTTGTCCGGTGGTGGCGGGAGGAGGTTTGGGGCTGCCGGAATCGACGAGGGAGATGGTGGTGGCCGGCTGGACTGAGGCGATTGGAGAAGGGCGTCCGGCGGTTGGCGTAGGCAGCGCCTGGAGGAAAGGGGCAGTGGAGTGGTGACCGGAGATGAAGATGGGTCTCGCCGGAAATGGGGCTGGAGGTTGAGCTCGCCGAAGGAGGAGATGGTCGGCGGCTGGAGAAGGGTGGCCGGATTTGTGATGGGAGCAGCGGTGTGAGGACGAGGTCCGGTGGTGACGGTGGTGGTGTTGCCAGAAAGCAGGCAGGGCAGCGGCTTAAATCTCCAATTTGAGGGAAATTGGATTTTGGGGCTTTGAGGTTGAATCGAAACTCGAGGTTGCTGGATTTGAGCAGAAATGGTGGTTGTTAGCAGGGGCATCTGGAGCTGTTGATCGGAATTGGAGATGGATCGCCGGAGAAGAAGACCGGCAGTGGCCTGAGATTGGACGGAGGCTGTTGTGCTTCCCGATTCAATTTTGCAATTGAATTGCAAGTTGGGGAAGATGGTTGGTGGGCCCCACCTCTAATTAGGGGTGGGCACGGTTCGGTTAACCTGAATTTTTCAGGTATTTGTATTTGTATTTGAACCGGGCAAATACTTCATTTTAGTATTTGTATTTGTAACCGGAGTCCTCGGTTAACCGGGGGTTTGGTTTCGATTAGATTTAGCGGTTAAACGTTTCGGTTCGAATATTTAAAAATCTACGAAACTCAAATATTTAAGAAATGAAAACTTGATTATACATTTTAAGAAGGTCGGACGAGGTTATTACACTCAGAAAAAAAAAATATACATATAACTATGGAATCAAATGGTTCTTTTCAATGTAATCAAAATATGTTAGTATATGTAACAAATCTTAATGTAGAGGTATATTTTAATAATAGGGTATTCTGAAAGACAAAAATCAATATAGGCTTATTAATTATGGTGATATATTTTGATAATTAGCTCTTTAGTTTTTTATATTTGTTTTATTATATACTTAAATAATTAAATAAATAATGATATATATTATCTATATAATTTTATACCATCAAATATCTATAATATTTACACTATATATAACTTTTAAAATAAAATAAATATATTCGGTTCGGTTCGGTTAACCGGAGGAAAAAATTAAAGTATTTGTATTTGTATTTGAACCGGACGAATACTGAAATATGATATTTGTATTTGCTCCGGGGTCCTCAGTTAACCGGAAATTCGGTTCGATTTCGGTTCGATTCAGCGGTTCAACGAATCGGTTCGAATATTTTGTCCACCCCTACCTCTAATACCACTTTTCATTTAATTCATTTCTTTTTTTAAAATATAAATATATAAATATGTAAATATAAATAAAAAAATATACATATATATAGTATATGCATTTCTTCTAATTTGGTTATTGGCTAGTGTTCCATTTAATGGACCCGTGTTCCACTGAATAGACATCACCGAACCAATGACTATCTTTCTCAAATTACATCAAGAATGAGATTTTTAATATTTTTATCATGTTTTTGGATTTTTTAACACAAATTTAATTAAAAAGCAATATTTTTGTGTTTTTCAATACCAACTTATTATTTTTACAAATTTGCAAATATCTGTTAAATTCAACTGCTTAATAAGACCGGAATGCGATCAAATGTCCATGTTTAGACACGGAAATAGATTGAAAATAATAGTCAATTTTGGTCATTATCAGCATCACAACCCAAATCACAAGCATAACAGCCATCACAGGTATCACAGCCCAAATCACAGGCATCACAGCCAAATCACAGGCATAACAGCCCATCACAGGTATCACAGCCAAATAACCACCCTGCAGGGCCATCGGGACTCAACAACACCGGTAAAGGCTACCTGATCAATCACATCATCATAACGACCCATCGGGTCCATAAATATCAATACCAATGCAATGACATGCATATACAATGTCACAGAAATGATCCAACACCTATCACTAGTTCACATGCCTCTCAATGCATTTGATAAATAAAAATAGCCCCTAGGCTAAGGTATAATTTCATAATTCATTCGACAAGATATAATCGACATATCATGATTTAACAATTCCTCCAAGGAATTCAGCAATTCTCTTGAAATAACAATCACCTTAAGATCAATAATTAAAGTAGGGGAAAATCCAAAACAACTCTGAGCGCGAATCGAGACAATTAAACATGAAGAACGAACAGAACGACGCACGAAACGTCGCCCCTTCCGGCCTTGGGGCTGTTTCACCCCAGACCGCCCCAAGGGCGCGCCACCTGCTGCTGCCCGACCAGACATTTCCAATATGTCCATCCATTCATAATGCAATACCATGCATTATAATAACCACCCCAGAGGGGCAACAGCATAACAGCTAATAATCCATATCCACATATACTTAGCGATATCATAATTCAATAATTTCCCCTAAACAATTCGACAACTCCCACGGGCCAATTGATTATCCCACGCTTTACCAATAACATTTGGGGAAGTCATAACAATAATTGGAGCAAAGAAAACTGTAATACCCGCGAAATTAGTCAAACGCAACTTCGAGGACGAAGTTGATTCTTAAGGAGGGTAGACTGTAATACCCGCGAAATTAGCCACATAAATAAATAAATAAACACATAAATAAATAAATAAAATAAAGATGAAAATAGAAAAGGAATTTAATTCAAAGATTAAAAAGGAATTTAATTTCGGAGAGACCGTGAAGTCGAAAATAATTTAATTAAATAAATTATTGCACGTGAACCAAATGTCGATGGACTCAAGATTTCGAACACGAAATTAATTCGAGTCCGACACTGATTTAAAAATAGGAGTTTAAAGTCCAAGAATAGCCTAAAAATCAGAACCCAAAACGTAGAAGGATAGAAGCTCAAAAGAGAGGAGAAAAAGGCCCGACAGGAATCGCACTACCCGGCCCAGACCGCGGCCCAACCTGGGTCCGCGCGGTCGCCGCGCGGTCTGGAGAAGGAGCGCGCCGAGACCGCGCCACCGGCGGCTGTTGCAGCGTTGCGGGATTTTCTCGCCCGACTCCGGATTTTTCGATGGTTGTTCCATTTCTTAAGGTCCAAGACCTACAAATCTAACCCCAGACGTTTAGGAGTTGCTAGGGGGCTATAAATACCCCCCCTTTATCAGCCCATACGCCTTTCAAACTCAATCACAATTTCTACACACTTGCATACACCGAAGACTCTAGATCTAGGCCATTTGAAGTGAAGACATCGAAGGAGGACGCGTGTTAGACGAATCTAAGGACTCTCAAGCATAGGTGGATCGTGTGGTAAGGCGTATGTCAATACTTTACTTCCGAAATTCAAATTCAAACCCTAATTCAGTACATTTTCACGTTTCAACCGCGATTCGGATCAAGAAGGGGAAGTACGAGGGATCTAGGAGGCAAACAGCGAATCCGGAGGCCACAACTTCGAATTAAGAGAGCCGTAGATCCATTTCATGTAAGTTACTTCTTACTTATGGTTTTGGTGGATAAAATCAACCCAATAACAAAGATCTAATAATAAAACCCCATAAAATCTGTCAAACAGAAATTTCACATGCGCAGTGTTCTTGCACGAATTTTTCGGACTCTTTAAAATGCTCAAACAAGAAAACTCAAAACTGAAGAATTGTTCCTAAGATGTAGATCTATTTTCTGTAAAAATTTTCATAATTTTTCAGTAAGATTTGTTATCCAAAATCCAACCTATACTAACCTGCATGCTTATCGAATCCTGAAATGGTGACAGATTTAATTTTCGAACTTGATGGCTATTTTGACACATGATCTGGGCCGAATTAGGAGCTATCTTGAACATGAAATTTATAGATCTATGAGTCGTGAATACCTCTGCAAAATTTCATCAAAATTGGAGTTCATTTGATAAGTTAAAAATTGTATCTTTGAAAGTTGCTACAATCTAAATCCTCACAGCTTAATGTCTTTGTACAAATTCAAGCTTTTGACTCGTTTCTATATCTCGTTTTGAAAAACTTAAAACACGGAACTTGTTCGTTAAGGTTTTTTTCGAGATACTGTTAAATTTTCAGCTTAATTGACTGTGAAATGGATTTTTAAACGAGAATGGCGCGAACAGCGACACGTGGAAGTCATATTTGAGAAGTTTGAGAAATTGTGAAATGGGTATTTGCTATACAAACAAACGGATGATCTTTAGAAAAATTAATAAAGACAACGTTTTCAAAATCCCCTTACGACTTGATTAAAAACAAATTAGGGGGTGAGTGCTCTGCAGGGTGCCCTCCCAACTGCGTCGTGCCTATATGGACGATGGTGTCAAACTGAGCCAAAACGGCGAAATATACATTGCCTGCCAACACGGCAGTTGAGATACACGCCTACACTCCCGTGAATATCCATATGGGTTTCCCGAGGCTCCGGAGTAATACTGGATATGGCGGATACGGTTGCGGCCGCCGGGCTACCGGCTAAAGTTTGTTGCTGACTGCACTGCAATCGTGAAATACTTGAGACTTGAAATACCTAATCTCGAAGTGACGGGGAATTCAAAGACTTGAAATTATTTCCCTAATTTAGCTTTTAAATTATGTCCTTTAAATTATTTACTTGCGAAGTTATGTTTATGAATACTTAGAATCCATGCTTTTAAATTGCGCAATTAAATTTGTTTTGTTAAGCCAAGTTAATTTATATAGTGTCTACCATTTTGCTTAAGGCAACTCAACTCTTTTTCTTAAATTAGTTAAAGGCTTTGAAACCCCATTATCATATGCTAGGAGTTAACTTATTCAGTATGTTTATACTGACAAAACTATTATTTTCCTTTTTCTTTCAGAGTATAAGGATTGTTTATGAGCATGAGCATGCATGGGAAATTTGGGGAGACATTTATTCTCGTTTTTACATGACTTGCATAACGGGCCTGTTTAACCCGTGTTTTGGCTATGTTGGCCAATTTCCATTTTTTTACATTTCTGCTGCGATATAATTAAATATTGCATGTGTGCAATTATGATATTTTTAATTTAAATTATTTATGTGCTTGTTTTAAATTATTTTCTGAAAAACCATAGCCTTGCATCTCTCTAGCAAGCTCGAAGAAGTCGTGTCTTGCTAGGAAGGTGTGGCGGTGACATCCCAGCTTGAGTTATCAAAACCGGGGTGTTACATCATTATAGAATCGAAATCGCACAAAAAGGGACCAAACAGGGCCTTCCTGCGCTCACGACGCACCCACGCGCGAAAATGCGTGACATACGCAGCCCTGTCCTGTGGTAATTACTGTAGCGAGTTACTGTAGTAATTATTGTAGCGAGTTCCTGCGGTAACTACTGTATCGACTTACTGCGGTAACTACTCTAGCGATTTACCGTGGTAATTACTGTAGCAATACTGTAGTTACTGTAGCTATTACTGTTCATCGCCTTCTCCGATTTTCCAATCGGTTTTCCGGCGATTTCGCCGGAATCCGACCCCCAAATACCCCCCAAACACGTAATTTAAGCAATATAATCCCTTGCCTTGGTTATGGAAGATCCAAGCTCCAAATTCTTCAAGGATTTAGCCCCCAAAGCTTCAATTCCAAGCTACAAAACAAGATCAAACTTCAAGATTATCAAGAATTCTTCCAACACAAGAATTCTTCCAACATAAACCCAAAAACAAGCTACAACTTCAACTCAAACCCCAACAAGAGCAAGCCAAGTTGTTTACCTTAATTCCCGCAACAAGATTACGGTTCTCAAACAAGAAATTAAGCTTCAATACAAGCTGATCTACAAGAATTTCAACACACAAAACTCATTTTCGTCACCAACAAAATCCCCTAAAAAAAAAACCACTTTAAACTTCATAAAAACATGAATTAGATAGTGGAAATTACTTACCTCATGTTATAGTATGAATCCCCCATTTGATTTGGCACTAAAATCTCCATTTTCTCAAGAATATGAAGATCCCCAATTTGGCTCTTGCATAGTGACGGGAATGGGGAAATAATTTTGGGTATGAAATGGGTCTTCCATCCCAAAATCTGATTTTAACATCCAATTATTGCTCCGGGCCGGGCCAAGGGTTTCGGGTCGGGCCTAAAGGTAAGTAATTGGGCTGGGTTCTCAAGTATTGGACCAAATACACCTTAATTTTTCAACTTGAGCACTTGAACTCTTATTAACTTGTGGGTTTGCTATCCATTTATTCATCCACTTCAATCTAATAACTCTTTCACAAAATAATCGTTATTAATTAAACATAATTAATTAAATTAATTATGCATTAATTAATTGGGATGTTACAATAGGACAAATAAGTTAAAAATAAGCAAGCAATATAATCAAAAGAACTGCGATGACGGAGTAATTACCAGAGACAGAGCAGCAGCTCTTCATCGAGAACCACAAGAACGTCAATCTCGGGAGGGAACAACAGCATCGAATGGAGAAATAATTATGATTGAGAAATGGGTGGGAAATTTGATTGGATCTGGATTCTGAAGGTAGTAGCTAAAAATTAAATCCCCAAAACTATAGTCTCCTTGTACATTTTCTAATAATTGTTCCAAAAAGTGATAATAGTGTTGGGTAATCAGTAACCCAATAGAGATTCTCCACAACTCAAGAAGAACACAAAAAGAAAATAGGGACGCTGTGGATTTTAGAAAATGAGGATGGGGATCTGTGGATTTTGGAAGATGAAGAAATTTGGAGAAGAAACTGGTTGTCTCAATTGGTTTTTGGGTTGGGTTGTAGGTTGGGAGTTTAACCCATTTAATTTATGGTTTGTGGGACCCTTATTGTGTCTTACATTGATAGATTTGGGGTAACATTTGTGTTAAGTATTATAATTAGGTCAAAAGGAGAGAATTGAAAAAATTATCAAACTTAGTGGACCAATTTTTCCAATCAAAACGAGGAGGACTGATTGATGAATTTTCAAACATAAAGGACCAAAACATTAATTTTTCCCATAACATACCTCCGCCCCTGAGTGAAGGAGACCGAAATGGGGACTTAAATCTCCAAAGGGGCACTGCTGCTAGGGACGGGAAGAAATGTGATTAGATTTATATGGTAAAGGGGCGGTAGGGAGTATAAATATAAGGCCAATGGACCATAGTATCATACATCATGGGCCTGGAGTGATTTGGCAGAAAATGGGCCACAATTTCAACATATATAAATATTATATAAAGTATATACTACATATTCGAGCGTATTATCGAGCTTTTGAGCGGAGTATTGGTTAGTTCGGTTTGGGCTCATTAACATTTCGAGCCGATCTCGTATTCGATCGAGCCTTTTCGAGTCAAGCTTTGATCGAGTCGAGCCCGAATATTTTGCGAGCTAATCAGTCTCATTTATACCCCTACATGTGGGGTAGTGGCGTTCATTATCCCATCCCCTGTACTACCCCAGTCCATTATTACCAATGTAGATTTATCCCCTTTACTCCCTCCTTTTTTCAATTATTATAACATTTGTAAATTTGACACTATTCACACACGCACTTCAACATAAAATTTTATTATAGTTATACAAGTTAAAATATAGTCAAGTGAGATCTTCTTAGATTTGTCTCGTCGAGTAGTTTTTAAATATCGAACTTTTAGAATTTTTATTTATACCGAAATTGAGTTATTAATGGTTTAAAATGTGCATTGCACTGCGTGCACCGTGGGTCCGTTTTAAATTTTAGAAAACAGAGTGAGTATTATAGATTTTACGATTCTACTATATTTGTTATTTGGACGTATTCACAATACCCACGAAACATGGAGAAAAAGTAAAAAATAGTCATTTTTTAACAAAAAAAAAGCCAAATCGTTTTTATTTTTTTTTTCCCAATTGATCCGCTACATTACCCAATTATGTCCCAATTAATCCATTGTTCATTAATTACGCCCTAATTGTTGACGTGTCAAATGTTTTTGCCAACTCAGTCTATTTTTTTTTTCAAAAACCTAAATTGGTCCGTTAGTAAATTTTTGCCCATTTAATGCAGTCCAATGCACATTTTAAGCTATTAATAAACTGGTATATGTAAAAATTTTAAAATTTTGATATTTAAAACTACACGACAAGACGAATCTAACAAGATCTCACTTGGCTTACTTTAACTTGTATAACTATGTTTAAACTTTAAGTCAAAGCATGCGTGTGAATAGTAGCAAATTAGCCAATGTAGTTTTTAAGAAACGGAGGGAGTATATGGTAATTGGTCTTCATTTTATGGAAAAACACCAAAAACCACCGAACTCTAAAAGAAGATCCATCGCGGTAGTTGCTGACCAGAACTCCAATGGCATCCAACTAAGGTACTGCCCAATTCGATGTTGGAACGGGCTTCCAATAGAGGAGGGAGCCGTTTCACCTACGTTTTCCAAGAATATCATTTTGTGCGACTCCCTCCTATGTGTGACGCCCATTCTCGCATCGGATTGAACTGCATGGACTGCATTAAAGGGGCAAAAATTTATTAACGAACCAATTTAGATATTTGGAAGAAAAAAAACAGATTGATTTGGCAAAAACATTTGACACATCAGCAATTATGGCGTAATTAGTGAACAGTGGACTGATTGGGACATAATTAGGCAATGTAGCGAATCAATTAGGCAAAAAAACTTAAAAAAAGGATTGATTTGGCTTTTTTGTAAAAAAAAAGGGACTATTTTTTTCTTTTTTTCCCACGAAAAATATTGGGTAAACGATTTTAATTCATTGATCCTTCTATATTTCTTTTTTTTTAAAAAAAAAATAAAAGTTTTTTCTTTATACCGAATTGAAAAGCAACTTGCCATGAAGACATAATTAAAACAGAGCTTATTATCATTAATAAAATGAAGGGTTTGTAGTAGCTTTCTCCAAGATTGGTAGAAAAGAAGATTCATCAGTCATATGTTATTCTGATGAAGCATTCATAAGTTTACTACATGTCCATAGAGAAAATTAAATATAGAGAACATTGGTCAGTGATGCATCAATACAGCGTTGGAGCACCTTTGGGAGAAGGTGATGGTGCACGATGGGGTGGAGCATATCGCACCATAGGCATGGGAGGGTACACAATAGGCCTGGGAGGGTACACTCTATTTGCCTTTTCATCCAACAAAGGAACCGGTGACGGTGACGGGGAAGGGCGGCGAGGCGCGTGTGTTGGTACCGGTGATGGTGATGGGGAAGGGCGGTGAGGCCTATGAGGCGGCCTGAGCGGAAACACACCGGTTTCTACTACTTCATCCAACGAAGGTACCGGTGATGGTGATGGGGAAGGGCGGCGAGGCCTATGAGGTGGCCTGACCTTAAACACACCGGTTTCTACTGCTTCATTGGCAATAGATGAACCCACAAAAAGAAAAACAAGGAAAAGGGCTAGCAATTGTGGGCTAGGCATGATGTTAGAAATCCTCAATTTGTTGAGGTTGTTTGATGAAATGCTGCAAGAAGAAGCTTGCTTTTATAGGCATAGGAAGCCCTAATTGGATTGACAAGTGTCCACCCTAATTTGACAGACTTTAGACAATGAGAATCAAATCGAAGGGTAATTAATTCGCACTCATCTCTTTCAATCTGTAAGTTAAAAGTTTTCTTGTAATTATTTGATGTATGTTTGCGTGAGTTTATAAATTTTATATTATAAATACTTTGGGCTTTAAAGTACGTTTTACGACTTAATTATTGTATAAATTTATGGATGGGTGGCTCACAGCTAAAACCAATTGGTGATAGGTGGTTTTGCTCCCAACCATAGTAAGAGGCCATATCACAAATGTAAAAATTTATGGATGTAGTTTCAGCAATTATCATAGACTAGATTTTTTCGCCCGCTACGCACAGGTGTTGAACGGATATGATGATATAAAATGAGAATATAGAATTTTTTGAATTACATGAGATTCAAAGTCATTTGCTTAAATAGTGGTTGGAATGCATGCAACAAAAATAATAAGAAAAATAAAAGAGATAATAACACGAATGAAGGAAATTCAAATCCAGGTGGACATAATATAAAATAAATTATTTTTACTGTTAAAAAGTTAAAAATATATAGTTTTCTTTCATATCTAAAACAATGAGACGGGGATGAGCACTTAGACCAAGTGGTTAACTCCCTTGACTTTAAACTTTAAACGGATTGGAGGTTCGATTCTCCAAAGTAGCTCATTTGACCCATTAGGTTACTTTCTGAGCAGCTTTTTTTAAATCTTTCTGTATTCCACGTATCAAAAGAAACTGAACAAACGATCAAATTATGTGGAGATTAATTATTAGAGTTTTCTTAGTCCCGTTCTCTTTGGTTTCCCTCTTTTCTTTTTTATTTTATTTTGCTCGCTTTTTAGGTTGTCTCACCAAGAAAAAAAAAAAAATCTATACAAAAATATGTAACTTTGAACATTGCAGTGGTGATTGAAGAGAAGCAAACACCCCATAAATCTTGTGTGTTTTTCGTTTCTTGCTTTCATATTTTACAACGAGAACATTATATATATATATATATATATATATATATTGAGATTTAATCGAGTACATTGATGTGTTGAGTAATTGCTATTAAAGCCCGTGAACGCTCTGCCAATCTATACGTCCCTTGCGCCTTTCACCAGGATGAGCCATTGGTCGGCTCACATCGTCCTAAGTGCCCTGTCCCAAATGTTCCTTGTCTGGTGAGACGATGTGCCTTGCCTGCCCTTCACAACAATCCTTTACTTCGCCCCGGCCAAACAACCGGCCTCAATCTTCTATGGTCTTCCTCTTCCAGATCCAACTCAGATAGCCCATTTTTATTCCGACCTTCACAACCATCCTTCACTCTGCCCGGCCAAGGATTGGACTGCGAGCCAATAGAGGCTGGATTAGGGGTGTTATCGAGTCGAGTTGAGCTCGAGTATCATGGTACTTGCATTGAGCTTGAGCTTGAGCTTGACGGCAGATATTCGAGTTCGAGCTCGAAGTCGAGTATCATCGAGTTTGAGTTCGAGCTCGAGTATCATCGAGTTCAAGTTTGAGCTCAAGTAGTTCGCGGGTATTTTTTTGCTAAGCTCGAGCTTGAATATGTAGATTAAGTTTGAATTTTATTTTATTTTTTCTTAACATTTGATTTTGAATTTTTAACCATAGCCTAAAAGACACAATTTAATTTGATATTTGAATATTGTTTTGGTTATTCTACAATTAAGATAAAACTAAAATTCTTTAAAAATATATTTTAATATTTTAAAATAACTAATTTTCCTCATTTAGAATATTTTAAATAAGTGACATATTTTCTAATAGAAAATAGAGTGGATTGTGAGGGAAAGTATGAGACGAAGATTAACACTACAAAAAAATTATCTGTAGGCGACAACAGAGGGCGAGGAAATAAATTTTGTGGCCTCTGAAATTTTGATTTTTAGATTATTTTAATTTTTTAACATTAGTGAGGATTGAGGCGAGGGATTACGATTTGTTCTCGCCTTGGAGCGAGGAAGTGGGGCGGGGAATCGACTATTGTCGCCTCCGCTCTGAATGAATTAAGCCCTAGCGGCCTAGCCTGTAAAGTTCCTGAATAAAGGTTTCCCATCCGCCCACTAATCTAATCGTCTTGGGAGACTAGCAATTTGAAATTGAGACAACCACCATCGTCGATCTCTCACTCGCCGGCGAAGCCTCCCTGAGCATGTCGTTCCCCATCGTGTGCTGCTCTCCACGCGGACGGCCGCCAGGCTCTACCCCCTTGCGCACGCGGCTTCCCCCCGCCCCTTCGACTAAGCCCCCTGCCTCCCATCGCCTCCGTGAACCCTAAATACTGCTGCCCTCGCGAATTCGATGAGCTTGCTCGGTCTATAAATAGGTGTCCTCATCCACGGGCAACAATCGGCAACCTCCCGCGACACTACCTGCATTCGCGTTCAGGTTTGGTTTCCTGTGTTGAGTGGCATATGTGATTGATTTTGGACTGTGTAGCTTGGATGTGAACAGAATATGCGCTTGAGTTTTCTTTCTCTGATTTGATTTTGGCTTTCATTTTGGATAAACAAAAATACATTGTAGATGTTCCTATTTATTCTAGTATGATTGAAAATTAGTGAATGAAATGGCGATTCTTGGTTTTTGAGCCAATTTAAAATTTACTTTCATGAATTAGTTTAAATGGTTCTACTAGGAATCAAATAAAATTAAAATATTTCGTCTACATGTTTGCTAGAAGATTGTAGATTCATAACATGGATATTTTTGGCTCTACAGACAGAGCCCGTTTGCATCATAACAAGGGTATGCATTTGGGCACATCTTTTAATAATAAATACTTCGTACACTGTATCTACAAATTTCTTGTAGCGTCATATTGTAGGTTGTCAGTTTGTTTCAGCATTATATATTGCATATTTTTTTAATGATTTCAGGCAACATCTGGATTGGGTGCTGAAGCTGCATATGCTCTATCAAAGGAAGGCTTTCACATTGTCCTTGGTAATCAATATCTACCATAAAATTTGATTAAATGATTGGCAGTTGCTTGTTTTCTATTTAATGAGAAACTACATAGTCAAATTTGAATGTCCCTTTTTTTGGCGGTAGTGTTTTGCCTTATCACTATCCATAACTGAATCAATAAGATCATCCATGGAAATGGAATTTAATTGGCAAGGATGAAGGGGATTTGTGGTAAGAGCGCTGAGAAGGTTAAAACTTAAGATATGTGGTTCAGTGCATACCTGGTTAATTCAAATCAGATAACACGAATTCACTTCATGTTGCTCCAGAAGTGCTTTGCAGTCATCGAAACAAATCTCTGTTGCTTGTTGGGTTGAGTTGAATTTGTATTCTGTTTTTGCTGCAGTTGGCAGGTCCTCTGAGCTCTTATTAAAGGTGCGTTTCTTCTCTTTTATTATTTTGTACAGATGATTGATGCTTTAATGGATGTGATAGAGTTCTCATATGGTGCATAATAACCTAAAATGTTTCATTCACCTGAATACTGAACATATTGAATTGAACAAATTATCAGACCTCTCAGGAACTAATACATGGAAGTTGAAAAAAAGCTAATTTTAAGTTTGTTATCTTGTCGTGTGTGTTTCTATAAAGTCTCATCCACTTCCAATTTGTTTTGCAAGTTGAACTTTAGTTCAGTACTTGTGTCCCAGATAATAAGTTCATGAATGCATTGTTTCTCAATCTTGCAACTTTTTACACTTCATTTCACTAATTCAATTACAAACATGGCTCGCTATTATCTCACCAGCAATCTTATGAACCTGATTATCCTGATAAGGGTTTATGGTTATTCTCCGAAAAGATTATTCATCTACATATTCATTTCAGGTTTTACTCTTCATGTAAGTTTCTCCTATATGGTATTCTTGATTACTAAAGATTTTGTATTACTTTATGATAACACGGTGACCATTTCCATATACAATGTCATAAGTGGTATAATCTATTGCGATCATTACCCTTGCAAGCTCAAGTTCAAAGAGCAGTCTATCATGGACTGAAACCCACATCAGGTAAATTGTCCTATCTCCTTTTTTGATTCATCAATCAGATAGGTGAATTGGATAGAATCCTTAGCACTTAACCGTTTATGTTAGGGATTTCATTGTTTCTTGGTAAATTTACCAAAGACGAAAATGATTTATTTGATATTATGGATGTAAGGCATTCATTTATACTACCTCTTTCTCTTTCTTGTAAGTAGTCTTGTCTTCACTGGAAAAATTCTTTTTTTTTTTTTTTTTTTAACATTCTCTTCAGCAAGACTTTCTATTGAATTCAGCAATGAGCACAAGTAGTTGAGGAGCATTCCCTCTATATTTCTATTGCATTGAAATTGAGCTCATTGTATTTAAAGTATTTGTATGTGTTGAAAACTTTGGCTTTGAGCAGTTTGGCATTCTCAGTACTAGTTTGGATGAACAGATTTAAATCAGAGTTTTGGAATATAAGAAAAAGATTGTAAGGATGGTGAAGTCGATGATTCAGGAAGAACAAAACTAGCTGATGGTGAGGAGATAGATAATAAAGCGGATGGTAGAGGTGATGGTTGTAAGGATGAACAACAGCTTCGGCCCAAGACGTCAACGCTTAAAACATTGAAGACAATGTCTTTTGCAGCTGCTTGAAGACTGATGTACACGAATGTCTTTTGCAGTTTCAAGATTTTGCAAATTGCAATGATTTTGATCTCCGTTCCAAGTATGGACCGATTCATCTTGTCTTCAATGATGATATTCAAAGTTGGTAGATTGTACAAAAGATTAACAATATCCATGTGGTTTGTAGAAAATGTACATTTTTGTTGTTTTTTTCTTTTGGAAGAGAAATGTACATTTTTTTTACAATGAGCATTGGAATGGCAATATTGTTGTTATTTTTTCAATTTTGATGTATTTACTTCTTATTTATTGTGGCTTTGATGCTTTTGAAATTCTTGATTATGATGAAAAGAAACTGGTATAGAAAAAATAATATAAAAAAAAAATCAAATAAAATTATGGAAGGTGAGGACATAGGCGAGGAAATTTCGTCACCAAATTCCTCACCCATGTCCTCGCCCCATTCCTCGCCTACGTCCTCACCTGTTTCCTCGCTAAGGTCCTCGCCTGGGGGCGACGACATTATCGACTAACATGGGAACCCGACGATCATCTAGGCGACGACACATTTTTCTCGCCTATGTCCTCGCCTCATGCTGGAGGCGAGGACATAGGCGAGGAAAACGTGTCCTCGCCTCCCAACGATTTTCTTGTAGTGTAATTAAAATTTGTGTCAAGAGTGTTCTCGAGTTGAGCCGAGCTCAAATGCTCGAGTACTAAAAGACTAGAGCTTGACTTGATGCGAGTTCGAGCTTGAGTCGAGTAGCGATAGTCAAGTACGAGTCGAGTTTTTTTCGAGCCGAGTGCCGAGTCGAGTACGAGTAGCACTACTCATTAATCACCCCTAGACTAGACGACACTCCTCCATCCAAGAAGGAACACAAAGCCTTTCTCCTTTTGTGGTTATGTAAACATTTTTCACTTTGCCGGCATCATGTCAACCCACAAGATTCTGTTGGCCGATGGAAATATATACCACTGCCTTACAGCCTAACAAGAAGCCTTACAATCTGGTTCCTCCATGCATCTGTGGTTTATTTGTGTTGGAAAACGGCATAAACGTCAAATGCCGTATTTGTTGAAGCCATCAAAGTAATAGTACGGCGCCATCCGAGTTGATTTCTCATCTACGGTGCCGAAAGTATTGAAGCCACCACAAGAACAGTTTAGCATATGTTCGTTGTCTGTTATATATTTTCATTTCTATAAATAGGTATTTCGATTGTTGTAATTCTCAGAGCGAAGCAAAGCAAGAAATCTAAAGAAAGCTTTAGCTAAACAACTCTCCGCTTTTGGTTATCCTTTTTAGATATCAAAAGTGTAAAGTGTCTTGTGTGTGTGAGATATCAAATCTACAAATTGGTATCAGAGCCTGAGTGATCCGAATTCAGAAAAAAAATAAATTGAGTATAAACACTCAAATTTAAAAGAATTAAGAAGTTGAGAACAACTTAACTGTTGTATCTCATATCGAATCCAGTGTCCCATTTCTGGTCCATCCAACTCCATTTCCGGCGAACCCGCACCCTCACAGCGCCGCCCAGTCCAAGCCGTTCTGTCCCAGCCTTCTCTGAGCCCCGGTTAGTCCCCTTCGAGCTGCTGCCACCGTGAGCCCAGCCTGCTCTCCGCCGTGAGCACCTCCCGCTACCGCCGTCGACCACAGTAAGAAGCTGCTCTTGGAACTGAGAAGGTGCAGGTTGAGTACTAGAGACCACGCAATTCTCTGTTCCAATTGTATTGTTGCCAGTCTCGGTGATCTTTGAGCTGGGAAGAGAATTTAAATCAGAATTTGAAGTATGACCTGATGGTTTTGCTGATTCAGTGCAAATTTATGAAGACCAAGTCAAAAAAAAATTAAAGGCTCTCGGAGAAAAAACATTAAAGTAGGGGCGTTGGACATCAAGTCTTCAGCAACCAATTTATTATACTATCTACCAAAATTTAATAACTGACCACACATATATATATATATTATACATTTATATATATATATATATTATATATTAAAAATATATATAATAAAGCAAAAAAAAAGATATATATATATAAATATATATTATTTATCCAGGTCAAATGGCAAATATCACGGGGCAAATGTCACTGCCGCAGCTTACGAAAGCAAATTACGAGAAAAGGAGTATTCAAATTAAAGCCCTTCTTGGAGCTCAAGATGCATGGGACGTGGTTCAAAATGGTTTTGTAGAACCAGAAAATACTGGGAAATTAACTGCAGCAGAACAAAAAGCATTGAAAGATGCGCGGTCCAAAGATAGCGGAGCCCTTTACATGTTATTCCGAGCCGTTGACGAATCAGGCTTCGAAAAAATATCCGGTGCCACCACCTCAAAAGAAGCATGAGGCATCCTAGAAAAATCATTCAAAGGAGCCGACCGAGTAAAGCAAGTGCGTCTCCAAACCCTTCGTGGAGAGCTTGAAAGCATGAAAATGAAGGAGTCAGAAAACGTGTCCGACTACATCACACGTGTCCAGACCGTGGCAAACCAACTCAATCGGAACGGTGAAGAATTGTCCGATGCCAGAATTGTGGAGAAAATATTGAGATCATTGACCAATGATCTCGAAAATGTTGTATGTGCGATTGAAGAATCGAAGGACCTCAAAGTACTCACCGTTGAAGAGCTCGCTGGATCTCTCGAAGCACACGAACAAAGGAAAAAGAAAAAGAAAGAGGAGTCACTCGACCAGGCACTCCAGACCAAGGCATCAATTAAAGATGAAAAGGTTCTCTACTCTCGAAACTTCCGGGGGAGAGGACAAGACCGTGGAAATCGTGGACACGGTCGTGGTATCCAAAGCAATAATTATGAAAGGTACCAGAGGGACAGATTCGAATCAAGCCAAGCAAACTGGCGTGGAAGAGGACGTGCTCGAGGAAGAGGCGGTCGATCAAATTTCTCCAACGTCAAATGCCAAAAGTGCCACAAATATGGTCATCATTCCGACGACTGCAACAACGAGGGTTGTTACAATTGTGGCAAGATGGGACACTTTGCAAAAGAGTGTCGGGCCAACCGACGAGTGAAAGAGACAACCAACCTAGTCGTGGAAGACAAAGCAAATGGAGGTGTTCTCATGATGGCGCACAACGATGTCAACGATGACACATCCTGGTACCTCGATTCTGGAGCAAGCAACCACATGTGCTATGATGAGCATCTATTCAAAGAAATGCAGAAAGTTGACAATGGTCATGTATCATTCGGAAATGCATCAAAAGTACAAGTCAAAGGCCGAGGTACGATATGTTTCACACAGAATGATGGCTTGATAGGGACAATCCAAGATGTTTACTATGTCCCAGACCTCAAAAACAACATTTTGAGTCTTGGCCAGCTCGCAGAGAAAGGATACTCAACCTTTCTAAAAGATCAGTTGCTGCATCTGAAAGACAAGCAAGGACGTCTGATAGCTCGTGTCGAAATGGAGAGAAATCGAATGTACAAGTTGAACCTGCGAAGCTTGCAAGGGAAATGCTTACAAGTCAAATGTAACACCCCGGATTTGATAACCCAGGCCGGGATGTCACCGCCGCATCCCCCTAGCAAGACACGGCTTCCCGAGCTTGCTAAGGAAACGCAAGGCTAGTGGGTATGTAAAATGATTTAAAACATTTCAAGATATAGTCCGGAAATTTATAATATTTAGTACGATAGTCGAAATTATCTCGTACGGAAAATAAATAAAGTAAGTGCAGCGGAAAGTAAAATCACGGCCAACATGGCCAAATCCTCGGGTTTAACAGACCCGGTAAAACAGTACGATGCAGAAATTTATAATGTCCATTATGTTTTCCCCCAAGTGCATATGCAATGCGTCACTCGACATACTCTGTAAAAGAAAAATGACAACGGTTGTCAGTATAAAAATATACTGAGTAAGTTAATCCCTAACTAACAAATAAAAGAGGTTACAAGTGTTTAAAACTAAAGATTACGCTTATCGTACGAGGATTTAAAAAAAAATACATGATTTATTAGCAGCGGAAATCATGATTTAAGAACTTAATTTAAAGAGCGAAACTTAAAGCATAATTTAAGGTGCATAAAATTTAAATACGTAATTAAAGACAGGATAAATACGATTTAAGCATAATGAAACACTCACACGAGTCTTTTACTTTTCATCCCGTAAACTAAGAAGAGGACACCATACCGGGAGATCACTAACGAGGCAATCTCAACATAGGACCACTAACGAGGCAGTCCAAACAATGGGAGACCACTAACGAGGCAGTCTCAAAGATAGTAGGACCACTAACGAGGCAGTCCACAAATATGGTAGGACCACTAACGAGGCAGTCCACAAATATGGTAGGACCACTAACGAGGCAGTCCACAAATACAGCGCGCGAGATCACTAACGAGGCAATCTCAGATAGTAAGGAGACCACTAACGAGGCAGTCTCAAAGATAATGATGGTATGAAGATCGGCTCAGCCTAGTGAACGGGATTTTTCGAAAGTTCGTATTTCAAAGTTATCAAAGGATCGATATCGCGTTTTCATAGTTCGAGTTTTCTCAAGTTCGAAAAATCCTATTCGAGGCAGTTCACGCCTTTCTTAATTTAAAATTCGTTTTTCCTTCAAAAATTCTGAAACTTGGCCAGTAATTCAAAAACACACACACGAACAACTTTCATGTTTTAAGTTTTTGGAAATAAGGTTCCGAAGTGAGTTAAAATTTGAGTTTATTGCAAAGAATAATTTATGTCTTAAAAACTGTTTTCGTCGCAGGTTCGTATAACGCCGATTAAAAATTCATTTCAAAACCAATCGATGTGAAATTTTTACAGTAACTACACGACACATTAAGGAACAACTCTCATGTTTTAAGTTTTTGGAAATAATGAATTCTTGGTACTCAAAAATCGTGTGTAACTCTCTGCACACTCATGGCCTTGAAAACGAATTCAAAACAGTTTCAAAAACTTGGCCGTTTGACATATCAAATGAACACCAAAATTCGTGAAATTTTGTAGGCATAATCTAGACACAATTATCTACAACTTTTGTTTAGGAATGCAAAGTTAAATCATTCGAAAAATGGGTGAAAAACATGCATCAAGTTGAATGAAGAAATCTGTCACCGATTTGAAACGTTCGGTTTGCTACAGAAAATTCATAGCGAAAATTGGGATAGCAAAACTTAATGTCAATGGCTGAAATTTGGACACAAGATAGATAAAGGTGTTAGGAACAACTTTTATGTTGAAAAGTTTTCGGATTGAATTCCCGAAGGTCGAGTTTTTGGCGAGTCTTTAAAATTGGACGAAAATAGGGTTTTTGAAAACCGATTTTTGTTACAAGCCTAAATCTCGAAATTTAAACAACAAACAACCGCAAAAATTTGTGAGTAAGGTGTTAACTTACTTAAAATGATGTTAGGGTCGCTGGATTGGGTTTCCGGATGTCCTAGGGTCACGACGAACGGCCAACTTCTCCGATCGCTTTTTGTTCGTTTTCCGACGTGAAATCGTAGTAAGGAAATAATGTTAGAATTCGAGTTTCAGGGGTCTATGGACGAATTGAAACATTGCACAATGGCTTACCAAGAGTCTAGAGGGCAGGGCTCTGTCCCGGTCGTCCCGTCGTCGCCGGAATACTCGCCGGAAAGTGGTGTCGAAGGGAGGTTTCAACTTGGAGAAGGAAGATGGAGTGTCTAGGGTTTGTTTACTGAAAATAAGGGGTAGGGGGCGCCCAATACCGAGTTTATGCCCTTCCCTACTGCTGGGATCCGTTTACCATCGAAGAGAATGTTAATTTAGGCAAGAAAATCGCCATGGAAGGAAAGTTTACACTTTCAGCACCTCTGGCGCGCTGGTGGCGCGCACCTAGGCTTTTGTCCGCGCGGAGCACGCGTGCCAGCCCTGGCGTCGCGACGCCCTTGGCCGCGCGGTGGCCGCGCGGCGGCGCGCGGACAGCGCGGGCCGGCCGGACCGGCCGGTTCGGCTCCGCGTGTTCCGTCGGGTCTTTCCTTGCTTTCCCCTATCGATTTTCTACGTGTTAGCTCGATCCCTTGGGTCGTCTCTAGCCCGAAATCCTTTCCTTAATCTCGTTGCGAGTTCGGCTTATCGCTCGCAACATTTCCGTATCCTAATTGGCCTAGTCTAAATTGGTTCCAACTTTCCCCTATCGTCCTTGTGGTCTAACTCGTGATGTATTTTGTGATTTATTTCGTGACTGAACTTAGAAATTAGTTCTAAGCTGCCTACGTACCCTGTGAAGGGATCAAGTCATGACGTAGTTCAAAACAATTTGAATTTGTTTTTCCTCGGGTGTTACATCCTCCCCCCCTTAAGAATACAGTTATGTCCCCATAACTGTGGTCGGGTCGTCTTGGAAGAGGGTAGGGTAACGTTGCCTCATGTCGGCTCCCAATTCCCAGGTTGCCGTCTCCGTCTCGTGGTTGGACCACCGGACCTTGACCATCTTTACAGTTTTATTCCTTGTCACCCTTTCCTTGTAGTCGAGTATTTGCACCGGGGTTTCTTCATAGGTCAAGTCATCATCCAATTCGATTACGTCCGATTGGAGTACATGCGACGTGTCGGGCACATACTTCTTTAGTTGGGGGTCGTGGAACACATTGTGGTCACGAGCAAACGGTGGTGGGGTCGTTAGTTAACATGCCGCTCTCATTTCCCTACGGAATTTCTTATGGTCCCTCGGTATTTACGTCTCGGGGGTTTCCCGTAGTCCTGTGAAAGGAGGGCGTGAGGCGATTCCGCCGTCCTTGCCGGAATAATGCCAGGCGACGCTCCCTGTCGACGTATTTCTCTGTCAATGTATGCCCGGGTTCAGCGAGGAGCGTATAGCGAAAGAGATTGAGCAGAACAGGAAAGATAAAACTCCACCCGGGTCCCGCGCGGTGGCCGCGCGTTGGCGCGCGGGGAGCGCGCGGCAACCCCTGTTCGAAAAAATAGGGCTCGCGCTCCGCGCGAGCCACTTCCTCCATTTCCCATCCGAGAACACACCCCCAATTCTCTCTAAATCCGGCGAGTTACCTTCCTTTTTGCTCGAGTTCGACTTCAATTTCACTCATCCAGGTACGATTCTACTAAACCCACTTCCTAATTTCAACTTTTATGTTTTGAATGATTCGATTTGTGAAGAGATTTAGGGATTTAGGGTTTGTGTACAAAATTTGGGGGTTTATGATTTTTAAGCTTGATTTGTGCAATTTAGCAAGTGTATGTGGCAATTGTTGTTACTCTTGTTGCCTTGCCTATGTTTATGTTATAATGTGTTTATGTTTTTGGCAAATTCTTGTTGAATTCGAATCCTTAGAAAGGCTATGAAGTTATTGATGCTTGGTTGCTATTGGGGTGTGATTATTGGTTTGTTCCCTCGTTGTTTAGTGCTGTAGGATTTGCCGTATTGTTATTAGAATGATTGTTTCGTTCTGTGGGCGATTTCCGTGTGTTGTTAGTAACTTAGGTTTTGGTTTATTGTGCACATAACGTGTTCGACGAAATGCCACATAGGGTTTAGGCACTAGTTTCAGCATATTCTTTGTCTAGGTCACCTCCTGGTTGGTCTTAGTAAACGGTAGGATTTGTTGTTCTTACGGTACATTCACGTTGGGATTATATATTAATGCCCTATTCGTATTTTCGCTTGACTTCTGTGTGGGACTTAGTCTTATGATTGGTGTTTGGTAACTTGCAGGATGTTGCTCTTTTTGTGGGTCGTTTTGGCGTCTCTCATGTGTCCTCCGAGGACTAGGAGACGGGTTGCTGATGAGGCTGGCCCCAGTCATGCTGCTCCGGCGATGCCGGATTTCGACGAGAGCGAGTCTGAGGAGGATGAGGTGCAGAGGGGCCCGCGTCTCAGGGGCCTCCCGGACGAGGTGCGTCCTCACCGGCATGACAGGTTCCGGTTTAGGACGAGGGCTGCCCAGGACTTTTATTTCGACGAGCTTCGTCGAAACAGGTCTTACATCCCTGAGAGAGGCATATATCCTCTTCATATGGGCGATGACAGGGTCAGTGCGGCCTTGGAGTATTTACAGTGGACTGGTCTGGCACGTCACCCCGAGGGCGTCGCCTCCGGTTATTTGGCTATGGAGGTTATTGCCAACATCGGCGGTCTCGGGGAGGGCGACGATCTATCCCGGGTATGGGTCCGTGGTCGCTATCTCGACTTCAGTGCTCGGGCGATCAACGTCTATTTTGGCTTGCCCGACGATGGCGTGTTCCGGCCCCAGCCCGAGGGGCGCGTTCTTGCTCCTGCGTGGAACACCTTATGCACCCTAGTGCCTCCTGCGTTCGAGCACAGTCATGAGCTTCGTTTGACGTCGGTGGACTCCCCTTGGCGAGAGCTCGCTCAGCTATGGTTCGGGCGTGTCCGGCCGATGTCCCGGAGCCACATTGTCTTGGATCACGTCTACGAGACCATTTGCTTCATCGCGCGGGACGGTAGGGTGAATGTAGGGGCTTGCATCGAGGACAACTTGCGGGGTATGCGCAGAGGACGAGGGAGTAGGGTGATTACCCATGTTCACCTCATCTGTGGGTTGTGCGCGGCACAGGGGATTCGCACTACACCGGAGACAGATCCGTACGACCTAGCACCTGGCCGTTGCTACCGTATTCCGTCTTATGCTGAGCGGCGTAGCGCCTTACGTCGTGGGGCTCCCCGTGCTGTACTTCGCCCGCATCCTGATGACGGCGGCCTGATCCTCGTTGTACCACCGGAGCAGCCACCCCCTCCTCCAGTGGTTCCACCTCCTGCTGGGGCACCTCCTGCCGTGGCACCTCAGGGGCAGGAGATGATTCAGATGCTGCAGATGATGCAGGAGATGCGGGTCAGTATGGACGCCGGGTTTGCGGCTGGGCAGGCTCGTTATGACGCCCTTGACGCTAGGTTGGACCTTTATCAGACCCGCATGGACTCGTTTGCTACGAGGCAGGCTCAGCAGCAGGCCACCATGTCCGACATGTACGCCTATGTGCGGCAGATGGACGACTTCATGCGCCGACAGTTTCCGCCTCCCGATCAGTGATGTCTCCCTTTGGTTTCGTGTTTTCGTTTAGGTTTTGCGTTTAGACGTACCTTGTTTAGGCTCCTCCTTATGAGAACGTTTCTGTTGTCTGGGATTTGTGGTTTATATTTTCGTTGTGTTATTGCTTAGTTATGTGTTTGACATGTGTTAGTAGTCTACTGCTGTTTAGAAACATGGTTCAATTGTTCTGCCTATTTTATGGTTTGAGATGTCCTGGATTTACTGTTACCTTCCTATCGTACCTACATGTGTGCGGGTTGCCCAACAATACTTGCACTGTTGCTTGACTAAACCGCTTCAAGGAACTTAGATAAACTAGTGTGATAAGATATAAGGGGTAGAGTTTATGGGTTAAATAAATAGCTGCTTGCAAGAAGATTAATCTTTTAATAGGTATCAATTTATCAGGGTTTTCTTGTAAAGGTTGTTGGAATTTACTTATTTATGTGTACATATTTACGTATTGTATATATTTTATTATTATCTTTATTATTATATTATTTTTATTTTTATGATTATTATAATCATTTTTTTTTTTTTTTTTTTTTTTTTTTTTTTTTTAACCCTAGGGTTCAGGGTCTAGGGTTTAGGGTTGGAGATATCCTTGTCCGATAACTATCTCTATACAAAGTATATTTATATATATTTACTACTTGTATTTCTGTTTAGTTGTTATCTATAGATCATTGATTCTTATTAACTCGTTCGTTTGTTTGATCGGGTTTTAGTAGGGTATTCGAAGAGAAGTAATTCAGTTAAAATGTAAGGAACACTTTAAATATACTTGTATAAAATAAATGCTTGTAGATTTATTACTCAAGAATTAAATTTGGGTTACAAGCGTTCGGAATAGAAATAGGTGCGCTGCTAATAGTACGAAAGGGAAAGTATACTAATAATGCATAGCTGGATCACTAGATCTAAAACGAATGGGCAGGCTCGACCTTGATGGGATCATCCTCATCGCTCGACACATCGATGGGTATGGCGACATTGGAAGCAGGCCCCGGGTTCTGAAGGACCGCTCCGTCCACGTCCTGGGCCAGGTTAGTCAGTTCCCAGCCTGTGGTCTCTATCTGCTCCTCCAAATCGTCTCCCTTGTCTTGGAGCTGGGCCACTTGGGCTTGGAGGTGTGTGACTTGCTCCTGCAGCTGGGTTATGTGGTGATGGTCAGTTTCCCTAAGGTGACCCAGATGGGCCAGGTTACCCTCCAACTGTCCTACCCGCGTTTTGAAGTAATTGATGTGCTGTTGGCCCTCAAGGTATGCGTTCATTAATTTCACCATCAAATTGACCATGTTCGCGTTGGGCTCGGCCATCTAATGTCAACAAGGGAGGTTAGAGTTAGATGTTTTTCAGGCAAGGTTAAGATATGCATAAATTTAATTCTATATGCAATATGCAAGTGCAAGTCCCTTCCCCATAAAATTTAGTTTAAAATAAATTGCTAAAGGTTGGGCCTCTATAGTGGGCCAAAATTTAATATTTCTTGGGCTAAGATTTGGGCTATGTAAAAAGGATTATAGATTTTTTTTTTTGGGCTAAAAACAGTACTAGTAGTCAAATAAATAATTTAAAGGAAATAACACTTGGGCTTAAAATATTGGTTTAAAATAATAGTAGTAGCTTTAAAAAAAAATTTCCGGGCTCTGATACCAACTTGTAACACCCCGGATTTGATAACCCAGGCCGGGATGTCACCGCCGCATCCCCCTAGCAAGACACGGCTTCCCGAGCTTGCTAAGGAAACGCAAGGCTTGTGGGTATGTAAAATGATTTAAAACATTTCAAGATATAGTCCGGAAATTTATAATATTTAGTACGATAGTCGAAATTATCTCGTACGGAAAATAAATAAAGTAAGTGCAGCGGAAAGTAAAATCACGGCCAACATGGCCAAATCCTCGGGTTTAACAGACCCGGTAAAACAGTACGATGCAGAAATTTATAATGTCCATTATGTTTTCCCCCAAGTGCATATGCAATGCGTCACTCGACATACTCTGTAAAAGAAAAATGACAACGGTTGTCAGTATAAAAATATACTGAGTAAGTTAATCCCTAACTAACAAATAAAAGAGGTTACAAGTGTTTAAAACTAAAGATTACGCTTATCGTACGAGGATTTAAAAAAAAATACATGATTTATTAGCAGCGGAAATCATGATTTAAGAACTTAATTTAAAGAGCGAAACTTAAAGCATAATTTAAGGTGCATAAAATTTAAATACGTAATTAAAGACAGGATAAATACGATTTAAGCATAATGAAACACTCACACGAGTCTTTTACTTTTCATCCCGTAAACTAAGAAGAGGACACCATACCGGGAGATCACTAACGAGGCAATCTCAACATAGGACCACTAACGAGGCAGTCCAAACAATGGGAGACCACTAACGAGGCAGTCTCAAAGATAGTAGGACCACTAACGAGGCAGTCCACAAATATGGTAGGACCACTAACGAGGCAGTCCACAAATATGGTAGGACCACTAACGAGGCAGTCCACAAATACAGCGCGCGAGATCACTAACGAGGCAATCTCAGATAGTAAGGAGACCACTAACGAGGCAGTCTCAAAGATAATGATGGTATGAAGATCGGCTCAGCCTAGTGAACGGGATTTTTCGAAAGTTCGTATTTCAAAGTTATCAAAGGATCGATATCGCGTTTTCATAGTTCGAGTTTTCTCAAGTTCGAAAAATCCTATTCGAGGCAGTTCACGCCTTTCTTAATTTAAAATTCGTTTTTCCTTCAAAAATTCTGAAACTTGGCCAGTAATTCAAAAACACACACACGAACAACTTTCATGTTTTAAGTTTTTGGAAATAAGGTTCCGAAGTGAGTTAAAATTTGAGTTTATTGCAAAGAATAATTTATGTCTTAAAAACTGTTTTCGTCGCAGGTTCGTATAACGCCGATTAAAAATTCATTTCAAAACCAATCGATGTGAAATTTTTACAGTAACTACACGACACATTAAGGAACAACTCTCATGTTTTAAGTTTTTGGAAATAATGAATTCTTGGTACTCAAAAATCGTGTGTAACTCTCTGCACACTCATGGCCTTGAAAACGAATTCAAAACAGTTTCAAAAACTTGGCCGTTTGACATATCAAATGAACACCAAAATTCGTGAAATTTTGTAGGCATAATCTAGACACAATTATCTACAACTTTTGTTTAGGAATGCAAAGTTAAATCATTCGAAAAATGGGTGAAAAACATGCATCAAGTTGAATGAAGAAATCTGTCACCGATTTGAAACGTTCGGTTTGCTACAGAAAATTCATAGCGAAAATTGGGATAGCAAAACTTAATGTCAATGGCTGAAATTTGGACACAAGATAGATAAAGGTGTTAGGAACAACTTTTATGTTGAAAAGTTTTCGGATTGAATTCCCGAAGGTCGAGTTTTTGGCGAGTCTTTAAAATTGGACGAAAATAGGGTTTTTGAAAACCGATTTTTGTTACAAGCCTAAATCTCGAAATTTAAACAACAAACAACCGCAAAAATTTGTGAGTAAGGTGTTAACTTACTTAAAATGATGTTAGGGTCGCTGGATTGGGTTTCCGGATGTCCTAGGGTCACGACGAACGGCCAACTTCTCCGATCGCTTTTTGTTCGTTTTCCGACGTGAAATCGTAGTAAGGAAATAATGTTAGAATTCGAGTTTCAGGGGTCTATGGACGAATTGAAACATTGCACAATGGCTTACCAAGAGTCTAGAGGGCAGGGCTCTGTCCCGGTCGTCCCGTCGTCGCCGGAATACTCGCCGGAAAGTGGTGTCGAAGGGAGGTTTCAACTTGGAGAAGGAAGATGGAGTGTCTAGGGTTTGTTTACTGAAAATAAGGGGTAGGGGGCGCCCAATACCGAGTTTATGCCCTTCCCTACTGCTGGGATCCGTTTACCATCGAAGAGAATGTTAATTTAGGCAAGAAAATCGCCATGGAAGGAAAGTTTACACTTTCAGCAACTCTGGCGCGCTGGTGGCGCGCACCTAGGCTTTTGTCCGCGCGGAGCACGCGTGCCAGCCCTGGCGTCGCGACGCCCTTGGCCGCGCGGTGGCCGCGCGGCGGCGCGCGGACAGCGCGGGCCGGCCGGACCGGCCGGTTCGGCTCCGCGTGTTCCGTCGGGTCTTTCCTTGCTTTCCCCTATCGATTTTCTACGTGTTAGCTCGATCCCTTGGGTCGTCTCTAGCCCGAAATCCTTTCCTTAATCTCGTTGCGAGTTCGGCTTATCGCTCGCAACATTTCCGTATCCTAATTGGCCTAGTCTAAATTGGTTCCAACTTTCCCCTATCGTCCTTGTGGTCTAACTCGTGATGTATTTTGTGATTTATTTCGTGACTGAACTTAGAAATTAGTTCTAAGCTGCCTACGTACCCTGTGAAGGGATCAAGTCATGACGTAGTTCAAAACAATTTGAATTTGTTTTTCCTCGGGTGTTACATCAAAGAAGAAAATAAAGCGTCACTATGGCATCACCGCTTTGGCCACTTACACTATGATGGTCTGAAAAAGCTAGTGAAGATGAAGATGGTGAAAGGACTGCCCAGCATGGATTTTGGAGGAGAATTTTGTGAAGATTGTGTACTTGGGAAGCAAACAAGAGCCTCATTTCAGAAGAAGGCCGAATATGAAGCAAAGCATCCGCTCGAGCTGATCCACACCGACATATGTGGACCAATTACTCCCGTATCTTTCAGCGGAAAGAGATACTTCATCTCCTTCATCGATGATTTCTCTCGAAGGACGTGGGTCTATTTGCTGAAAGAAAAATCCGAGGCATTCAAGGTGTTCAAAATGTTCAAGGCGAGTGTTGAAAAAGAAACTGGCAGATCCATCAAAGCAATTCGATCTGATAGAGGAGGCGAATACACCTCGACAGCCTTCCGAGAGTACTGTGAACGAGAAGGCATAAGAAGATTTCTGACAGCACCATACTCGCCCCAACAGAATGGCGTAGCTGAAAGGAAAAATAGGACCATTCTAGATATGGTTCGGTCGATGCTGAAAAGCAAGAAGATGCCCAAAGAATTCTGGGCAGAAGCTGTGATGTGTGCCGTCTACATACAGAATCGGTGCCCACACATGAAGTTGAAGAATCGAACACCACTGGAAGCATGGAATGGTAAGAAGCCTACCGTCTCTCATCTAAAGATATTCGGTAGTGTAGCCTATGCACATGTACCAGATCCGCGAAGAATGAAGCTGGAAGATAAAAGCAAAGCATATATTTTTATCGGATATGACGGGCTAACAAAAGGGTATAAGCTGTATGACCCGATAAGCAAGAAGGTGATAGTAAGTCGAGATGTGCGAGTGAATGAAGCAAGTGAATGGGACTGGAATAACTCAAAGGAAGTTACCAACGAAGTTGCAGAATCGTCAACTATTGTTCCGACAGTTCTATCAACAGATCCTGAGATTGTTGAAGAAAAAGAAGAAGAAGATGAGCCACGACAGCCCCGAATGAGAAGTCTCCAAGATTTGTACGACTCCACAGAGGTACATCCTGTATGTTTGTTGGCAGATTCTGAAAATATCAAGTATGAAGATGCCGTACTAGATGAAAAATGGAAGTCAGCCATGGATGAAGAAATTGAAGCAATCGAACGCAACAACACATGGGAGCTCACTGAATTGCCCAAAGGAAGTCAGGCCATTGGAGTGAAATGGGTCTATAAGAAAAAGATGAATGCACAAGGGGAGATTGAACGATACAAAGCTCGGCTTGTCGCAAAAGGATACAAGCAAAAGGAAGGAATCGATTATGATGAAGTCTTTGCCCCTGTCGCAAGAATGGAGACAATCCGTCTACTTATTTCTCAAGCTGCTCAGTACAAATGGCCAATATTCCAAATGGATGTCAAGACAGCGTTCTTGAATGGTGTACTCGAAGAAGAAGTCTACATTGAGCAACCACTAGGTTATCTGAAGCTTGGAGGAGAAACAAAGGTGTTGAAGTTGAAAAAGGCGCTTTACGGGCTAAAGCAAGCACCGCGAGCATGGAATACTCGCATTGATGCATATTTCAAGGAGAATGGGTTTGAGCAATGTCCCTACGAGCATGCCCTCTACATCAAGAAAAATGGAGGTAACATTTTGTTTGTTGCTCTTTATGTTGATGACCTCATTTTCATGGGTATCAGTGATGAGATGATAGAAGACTTCAAAAGAAGAATGAAACAGGAGTTTGAGATGACTGATTTAGGCTTGATGAAGTTCTTCCTTGGTCTAGAAGTTAGACAAACCGAAAGAGGCATCTTTGTATCACAGGAGACATATGCGAAGACGATCTTGAAAGAATTCAAGATGGAGAAGTGCAACCCCGTATCAACACCTATGGAACCTGGAGCAAAACTTTCAAAGTTTGATGAAGGAGAACAAGTTGATCCAGGAAGGTACAGAAGCTTGGTTGGAAGCCTTCGCTACCTCACATGCACAAGGCCAGATATTGCACTAAGTGTTGGGGTTGTGAGTCGGTTCATGGAGAACCCAACTTACTCACACTGGAAGGCGTTAAAGAGAATCCTCAGGTACATTCAAGGAACAGCGTCACATGGATTGTTCTACTCGAGGACAGAAGACTACAAGCTGATTGGATACTCTGACAGTGATTGGTGTGGAGATATTGATGATCGAAAAAGTACTGCAGGGTATGTGTTCTTTATGGGAAATACTGCCTTTACTTGGCTTTCAAAGAAGCAACCGATCGTGACGCTCTCAACATGTGAAGCTGAATATGTAGCAGCATCTTGGTGTGTATGTCATGCTGTATGGCTTAGAAATCTGTTGAGCAAGATGGAGATGAAGCAGTCAAGCGGAACAGTGATTCGCATAGACAACAAATCCGCAATTGAATTGGCGAAAAATCCAGTGAATCATGAAAGAAGCAAACACATTGATGTTCGTTTCCACTTTATCCGAGATCATGTGAAAAGCGGAAATGTGGAACTAATGCATGTGGCAAGCCAAGAACAAGTGGCAGATATATTTACAAAGCCATTGCCAAAGGTACTGCTCGACAAGTTCAAGAAAATGATAGGGATGATAGATGGAAGAAGCATTTGAAGTTTACGGGGGAGTTTTGTTGGAAAACGGCATAAACGTCAAATGACGTATTTGTTGAAGCCATCAAAGTAATAGTACGGCGCCATCCGAGTTGATTTCTCATCTACGGCGCCGAAAGTATTGAAGCCACCGCAAGAACAGTTTAGCATATGTTCGTTGTCTGTTATATGTTTTCATTTCTATAAATAGGTATTTCGATTATTGTAATTCTCAGAGCGAAGCAAAGCAAGAAATCTAAAGAAAGCTTTAGCTAAACAACTCTCCGCTTTTGGTTATCCTTTTTAGATATCAAAAGTGTAAAGTGTCTTGTGTGTGTGAGATATCAAATCTACAATTTGGTACTTCAGACCTTCTATTTTTCAGACATTAGTTTTAATTTAATAGATAACTCATCCACATTCAGTTCATTTACCGATCCCCATCCTTTGCTTGAATGAGATCAAGAATAGGGGAAGCATTATATAAGAGAAGAAACGTAAGTAGAGTTTCTTTTTGGAATTACTTTATTATAGGATAAATCCTTGGCAACTCATAGAGAACGTATTTCCAATTCTTATAAGAAGCCCAATATATTACTAAATGCGGTCTTCGGACAACTCGGATAGGTTTAGCTTACTTTTGTCCTAAAGTTCTTTTTCCCCTATCCAGTCGGCTGATTTTTAGCAGACAAGAACAAGGCGATGATTCAAAACACAACTGGGACCGTGTGCCCCAACATCTTGTGCAAGTCTGACACCGGATCCTCCTCCCTCGGCCGAGGTTCCAAATACAAAGGCAACACAACCCCCATCCCTCATGAGATTCATAATTCCCAGCTTGTTTGCCGCCAACAGCGACTTGCATATAATCTTGTCCTCCCACTTGTCTCTCCGGAACATAATCTCCAGTAGAGCACCAAACGATGTGACAAATATGATGAACAGTTGGACATAGTGGTAGACACACAGCGCCGGGCGAAAGCACAAAGTCCGCGATTAAATTTTTAGGGTTGTCAATTTTAAAGATGATTTATTTGAGATTTTTTTTTTCCTTTATTTATTTTTATTTTTGCTTCACTCATAACTCATTTTTTCTTATTTTATTCATATTTTTGTTTGGACTTTTCTCAATAGAAAAAATAGATTTAGAAATCAAAATTTATATTTTTTTTAAGTAGGTATGATTAATTAAAAAAATTGAAATAAAAGTTGTTTTGAGGGTGAGAATACAAATCCATTCAAATAAGTTTTCGAATTTATAAAATATGTATAAATAAATTGCGATAAAATAAATTATAAATATTTCTTATAAAATTTGTATCCCTTTTAGTAATTTTAATATTTAAAGAGTGCTCTACACAAAATCATATCCATTCAAACACGTTTCAGTTGAGAAACAACTTTTAATACTATTCATCCAAACAAGTACTGTATTTAGCTTTTTTTACTTTTGAATTATCATTCTCCTTCTCTTTTAGTCCAAACATAAGCTTACCAAAATAAAGTGCAAATATAAAAGCCCTTAGCTACGGAAGAAGGCATTCTTTTCCTGTAATTTATGCGATGAGGAAGAAAAATCTAAATAAAATAAAATTAAAAACCCGAGCCATGTAGAGTAATGGACATATTTTGCAATACACTATCTTAACCCAATTTTTTTATTTTTTTTTTTTATGAGAGATTGAAGGTCTGGGAAAGGAATGGTGGGAGCTCATGTTACACAATTACAAAGGGAAATAAAAGGGAGGGATAGGGGGGCCGGTGAAGAATCGAACATCCAACCTTTCGTTGGAAGTCATTGGATTTAACCACTTGGGCTAAGTCTTTATCCCCATTATCTTAACCCAGTTTAAATCTAGGGTTTTAATTTGTTAATAGTTCTTCCCCACTTTCAAAATATTTTTGTAAAAATTACCGCGCTTCCAAAATTTGACAACTCGATCGTAAGTAAATTATACCAAATGTAGGGAGTATTATTTCATTATTTTATTCCATCGAAAACAAATGTGTCCAATCAGAAAATGCCAAATAACCACACAGATCGGGTCAAATGTTTGACTACACTAATCCATTAGCCACGTCAGCACTGAATTGAGATTATGGAGGGGTGGGATTCTTTGAGCAATGATTAGGAAATATAGCAGATGCATTAGGCTAATAGGAATATTATGGACCGATCAAGAAACACAACAAATTTACGGGATTATCTGGGTTATTTGTCCGGTAAACGATTTTAATTTTATTGATGCTTTATTTTTTAATTTAATTTATTTTATATTATTTTTTTGTTTTGAAGTTTTTTTTTTTTATACCAAATCGAAAAGCAACTTGCCATGCAGACATGAATTAAAACAGAGTTATATTATAGTTAATATAATGAAGGATTTGTATTAGCTTTCTCCGAGATTGGTAAAAACGAAGATGCATCAGTCATATATTATTCTGATGAAGCATTCATAAGTTATGCGTCAGTACAGTCCTGGGGCACCTTTGGGAGAAGGTGATGGTGCACGATGGGGTGGTCTGGGTCTGACGATTGGGATTCGAGCAAACACATTTTCACCCAACAGCGACGATGGCGGCCTGCGAGGAGGCAAAGGCTTTAATTTATTTGCCTTTTCATCCAACAAAGGTACCGGTGACGGTGATGGGGAAGGGCGGCGAGGCCTATGTGTTGGTACCGGTGATGGTGACGGAGAAGGGCGGCGAGGCCTATGAGGTGGCTTGACCTTAAACACACCGGTTTCTACTGCTTCATTGGCAATAGATGAACCCACAAAGAGAGAAACAAGGAAAAAGGCTAGCAAATGTGGGCTAGGCATGATGTTAGAAATTCTGGATTTGTTGAGGTTGTTTGATGAAATGTTGCAAGGAGAAGCTTTCTTTTATAGGCGTAGGAAGCCCTAATTAGATTGACAAGTGTCCACCATAATTTGATGGGCTTTGGACAATGAGAATCAAATCGAAGGGTAATTAATTTGCACTCATCTCTTCCAATCTGTAAGTTGAAAGTTTTCTTGTAATCATTTAATTTATGTTTGCGTGAGTTTATAAATTTTATAAATAGTTTGGACTTTGGAGTATGTTTTACGGCTTAATTATAATAAATATTAATTAATTATGTATTTTTTATATAGAAGTATAAAAGAAAGATACTTATATTTATTATAACTTAGTTCTAAAAAGTAGATGGAATACATATTTCATCATATACATTTGTGATCTGATAAAACAATTATCTTAATTGTTGGCAATAAATTAGATGAATAATTTAATTATCAAGCTGTTAATTATTATCACTGCTTAAATAAAAAAAAATGGAAAAAAGTTCGTATAGTTCCATTTTCTTTTCCAAAAATATAAATCAGTCCCTTTTTATTTTATTACCAAAACAGTCCGCTACAAATACTAATTATGTCCAATTCAGTTCAATTTTCACTAATTATGCCCAAGTTGCTGACGTGGCAAGGTTTTAAATTTAAACTTGACACGTGGACATAATATTAGTCCTTTTTCTTTTATATTTTGTCAATTCAGTCCAAAACTTTTATTTTGTTCCATTTAGTCCTCTACCCAAATTAGTCATTTTTATATTAATTGGCCTCCAAACTTTTAAATTATTTAATTTCAGACCCATTTTATTATTATTAATCCATTTATCAAATAAATGCCCAACATACTTCCGTAAATAAAATTAAACACCAAACCTCATACATACATTGAGTTTGACTTCCGTGTTACTGGTCTTCCAAGCTCTGGGATTTCACAGACTCCCTCCAACCACCCAACCATAACTGATGGTTCATTGGTTCTGGTTTCCTTGAGCAACAATCAGCACAATCTTACTTCATTTCTTACATTAGGACGTAGCAAGGTTTGAATAAAGAATTAGTCTTTGGAAGGTTATGGATACAGAAACTTTGATTTTATTGAAAAAATATTAAAAATATTATTCAAATATTATTAAAATTAACCTTCCAAAAATTAAAATTAAATTATTTATTCAACCCTTATTATGTCACTAAGGTAGGAAACAAAGTAGGATTGTGCTGATTGTTGCTGAAGGAAACCAGAACAAATGAACCATCGGTTGCGGTCGGGTGGTTGGAGGGAGTCCGTACCCGAAACTAGGAAGACCCGATAACAAGGCAGTCAAACCCAATGTATGTATGAGGTTTGGTGTTTAATTTTATTTACAGAAGTATATTGGGTATTTATTTGACAAATGGACTAATAATAATAAAAATTTAAAGTTCTGGGCCTGAAATGAAATAATTTAAAAGGTTGAAGGACAATTAATATAAAAATGATTGATTTGGATAGAGGACTAAATGGAACAAAACAAAAGTTTATGACTGAATTTTGCATGGATGCCTGGATCAACCAACCCGATAATTCGAACCCGAATTTATGAAGGAGTTCATGGAAAATTTAGGAACTCCTATGGAAGAAGAGCGTTGAAATCAAGGAATTGTCTGAACATTTCCAAAGACGGTTAGAATTTGTGGTAGAAGAATTGGAACACAAGATTCAGTCTCCACAAGAAATCTATGATCAAGTCATGACAACTGTCAAGGATGAACTGAGAAACACTTTGGATGTTCAGGTCGCCTACATTCTTGAAGAGGAATTTGGAATTAAAAAGCCGCTCAAGACATCAAATGTTCATAAAGCCAGACTTCAGGAGAAAGAAGGAGAAGAATTGGTTGTCCCACTTCCAGATTGGGAGCAAGAGTATAAGAAGATAGTGCAAGGGACCGAATCAGTTCAAGAATATGCCCAACGATTTAAGAGGTTAAAAAGAAAATCGGGCATTCAGGAATCCATTGATACAGAATGGTACCATTTCGGGACGGGTCTACGAAGCGAAATCTACAAACTGACGTACAACAGGTATAATGACCTTGACCACGCAATCTCTGATGCACTAATTATTGAAAAATCTCTGCAGGAAAAATCTGGAAAGATCAAGTCATCAAAATAGTCTCATGCATTACGACGCAAGCAAGCCTTGGTGATGTCTCATGCATTACGACGCAAGCAAGCCTTGGCTCACCAGACCACCCCAAAAGATGAAGAAAAGTGCAATTCATGTCATCATCAAAAAGAATGAGAATGAACGGAATTTGTGTGCTTATTGTTCCCTGAGGGGACATGAAATTGAAAGGTGTTGGAGAAAAATATTTGATGAAGGAGAAGCAAAGCGAAAAGCCTAAAGGGAGAAAATCATTCCATGTGCATATTGTTCATGGACGGGACATACAACTGAATTTTGTTTGCGAGAAGCAAGTGATATGTGTAAAACCCTGTTAAAGAAATGGGATGAACAAGAAAGAGTAGTTGCCCAACCAACTACTACACCAAGTTATGCAGAAGTTCTCCAAGCTGACAGTTCAAATTCCAAGGGGAAAGAAAATGTCGTGGAGGTGAACAAGAGTGAAGATGATCCCGAAGAAATCTATGTCCAAGAAGATGGTCGTCAACTCTCTAACTTTGTGGTCACCAGAACTCCTGATCGCTCAAAATAGTCGACCACCCTTCCATCGACGTAGAACAAAGGGAGAATTTATTCCATTGCCACTGCGAAATTCTTGATAATTTAGCATCTTTAATAGTGGATAGTGGAAGTTGTTCTAATGTTGTGAGTGTGTATGTTGTGCGCAGGTTGTGATTAAAAACTGAAGCACGTGAACAGCCTTATCATTTACAATGGGTCAGTGATTGCAGAGTTGTCAAGATAAACAGACGAGCACGAGTTCCAATCGTAATCGGGACCTACACTGAAGAAATACTGTGTGATGTGGTTCCGATGAACACATGTCATATTCTTCTAGGACGCCCATGGATGTTTGATAAAGATGTTATTTATGAAGGGCGAGCCAATTTAATCACATTCACACATGAGCAGAAGAAGTACATAATTAAATCGGTATCTCCAAAGACTGTGCAAATTGATCGTGAAAAATTATTGGAGAATATGCGAAGAGAATGAGAAGCTTATAAGAAGGCTCAAGCTGAAAATGCAAAAATCAAGCAGCAATCTACTGGCAAAACTGCTAAGCAGGCTACTGAGAGCCTGTCAAAAATCCGTTCCTTAATTTTTCATCTTTCTGAAAAATCTGAATTTAGACGAATTTTAGAGTAAACTGTTGTTTACCGGAAATCAAATCTTGAAATCTTGTTGAAACATGGAATTAACCTTTAGGGTTGAAATAAATTGAAATATTATTTTTAAATAAATAAAAATTGAAATCAGATTTTTGAAGTTAAATCCCCTTACAAACTTGATAAATTAAAATTAGGGGTGAGTGCTCTGCAGGGTGCCCCTAACGATTCACTTCGTGCCTTAATGGACGATGGTGACCCCGCGCGCTAAAATTGAGATATGATATTGCCAAAACGGCATGAGATATAGAGCCTACACTCTCGAGAATATCCACATGGGTTTCCCGAGGCTCTGGAGTGGTACTGGGTATGGCTGATACGGTTGCGGCTGCCGGGCTATCGGCTAGACTTGTTGAGATTGCGATGCAATCGTGAAATACCTGAAATACTAAATCTGGGATGTAATGGGGAAAATAAATTAAATTAAATTAAATTAGGGTTGTTGTCCAATTAAATTATTTAAATGCTTTATTTAAATTATGGCTTTTATTTTAAGTCCTGTGAAAGGTGTTGTTCAATAAAGCCCTGAATTAAATTATGCAATTGGATAGTTGTTTAGATTAAATTGAGTTATTATGTTTATTATCATGTTTTTATTTAAATATTAAATTAATGGTTTTTAAACCCTACGATCATGTCTGTGTTAACTTACTCAGCAAGTTGTGCTGACCAAACCATTTTTACTCCTTTTTCTTACAAAGTATGTTGAATGAGCATGTATGAGCACGATTCATGCATGGGATTTTGAAAACATTATTTTGTTTTAATTTCGTACATTAGACTATATTATGAACGGGCCTGTTTAACCCGTGTTTTGGCCATGTCGGCCCTATTTACATTTTCCGCTGCAATACTATACTTAAATATTATTTCCGCTGCGCTATGATATTATTATTTTCGAGCTATATTGTATGGGCTGTTTTGAATGCTTTAAATGTTCTAAATACTGCAATACCTAGCCTTGCATCTCTTTAGTAAGCCGGAGAAACCGTGTCTTACTAGGGAGGTGTGGCGGTGACACCCCGACATGGGTTATCAAAAACCGGGGTGTTACAAGTTGGTATCAGAGCCCGACTATTTTTAAACCCCTATTATTTTTAAACTACTATTAATATTTTGACTATTATTTTAAATTTTAAAGTATTATTTCCATGGAAAATTTTTATTTTAAAACCCATGGAAAAAAAATATGTATGGTGCATTAAATTATTTTTGGGGGGGGATCATCATTTGCATATGCATATTGCATCTCTCCTATGAACTTAGAATCTTGGCGAATTGAACTTAGAATCTTGGCGAGTTTAACTTAGAATCTTGGCAAAATTAACTTAGATCTTTTGCTTGCGCTAGATGGCTAGTCAAGATATGGTGAACTTGATGATCAAAATGATGAGCGCGCACTTCGACTCCAAACAAACCCTAGACCAAATGAAACATCGTATAGCTCAATTGGAGGCGAATCAGCACCACATGGGTAACCTAAGAGAGGCGGACCACCATCGAATAAACCAACTCGAACATCAAGTCCAAATCCTTATTACACAAAATCTAATACTGAAAGAACACGTCGATGCCCATGGCGAGGACCTGAACCGCATCTTTGACGACCTTATGCCGCCAAGTTCGGAGGAGGAAGATCCGGAGGAGGATCCTACCACTGTGCCGGACGATGCTTAGAGACGATAGGAATTTCTATTTGTAGTAGTTACTATTTTTGCTAAGGAAGCATTACTATTTTGGTATATCTTATCATTGTACTAAAAATTTCTTTTAAGGAAATAAAATACAAAGGTCTATTTATTTATATATATTTAAATTCGAATAAAAAAAGAAAAAAAATCGAAATTCAGAACCCTAAACCCTGGGAACCCTAAACCCTGAACCCTAACCCTGAAAAAAAAAAGAAAAAAAAAATTTACATTTTAAATTAGCTCAATCGAGCATTATGTGAAGAAGATAGAAATAAATTTAAGATCTTCTTGTTTAACCAAACACTACTATGCCCTAATCTATACCATTTGTAACAGAATGGCACCCAGAGGAAGACCGAGAGCCCAACCTGTTCCCCAAACTCCTACTGAGACACCACCAAATGTCACGGAACCGATTCAACCTGAGGAGGAACAACCCCAAGGTGCGCAGGACGCCCCCGCACCCAATAATGTGGGCGATCGTCTTAGGACAATAGAGGAGGTGTTGATTGCGCTCGGAAACGCGCAAGTCAACCAGGGCCAAGCTGCGGCGGTACCTTCGCCCCAAGCTCGCCCTAACTACTTGGCGATGGTGAATCCTTACCAGCCGCCCCACTATGCTGGTGAGGAGGATCCAGCTAAACTGGAGGAGTGGATCCGGACTTTCGACAAGCTGCTGGGAGCAGTCAAGTGTTCGGAAGGAGAAAGAGTGCACGTCGCCTCATACTATTTGGGAGGCGAAGCTGACGACTGGTGGCAGGCGACACAAGCCAAACTGACGGAGGATGACAAGCCCTACTCATGGGCAGAAATGATGGAGATGCTCAGGGATCGATTCTATCCCCTGAGTACCAAATCAGCGATGTACGAAGAGTTCCTGTCGCTGAAGCAAGGAGGCCAAACTGTGCAAGAATACTACACAGGTTTTAAGGAGCTGGTGAGATTCGCACCCAGGCTAGTGCCCACTGATGCAGAAAAGGCACAAAAGTTCGAGATGGGGCTGAACCTGTCTGTTCGCGAGGTGATCGCGGGGCTACCCTACCCCGATTTTCAAGCTGTGTATGACCGCGCTGTGGCGGTAGCGCGTGTGCAACAACTGAAGAGAAGGGTGAGTGGGGAGTCCAGCAGGGGTCCCCAAGATAAGAGAAACCGGGACTCGAGAAGCGAGAACAACACTGGAAGGAACGAACAGCGGAGAGGGCCGAATAGGCCCCAACAAAATAACAATGGGAGGAGGTTCAACCAGGAAGATCCGGTACCACCCTGCCCAAGATGTGGACGACCCCACCTGGCGAGGGGATGCCCGCAATAGGGTGCCTGCTATCGATGTGGTCGAATGGGTCACGTTCGACGGGATTGCCGAACCAGGGTCGAGAGCATAACGAGAAGGGACGATTTGGTCACGGGGCAAGAACAGCCTCAAAATCAAAACGGGCGGAACGGGAATAACCAGGGGTACAGACCCCCTCAAAATAGGCCGCAGAACCAGAATCAGAACCAACAACCTCCGCCCCATCAGAACCAAAACCAACAGCAAAATCAGCAGCCGAATGCGAATCAGCAGGGCAATCAGGGACGCCCTATGGGGAGGCTTAACGTGGTGAATCAAGCAGACGTGCCTGCTCAAGGAGAAGTGATGGCAGGTACATTTTATATTTTGAATACACCCCTTAGAATTCTATTTGATTCTGGAGCTAGCTGCTCAATCATAGCATCGAGGATAGTGCCTGAGTTAGATCTACCTAAGTGCGAGAGAATTAGCTTAGGAATTCAACTGCCTTCAGGAGAAGTAGTATCTTGCTCTAAACGATATAACGGAATTCCTATAGTGATAAAGAACGTAGAATTCTTCGCGAACTTAGTAGAATTTAACTTAAGAGACTTTGACATTATACTAGGGATGGATTGACTATCTCAGTATAAGGCGGTGATCGAATGCCAAAAGCAAAAGATCACCTTGTCAAAAAGTAGGGGAAAGAGAGTTATCTTTTCCTCTCAGCCCCCTAAGAAGTGTAACAAAATTGTTAGTGCACTGAAACTAACTAACTTGATGCGTAAGGGGTATGCGCTATATGCGTGCTATGTGAACAACCTTGAGGCGGAAGAGAACAAGGTTGACAGCATCCCAATGGTAAGAGAATACCCGAACGTGTTCCCTGAGGACGTTCCGGGCATGCCACCTGAGAGAGATCTTGAATTCACTATAGATCTCATCTCGGGGACAGAGCCTGTCTCAAAAGCTCCGTATCGGATGGCACCACTGGAAATGAAGGAGTTAAAGGAACAACTTGAGGAACTGTTAGGAAAAGGTTACATAAGACCGAGTACGTCCCCCTGGGGAGCACCGGTTTTATTTGTCAAGAAGAAAGACGGAGGACTACGTCTTTGCATAGATTACCGGGGATTGAACCAAGTGACCATCAAAAATAAATACCCCCTGTCGAGAATAGAGGATCGGTTTGATCAACTGAAGGGAGCTTCAGTATTCTCGAAGATCGATTTGCGATCTGGGTATCATCAATTGAGGATCGCTGAGAAGGACATTCCGAAGACGGCGTTTCGAACGCGATATGGCCATTACGAGTTCACAGTGTTATCCTTCAGGTTAACAAATGTTCTGGCCATGTTCATGAATCTCATGAACAACGTGTTCCGAGAATTGTTAGATCAGTGCGTCGTAGTGTTCATCGACGACATCCTGATCTACTCAAAGAGCGGGGAAGAGCATGCCCAACACTTACATCAAGTGTTAGAAATCTTGCGAAGAAATCAGCTATACGGCAAGCTGTCGAAATGCGATTTCTGGTTGAAAGAAGTGGCGTTTCTCGAACACATAGTATCCGCTGATGGAGTATCAGTGGATCCGGCAAATGTTTCTGCCATGACGGAGTGGGCAACTCCGAAGAGTCCAACGGAAATAAGGAGTTTCCTTGGATTAGCTGGGTATTATAGACGATTTGTGAAGGACTTTTCAAGGATTGCACGTCCTTTGACCCAGCTACTGAAGAAAGGAGCAAAATACGAGTGGACCGAAGCGTGTGAGACCGCGTTTCAAGAGCTGAAGAAACGACTCACAACCACGCCCGTATTAACACTACCATCAGAGAATGGTGACTTGGAAGTTTACAGCGATGCTTCGAAGGAAGGTTTAGGTTGTGTTTTGATGCAAGACTCGAGAGTCGTAGCGTATGCATCACGCCAACTAAAACCTCACGAGGAGAATTATCCGACACATGACCTGGAGTTGGCAGCGGTCGTTTTTGCTCTAAAGATATGGAGACATTATCTTTATGGGCGGAAGTGTCGAATATTCACTGACCACAAGAGCTTGAAATATATATTCACTCAGAAGGAGTTGAATTTGAGACAGCGAAGGTGGTTGGAACTTATTAAAGACTACGATTTAGAGATAGCATACCACGAGGGGAAGGCGAATGTGGTAGCCGATGCCCTAAGTCGGAAAACCCAACACGTGACAAACTCGTTGGTAATTCCGCCGGCATTATACATGGAGTTAGCAAGATTGGAGTTAGAACTTGTGCATCCGGGCACAGTGAGTGAAACGATCAATGCGATGGTCGTAGAAACTCCAATATTGGACGAGATTAAGCTCGCCCAACCGGGCGATGCGAAACTCGAGGAGATAAGGGGGTATATTGCCGAAGGAAAGGCAATTGGATTTGCTGTCCACGAGGATGGAAGCATCCGTTTTAAAGGGAGATGGTGTGTGCCTCAGAAGTGTGCCGAATTGAAACAAAAGTTGATGGAAGAATGGCACAACACGCCATATTCCGTACATCCCGGAGGTGACAAGCTATACAAAGATCTGAAGAAGATCTATTGGTGGCCGGGAATGAAGAAGGAAGTGGCAAACTTCGTAGCGAAATGGCTCACCTGCCAAAGGGTTAAGGCAGTGCGACATAAACCCCTAGGACTGATGCAACCACTAGAGATTCCAAGTTGGAAGTGGGATAGCTCTCAATGGATTTTGTCTCGGGATTACCCCGATCACCTAAAGGCATGAACAAGATTTGGGTGATTGTGGATAGGCTAACGAAGACAGCCATATTTATCCCGATGAAGGACACGTGGACTATGGACCAATTGGCCCGGGCCTACATTGATAATGTGGTACGACGACATAGAGTACCACATGACATCATTTCCGATAGAGACAGTAGATTTGTCTCTCACTTTTGGACGGAGTTACAAAAAGCTCTCGGTACTCAAATCAAAGTGAGCACCGCATTCCACTCGATGATGGATGGTCAAACCGAGAGAACAATCCAAACACTAGAAGACATGCTGAGAGCATGCGTGTTGGAATTTAAGGGAAATTGGGAATCCCATTTACCCTTAATCGAATTCTCTTATAATAATAGCTACCATGCTAGCATTGGCATGGCACCTTTCGAAGCGTTATATGGACGAAAGTGCCGAAGTCCGTTGAGCTGGGAAGAAAACGATAAGTCCGTGGTGGTGGGACCACAACTTATCGAAGACATGGCTCAACAAATCAAGGTGATTCAAGGGAAAATGAAAGCCGCACAAGACCGTCAAAAGAGTTATGCCGACGTGAGACGACGTGTAACACCCCGGTTTTTGGTCACCCAGGTCGGGATGTCACCGCCACATCCCCCTAGTAAGACACGGTTTCTCCGAGCTTACTAAAGAGATGCAAGGCTAGGTATTGCAGTATTTAAAACATTTAAATCATTCAAGATAGCCCATTCAACATAATTGGAAAATAATAATAGTATAGCGCAGCGGAAATAAATGGTTTAGTACAGTATCGCAGCGGAAAATATAAATAGGGCCGACATGGCCAAAACACGGGTTAAACAGGCCCGTTCATAATATAGTCTAAAGTATGAATTCAAAAGCAAAATAGTGTTTCCCAAAATCCCATGCATGAAACGTGCTCACACATGCTCATTCCACATATTCTGTAAGAAAAGGAATAAAAACAGTTTTGGTCAGCAAACTTGCTGAGTAAGTTATCACATGCATGATCGTAGGGTTTAAAAGCCATTAACTTTAATAATTTAATGAAAGCATGATAATAACATAACGTTTAATTTAATCTAATCAACTATCCAATAGCATAATTTATTTCAGGGCTCTATTTAATAACACATATCGTATGGTTTAGAATAATAGCCATAATTTAAAGAAAGCATTTAAATAATTTAATTGGACAACAACATGATTTAATCTAATTTAATTTAGTTTAGTATCCCCATTACATCCCCAATTTGGTATTTCAAAGTTTCACAATAGCATCGCGATGTCAACAAGTTTAGCCGGTAGCCCGGCGGCCGCAACCGTATCAGCCATACCCAGTACCACTCCGGAGCCTCGGGAAATGCATACGAATATTCACGAGAGTGTAGGCTCTATATTTCGCCGTTTTGGCAATATCACATTTCAAGTTTAGCGCGCGGGGTCACCATCGTCCATTAAGGCATGAAGTGAAGCAGTTAGGGGGCACCCTGCAGAGCACTCACCCCTAATTTTAATTTATCAAGTTTGTAAGGGGATTTAATTTTAAAAATCTGACTTCAATTGTATTTATTTAAAAATAATATCTCAACTCATTTCAACCCTAAAGGTTAATTCCATGTTTCATCAAGATTTCAAGATTTTGTTTCCGGTAAACCACAGTTTACTCTAAAATTCGTCTAAAATCAGATTTAATTCCAAAAATTCCAAAATTTCATATCTGACTCAGAAACGTCAAGATCTACAACTTTCGTGTTTTAACTTTTTCAATCCGAGATACCTAAGTAGGTCAAAATCACCAATTTTCGCATAAGAACAATTCTGTCCGAGTTTAATGTATCACAGTTTAAAGATTTCGAATTCTACCATAGTAATTCAACTCCAAATTTGATGAAATTTGACAGAGATCATCTTAAGACAAATATCTACGATTTTCATGTTCGGCTAAAGATCTAAAACAGTCTAGATCCTATGTCAAAAACGTGATCAAGATCATTCCTAAGTTCTGTCCAAGATTTCAAGATCTAGATTCAAACAGTTCGGTTTCGGTGGATTTTCACATATCAAATCGACTCCAAAAATTCTCAAATATTTACAGTAGCTAGATCTAAGTCTTAGGAACGTTTTTCGTGTTTTAAGTTTCTCCGTTTGAATTCGTTTTAAGGTTCGGAAAAATTCATCAAATCTGTTGCGTCGGTAGAAAGTATAAATTGACAGATTTTCGATTTCTTGTTAATCTTTTAATTTTGAATGTTTTAATTCATCTCAAAACCATGTAAGAGTTAACTTACAGAGTTTATGAACGTCCGGGATCGTCTATTCGAAGGCGTGGCTTCCAGTCCACCGTTTCTCCTCTCCGTTCGTCGGGTTCTACGATCTAGATCCAATACGAGGTGTAGAAGAGAAAAGAAGAAGATTAGGATTCGTTTTCGAATCGTTTATTGAACAAGGATTGGATCGAGACTTACCACGACTATGGAGATCTGTAGAAATTTCGTCCAACAGCGTTCGTCTTGGTTTCGTGCCTCCAACGACTCCGGATTTAGGGTTTCGAATGTGTAGAAGGTTGTAGGGTTTCGTAAAAGTATTTGGAGCTCCTAGGAGGTCTTATTTATAGATTTCCAGGTCCTAGGGCGTCCAACATCTGACCTAAGGGTCTTGGGTCGAGAGATGTTCAACCGAAAGTCGAAAAATTCGCGTTCGGGCGAGAGATTCACGCGACGGGCAAATCTGTCGTGTGGCGCGGTCGTGGCGCGCCCAATGCCTTGGGACCGCGCGGCCACCGCGCCGACTTCGCCTGGACTTCGGTCTGGGCGGGTCGTGCGATCCGTCGTGCTTTTCCGCCTCTCTTTCGGGTTTCTATCCCTCTATGCTCCCGAATTCCGACTTCCGGGTATCATCGGGTTTCTACTTTCTCTCTAAATTTTTACTCGGGTCTAATTGAATGTTTGGACTCGAATTCTCGAGTTCATTAGTGTCGGGTTTTGGTGTACAATTTATTTATCCTTAATCAATTCTTTTATTTAATTAAATTCCTTTAATTCCTTTTTAAGTTAAATCTCATTTTCTCATTTCCTTATCTTATTTATTTATTTATTTGCTGGATTCATTTATTTATTTATGGTATTTATTTTATTTATTATTTATTTATTTAATTATTGTTTTATTTTATGATGGAAAATTCACGGGTATTACAGTCTACCCTCCTTAAGAATCAACTACGTCCTCGAAGTTGTGTTTCGGCTTTTCTCGTGCTAAGGTCTTGTGTTTGTTTTATTATGTTGTGACTGAACTTAGAATTAAAACTTCTAAGCTGCTTACGTACCCGGTAAAGGGATCAAGCCGTAACGTAGTTCAAAAGTTTACAGAAATGCACGAAAAATAGGTGGTATGACATCCTCTCCCCCTTAAGATTGCAGTTATGTCCCCATAACTGTGTCGGTATCGGTTTGGAACAATGTTGGGTAGCGTTCTCTCATGTCGGATTCTACTTCCCAAGTTTCCGTCTCACTTTCGTGGTTTGACCAAAGAACCTTGATCATTTTGACGGTTTTGTTCCTCGTTACTCGTTCCTTAGTGTCAAGAATACGCACTGGGACTTCCTCGTAAGTCAAGTCTTCATCGAGCTCAATTATCTCCGGTTGAAGTACATGTGTCGGGTCCGGCACATACTTCTTTAGTTGCGAGACATGGAAGACATTATGAACTCTATCTAAGTGTGGCGGTAAAGCCAATCGGTAGGCTAGAGTTCCGACTCGTTCTAGAATTTCGTAAGGTCCTATATATCGAGGACTTAACTTCCCTCGCTTGCCAAAGCGCATCACCCCCTTCATGGGTGATATCTTTAGCATGACTCTATCTCCCACTTGAAATTCTAGGTCTCGTCGTCTCACGTCGGCATAACTCTTTTGACGGTCTTGTGCGGCTTTCATCTTCCCTTGAATCACTTTGATTTGTTGAGCCATGTCTTCGATAAGTTGTGGTCCCACTACCACGGACTTATCATTTTCTTCCCAGTTCAATGGGCTTCGGCACTTTCGTCCATACAACGCCTCGAAAGGTGCCATGCCGATGCTAGCATGGTAGCTATTATTATAGGAAAACTCAATCAAGGGTAAATGAGATTCCCAGTTCCCTATGAAATCCAACACACATGCTCTCAGCATGTCTTCTAGTGTTTGGATTGTCCTCTCGGTTTGTCCATCCGTCATCGGGTGGAATGCGGTGCTCATTTTGATTTGAGTACCGAGAGCTTTTTGTAACTCCGTCCAGAAATGAGAGACAAATCTACTGTCTCTATCGGAAATGATATCATGTGGTACTCCATGTCGTCGTACCACATTATCAATGTAGGCTCGGGCCAATTGGTCCATAGTCCACGTGTCTTTCATTGGGATAAATATGGCTGTCTTCGTTAGCCTATCCACAATCACCCAAATCTTGTTCATGCCTTTAGGTGATCGGGGTAATCCCGAGACAAAGTCCATTGAGATGCTATCCCACTTCCAACTTGGAATCTCTAGTGGTTGCATCAATCCTAAGGGTTTATGTCGCACTGCCTTAACCTTTTGGCAGGTGAGACATCTCGCTACGAAGTTCGCCACTTCCTTCTTCATTCCCGGCCACCAATAGATCTTCTTCAGATCTTTGTATAGCTTGTCACCTCCGGGATGTACGGAATATGGCGTGTTATGCCCTTCCTCCATCAACCTTAGTTTCAACTCGGCACATTTAAGAGGCACACACCATCTCCCTTTAAAACGGATGCTTCCATCCTCGTGGACAGCAAATCCTATTGCCTTTCCTTCGACAATATACCCTTTTATCTTCTCGAGTTTCGGGTCGCCCGGTTGAGCGAGTCGAATCTCGTCCAATGTTGGAGTTTCTACGATCATGGCATTGACCGTTTCTCTCACTGTGCCCGGATGTACAAGTTCTAACTCCAGTCTTGCTAACTCCATATACAATGCCAGCGGAATTACCAACGAGTTTGTTACGTGTTGGGTTTTCCGACTTAGGGCATCGGCTACCACATTCGCCTTCCCCTCGTGGTATGCTATTTCTAAATCGTAGTCTTTAATAAGTTCCAACCACCACCGCTGTCTCAAATTCATCTCCTTCTGAGTGAATATATATTTCAAGCTCTTGTGGTCGGTGAACATTCGACACTTCCGCCCATAAAGATAATGTCTCCATATCTTTAGAGCGAAAACGACCGCTGCCAACTCCAGGTCATGTGTCGGATAATTTTCCTCGTGAGGTTTTAGTTGGCGTGATGCATATGCTACGACTCTCGAGTCTTGCATCAAGACACAACCTAAGCCCTCCTTCGAAGCATCGCTGTATACTTCGAAGTCACCATTCTCTGATGGTAGTGTTAATACGGGTGTGGTTGTGAGTCGTTTCTTCAGCTCTTGAAACGCAGTCTCACACCCTTCGGTCCACTCGTATTTTGCTCCTTTCTTTAGTAGCTGGGTCAAAGGACGTGCAATCCTTGAAAAGTCCTTCACAAATCGTCTATAATACCCGGCTAATCCAAGGAAACTCCTTATTTCCATTGGACTCTTCGGAGTTGCCCACTGCATCACGGCAGAAACTTTTGCCGGATCCACTGATACTCCATCAGCGGATACTATGTGTCCGAGAAATGCCACTTCTTTCAGCCAGAAGTCGCATTTCGACAGCTTGCCGTATAGCTGATTTCTTCGCAAGATTTCTAACACTTGATGTAAGTGTTTTGCATGCTCTTCCTTGCTCTTTGAGTAGATCAGGATGTCGTCGATGAACACTTCGACGCACTGATCTAACAATTCTCGGAACACGTTGTTCATGAGATTCATGAACATGGCCGGAGCATTTGTTAACCCGAAGGATAACACTGTGAACTCGTAATGGCCATATCGCGTTCGGAATGCCGTCTTCGGAATGTCCTTCTCGGCGATCCTCAATTGATGATACCCAGATCGCAAATCGATCTTCGAGAATACTGAAGCTCCCTTCAGTTGATCAAACAGATCCTCTATTCTCGGTAGGGGGTATTTATTCTTAATGGTCACTTGGTTTAGTCCTCGGTAATCTATGCAAAGACGTAGTCCTCCGTCCTTCTTCTTGACAAATAAAACCGGTGCTCCCCAAGGGGACGTACTCGGTCTTATGTAACCTTTTCCTAACAGTTCCTCGAGTTGTTCCTTTAACTCCTTCATTTCCAGTGGTGCCATCCGGTACGGAGCTTTTGAGACAGGCTCTGTCCCCGGAATGAGATTATAGTGAATTCAAGATCTCTCTCAGGTGGCATGCCCGGAACGTCCTCAGGGAACACGTCCGGGTATTCTCTTACCACTGGTATGCTATCAACCTTGTTCTCTTCCGCCTCAAGGTTGTGCACGTAGCACGCATATAGTTCATACCCCTTACGCATCAAGTTACTTAGTTTGAGTGCACTAACGATTTTGTTACTTTTCTTAGGGGGCTGAGAGTAAAAGATGACTCTCTTTCCTCTACTTTTTGACAAGGTGATCTTTTGCTTTTGGCATTCGATTACCGCTTTATACTGGGATAACCAATCCATCCCCAGTATGATGTCAAAGTCTCTTAAGTTAAATTCTACCAAGTTTGCGAAGAATTCTACGTTCTTTATTACTATAGGAATTCCGTTATATCGTTTAGAGCAAGACACTACTTCTCCAGAAGGCAATTGAATTCCTAGGCTAATTCTCTCGCACTTAGGTAGATCTAACTCAGGCACTATCCTTGATGCTATAATTGAGCAGCTAGCTCCAGAATCAAATAGAATTCTAAGGGGCGTATTCAACACATAAAATGTACCTGCCATCACTTCTCCTTGCGCAGGCACGTCCGCTTGGTTCACCACGTTCAGCCTCCCCATAGGGCGTCCCTGATTACCCTGCTGATTCGCATTCGGCTGCTGATTTTGTTGCTGGTTTTGATTCTGAGGGGGCGGAGGTCGTTGGTTCTGGTTCTGGTTTTGCGGCCTATTTTGAGGGGGTCTATACCCTTGGTTATTCCCGTTTCGCCCGTTTTGATTTTGAGGCTGTTCTTGCCCCGCGACCAAATCGTCCCTCTTTGTTATGTTCTCGAGTCTAGTCCGGCAATCCCGTCGAAGGTGACCCATTCGACCGCATCGGTAACAGGCGCCTTGTTGCGGGCATCCCCTTGCCAGATGGGGTCGTCCACATCTCGGGCAAGGCGGTACCGGATCTTCTTGGTTGAATCTCCTCCCAGTGTTGTTTTGTTGGGGCCTATTCGACCCTCTGCGCTGCTCGTTCCTTCCAGTGTTGTTCTCGTTTCTTGAGTCTCGGCTTCTCTTGTCTTGAGGACCCCTGCTGGACTCCCCACTCACCCTTCTCTTCAGCTGCTGCACGCGTGCTACCGCCACGGCGCGGTCATACACAGCTTGCAAATCGGGGTAGTGTACCCGCGATCACCTCGCGCACAGACAGGTTCAGTCCCATTTCGAACTTCTGTGACTTTTCTGCATCAGTAGGCACTAGCCTTGGTGCGAATCTCACCAGCTCCTTGAAGCGTGTGTAGTATTCCTGCACCGTTTGGCCTCCTTGCTTCAGTGACAGGAACTCTTCGTACATGGCAGCTTTAGTACTCAAGGGATAGAATCGATCCCTGAGTAGTTCCATCATCTCCATCCACGAGTAGGTGAAAGTTTTGACAATTTCCGTCACACGAGCATTTGCTTAAAATATACCAGGTTAGATTTATTAAATGAAAAGCGTTATGATTCACGGGAAAGGGTTTAGGGATATATCAAGACTATTAGTCTTTTTATTACTCAAGTGTGGTGCTTGGTTTCAAATGGCGCTGTGGTCCTCCCTGTCATGAAATGTTGACAAATCTCATGGCATAGCCGGGATAGGTTGATCTTCAGCCTGTCACACTGAGGATCCCCGGCAAATATGCCATGATACTTCTCATCAATTCTTGCCATAAGATTTCCTGCCATGAAACTTTTGACAGATTTCCACGACATGAGTATTTTCCGAAAAATCATGATCCTGGTTCAGATTTTATTTAACGAAACCAATTTATGACGGCGGAGTTGTGATTAGGGATATATTTATAAGTAGTCATGTTTTTATTGCTCGTGTTTAAGAAACTGTGGCCCGAAAGCGCACGGTGTCAAAAATTGCAGTAATTTATAGTAAGACCGGATCGTTCACTGGAGGATGTGCGATAGAAGCAGGGCCCACGTCGTTTTACTAGATTTTCCATTCGTATTGCTCAATAGGTTTAAAAGGTGATTAACAACTACTGACATGAATTTAAACTAGGTGACAAAAGCATTTAAATTACTCTACAAAGCGAGTAAGTCTATTCTAGAAAGTGGGTAAAAATTATTCTAGGAATGCGGTAAACATTATCTATGAAAGCAGGGAAAATTTACATTGTGCCAACCGTGAAGCTGAATCACAATGTAGACAGAAAGGACAGGAAGAAAAGAATGAAGATTGGACAAGATTTAGATAAAGCAATACTAAACTTCCATTTTTATATACAGATCTTTGTTTGGGATAATTCTATCAGATAGCTAATTCTCATGCTCTCAATAATGCTTTCCCTTTAACAGACAGGTACTTACAATATGAGTTTACATGTTCTTAAGACCGCAAATTCTAAGATACCACAGATTCGTAACTGCCCTGGCCTGGGTGTGTTACTTCATCTGTGGTGGAAAAGCAACACCCGACACATCATTTATTGAAATGCCAAGTACTACTATCATTCTCCCATGTCACACCCAAAGATTCTAATCGAGTCCTGAACTATCCCTTAACTGTCAATCCTAGTAGCAGTTACACAACTCTCAATACAACCGAGTGACCTCTAATGAAAGCGGTTAAAAGAAAGCAGTAAAGAAAGCATTTAAAACCTATCACTCGGAGGTTTTGAAAATCTGACCCTGGTAGTAAAAGACAGCTCCCCATCAGGATGAAGGAGTACGGATCAAGAATTCCCGGCTCGTGGTGAACCACTAGTGTGTTCACTTTCTTCCGGGTGATTGTGAGATACAAACTAATGAAACGAACTAATGATTTAGTTCGTTCCGGATGCACTCACTCAGGATTCAAAAATAGGCCTTGGCAGAAGAGGATAGCAATTGAAAGAAGACTCAACCCTATCTTAGAAAATAACCAAGGCCTGAGTGATGTTCCTCTGAGATTATTTACTACACTGTATTTGAGTCCAAGTGGACCCCATCTCGGTGTAGCACTCAATCTTAGATTTCCATCAACTAGCAATATTGGAAAATAATGGATTTGAAAATCATTCCCTATCAGGTACTAGATTCTCAGTTAAAACACAGACCCTCTCAGTCTAGGCGAGACCTAATCGCTGAATCTGCTTCTAGTTTCCCAAAATACAACCCTTGACAAAATATGAATTAGTCATAACTGAGGAATTTATCCCTTACTCAGATCCGGATTTTATAAAGAGATTTTTGTTGGGAGTCTATTACGCAATATCTGTTTAAGATCTAGACTTCTATTGTCCAGGGGAAGGATCCCAAAATAATATAGACCACAATAGTACATAATATTATCATGCATAAAGATATAGGGAAGTGTAAAATTAATTGACCCAAAATATAGATGCGGGTCTAGACAGAAGGTGAAACACAAGTATGAAGTGGTCAAGGGACCAAAGTGATGGCAGAATAATCAGGTGGACTGTAAACATCTACTGTCCAATTTCCCAATTACTCGGATGGAGCGAATTTAGACAGCTTAGACCCTATAATGATAGTGTCAATACCAGTTGGGTCACCATTGTCTGTGAATTCGGATAAAAACCTACATGCTTCCCTTCCATAATGATCGTCAATTGGCATTGACTGATGCCCACTGACTCCCGTTACAGATTGGAATTTGGGTTTGGAGATTAAGATAAGAAAAATAAAACTGTGTCTGGATAGGAGTCAGCCGAGCAGCTATTATAACCCCGGATGGGCGAACCGCCAAGGCTTCCACTAACAGTCATCCAGACCATGCAAAATAACACTTAGTAACTAATACCCAGAATACGAGCTAGTTATCCATGAGGGAATACCCGCCAACATTAGTCTGATGTATTCTTTACTAATGGTTCCACACAACACACAAAGACAAAATCAATAAGAAATAAAAGAAGATTCCTTGTATGAGAGACATTGGTTTCTCATGCAAGGTTGTGGATTGGGTCCACAATTGATGGTCTCAAATAATCCTTCCTACCATAATTAATTACAGTCCAGATTATCTGTTTAAGCCATCAAGATTTTGTTTATAGAGGAGTGTTTTAATGGCAATTGAACAAAGGTCCTTTAATCATGATGATTATTGATGTTTGATTATTGCTAATCTTAGTCTTTAATCATCAATGACTCAAGGGTTCAATTAGTTAAGTGATGCAAATGGAGAACCAAAATTTGGGCAGCATAACATGCTATATTGCAATTCCAGAATATTACACCTTAACCCGTGGGGTTATGATGTGAGTGTTGCAATATAATATAGGAAGAGAATGAAGGTTGTTTGAGATTAAAATAGAGAGAAGTGAGTCTTTGTCGCGATACCATAAATTTTGTCGCGGTCCGAGGTCCGCGACATGGGTATCCTGACAAGTTTTTAGAATTTTTGGCAGCATAACGCCTCTTTGTCGCTATGCAAGATTTTGTCGCGGAACGTGGTTCCGCGACAAGAGTGTTTCGCGACAAAGTGTTTTCAGAAAATTCCTAAGGCATTTGAACCTTTGTCGCTATGCATGGAAAGTTTTGTCGCGGAACGTGGCTCCGCGACGAGGTGATTCCGCGACAAAGTGTTCAAAGGATAAGGAACATGGCATAATTTTTCTGTCTCAGAGTGAGATTTTGTCGCGGAACGTGGTTCCACGACAAGATGATTCCGCGACAAAAAGCCATGCAGACAAAATGCAAGAGTTTGGCTCCTTTGTCGCTATGCATGGAAGGTTTTGTCGCGGAACGTGGCTCCGCGACAAGGTGGTCCGCGACAAAGGGTTTTGAATTATGGAGACAAGTGTCTTGAAACACCTTGGTCGCGGAACAACCATTTTGTCGCGGAACGTGGTTCCGCGCCAAAAGGCGGTTGGCGCCCAAGGTGGTTCAGGACAAAAGTCAGAAAAAGCAGAAATGAACAGTGGCATGCAAACAGCGTGATCTCACCCTATTTCAGATCAAAAAGCTATTCTAAGCTAAAAATAAGCAAGAAATATTCAAAATAAGGAAGAACATGCTTAAGCAAAAATAGACAAAGCTGGGCAGAATATTAAAAATAAAGCAAGAGTCCTAATCTAGGGTTTGATCACACATCCACACAACATTATCCATAATATGCCAACAGTAAACATAAAAATAACAAAATAGGGGTCAAATGACCCCGAAATGAAAAAGAAGGCATAAATCCATGGGGTGTGAGACCCATTTCATGATTTGGGACACAAATGATGAATGTTTTCCCATATTATTGAAGGGGTGTTGTTAATACCCATGATTTGGGTATTACAAACCGTAAAACAAAAGTTTTGAAACCAAAATATGGTATAAAAATGGCTATCTAGGTAACTGTGAACAGTAAAAACACTAAACTAAGCTAAACTAAGAGCAAAAATTAAATAATACATGAAAATAAACCTAAACTACTCTACCTAAGGAAGAACTCCTAAGCTTGCCTTCAAGAGAGCTCAACAAAATTCCAATTTTTCCAACCCTTAGCTTATGGGAGACACCTCATATTTATAGAAGTGTAACCCTAAGCCCATGGGCCTTGATTCTAGCCCATTGTGTCTTAAGACATCACACACATCACAGCTTTGTCTCGGAGCATCAAGTTGGTCGCGGAACACACTGCATGTGGCAAGGCTTCTCGACTGGGTCTTGTGTCTCTAATTGGGTGTCTTGGTCGCGGAGTCACGCCTTTGTCGCGGAGCATGCCATCGCGACAAAGGGCTTGGCTGGTTTCCTTCTTCATCTGAGCTGCTTGGTCGCGGAACCCTCCTTTGTCGCGGAACACTGCATCGCGCCAAGGGCTTCCGCGACAGAGGTCTTCCTGGGCCTGCTGGATTGGGCCAGATGGGCTGAAAATGTTCTTTTTGTGGGCTTTTCTATCTTTTTCCCATCTTTTTGTTTCCTTTCCTTTTCTTTTCTTTTTCTCATGTTTTTGGATTTTTCTAACATAAATATGTAATAAAATTACATATTTATGCCTTTTTCACACCAGCTCACTATTTTTACAATTATGCATAAATCAGTCCAATTCGACTGCTTTCTTACTCAATGTAAGACCGGAATGCGATCAAATGCCCGTTTAAGACACGGAAATGGATTGAAAATAATGGTCATTTCTGGCCATTATCAACATCCTCACATTTAATACTGATCGTCCCCGAGCAGTCAGAGTCAATGTTCGTAAGAACACGGACTCTACATATTCAATTCATTTTCGTGGCTTCATAAATCACATCCTCTTTGGATTGGGATAAGATAATCAAAAACTACAAGTATTAAACTCCCTTGATTGCAGTGTTTAATGAAATGATACTTGCTCACTATATCGGGCCTACAAATCAAACATTATTATCAATCCTTCATGAATATCATGTTCGAAAGATGCAAAGATTAAAAATTAGAATTAAGGCATGACATGAACATGTGCAATAAGACAGAGCCTCACATATAAGAGAATCGGAAAGATCACTCACTCTCAATTGGGGTTCAGTCAGTGAACGCTCATAATCGATTTTAATTAAATTGTCCCATAAGCTTGCAATCAGACCAACTCGCCACCGGCTCATTTCTTCAAATCGAGATCATGAGGTCTTATTTAAAGGTTATAACGGGGCATACGGTTGTAACATCAGGTAGGAAAGGGAAATTATTGGGCTAAAAAGTGGCAAGAATTAATCTATCATAACTTGGCATTCTTAATTAGAATTTATGATCATCATTGTTTCTTCCTTTTTGATTTTCTTTTCTATTGCATGACATTAGACTAAGTCTAATTTGCTTTGTCATCTGCAATTTATTTACGTTGAATGAAATTCAACTTTCTCTCTTTTTTTTTTTTTTTTTGAAGCGGTTTATTGAAGTACCGATTAATACTTTTTCTGATGACCACAAATTTAATGCCTTTGATAGAATTCATTCTTGCACACTTGGGTTTGATTTTCTTGGTCTTTTTGTAAGGCTAGGAAAATATAGAGGGTTTCAAAGAAAAATTAGGCTTATAGGCTCAAATTGGTTAATCCTAAAGGGAAAATATTTTTGGGTTTGGATTTCAAAAGAAGGCCAAAAATTTGGGTTTTTCTAAGTGCCTCGATCATATGCTCGATTTTTGGAATATGGCATGGTCTTGAATCGGTCCCAATTGCAAGTTCTAGTTTCCTTTAATCAAAATGATTTACACATCAAAGAAAATAAATGAGTAAAAGTGACTCATGGCTCAAATCTCACAAGGTTGGGTTGATTCATGTCATACAATATTCTCAAATTTAATCAAAGCTTAATTCTAACAATCTATTCAATCGAAATCTCTACATGCAGATTTATTACCCAATAAGCTGATTGCATCATTAAATTTTTATAGCTCAAAATCTTAGGAATTCATGTCATGCATGCTCTCAATTATATTATCCCAATTTAAAAGTTTGAAAATTTAATCACAAGCCTAAATTCAACATGTGAATTTAGAGCAAGTTTATGCATATTTTTGCTGGTTATTCAATTGAAAGCAGTAAAGAAGCACTGCTGACATACTAAGTATGTCAACAGCCTATTTTTGGTCTGACAGTCACTTATTCATCTTGGACTGTACAGACATCTTTTTCGAAAAGGAAAGCAAGTAAAGATCTGTTCAGTGGTCTCAAAAGCTGAGTTCCAATTTAGGGAAAGCATATAAATACATCCGAGGCAAGGGATTCTCGTGCAGTTAGTACGAACCTGCACACACAAAAGGAGGAATCCCTTGCAGATTACCACTACTAAAACGGAAATGAAAGCAAAGCAGGGTAAACTGGGGTTCATCTTTCTTTCTCAGAACAGAAATCTGGCCCAGTGGATGTAACTAGTCAACTCACACCGCAGACACCAGCCATTATGGTTTATCATGGGCTCGTGCCGCCTTGGGCAGTAGATTCTGTCTCCTTGATTAGCCCATAGGTATGGAGTGTCTGGGTTGTCCGTCATCCATCCGAGGACATCGGTAGACGTGTACTGAAGAATTGACCGATCTGTTACCATCCTTTCGATCATTCTGATCCCTTGTTCAACTCGCCTTTCATCCGTCTCACTCATAAGCATCAGTCCCCGGGTGAAGATTGACGCCTTATGGTTGTCCTCAATCCCTGGGCGCAGCAGTTCACAGGCTTGCTCCTCATTCCCTTCTGCAAATGCCATGAGTGCTGGAATGATCTGGAGGTTGAAGTTTCCTGCTGCTGTGCATGTTTGCAGGAATCTCTCCTTCTGCCAACGGATCCTTTCTTGCCCTCTCTTCACAGTGGAGGAGTCAACCTCACATCGCTTGTACACGATGGCAAGGTTTCCAGCGTCTCTGAGCTTCTGGCATATCCGTTGTGCGGCAAACACCTCCCTGATTTCATCCTCTCCTATCCGGGAGAGAATTTCACCAAGGAGTTCGACCGGCAAGTCCAGCAACTTGGTTCCTTCTGGTGCAGGATCTGGAATGGGAGGATTACCCCTGAAAAGATAAGAAGTGATGAATCCAATTTTTATAAATTATTCAAGTTCAGAAACCAACATCCTCACATTTAGAGCTTTGCTCTAGATGTGAGATTATTAAATTTCTGACTTGAATTTTGATTAAAAGCACATGTAAATAATAGTTGGTTTTAATTGGGCTAAGGAGCCCAGAATAAAATAAAATTGGCCATTGGGCCTAAAATCTTTTTTAATGGGCCATTGGGCCCAAAAATTTTCTCAATTTTATTAAACAAGTCCGAGACACTTGTTGGAAGTGGAATGGGATGGACAGATGGAAATGGAATGCTCGAATATTGGAATGTGCAATGGAGACGTGGCGGAACGGATCTGCTATTTCTGGATAGCTTGGACTGTTTGGACAGTTAAAGCATCCAAAAATTTGCAGACACTGTTTTTAGTTTTAAAATGGTTGACTTGTTTTATTTAATAAAAGTGGGATGTGAGTGGTCCCATTTTTGATTTTGAAAAGGATAGCAGTTGGGTGACAAAAACACTGCTATCTTACTCACACTAGTGTTCCATTGGGAACAAAAGGCTCAAGTCAAACATTAAACAAAAATAACTCTTTTTGTCTTTTTCTAAAGGGTTGCTTTTATTAAAAGTGGAAGTTTCTCATTGGGTGTTTGTACTATGTTTCCATAAACAAACAAACATTTATTCCCATGAAATCTTTAACATAGGAACAAATGTGCCCAAAAAGATCTTACCTCTTTTATTACACCAGCTCAACACTGTGCACGTCACATCAAGATCAATCAAACCAATAACATTAAGATATTCAAAACAATACCCAAATGTTCATCAGTTTGTTCTTTCCAGTTTTAAAACTTCAAAATCTTTATCCATTACCAGTTTCAAAATGGGGTTTCAAATGTTTCAAAATGGTGCTCATAACCGAGAGCACTCAAAACCTCCAAAAATCTAAAGTTAAACGTGCGCATTCATCACAGCACACCAAGAGCACAACAAAATAAAAACAAAACAAAGGAGTCCGAACGGGTGCCATGAACATGGCGAAAACAGGGTTTACCCTGCCCTCCTTGGCGCGGGTCTAGGCACGGGTCCAAGATTTGGAAGGAGTCCATGAAATCGGTCCATAGTTTCCCCTTGAGAATGGAGTGCTAAGGTTGCGAAGAACACGTGGTGTTCGTTCGGATGAGAGAAAAATGGGGGAAAGAGGAAGATGAAGAAACTGAAAGAAGTTGAAATGACAAGTGAAAGTGAAAAGAAACTGGAGAGGGTGGGGGGTATAAATACTAGAACTTTTGTCGCGGAATCCGAGACTTTGTCGCGGAACCAGGTTCCGCGACAAGGTATGGCGACATCAGAGAGGTCGCGGAGTCGAGGGTTGGGCGCGGAGTCATGCTCCGCGACAAGGCCATCGCGACAAAGTTCAGTATAGAGACAAGGTCAACGCAGGTCGTGTCGCGGAGCAGGGCTTGGTCGCGGAGTCATGCTCCGCGACAAAGTGCATCGCGACAACCAGCAGAGCGGTGTTATGAAAGGAGAAGGGGGTTTGTCGCGGAAGAGGGCCTGGTCGCGATGCATGACATCGCGACAAAGGACCTTCCGCGACAAAGAATTTTTGAATTTTCAAATTTTCTTGGACTGGGCCCGAGTGTGATGTTGGGCCTGCGTCCATTTTATTTGATTTGGGCTGAATAAATTCAGTCCAAGTAAATTCAAAATGCTGGGCTGAAAATTAAATAATCCACTTCTATAAAATTAGGTTGGGTCAGTTCCATTTATCTGTGAATTTTATTTCGGGTATTGAATTTCTTCAAATTCCGAAAGCGTTTTCTCAGACTTATGGAACTAATCCAACCAAGAACCTGGTTTTTCCATGTTACTCTTATCTGCTCCTTCTTTTTGGTGGTTCCGAACTTCTGCAAGACAGACAAATAAGACGCATTAGATTTTCTCCAAATATCAACATCCTCACATTTAGAGTCTTAGTACTCTAAATGTTTAATTGATCTTTGGGTACTTTCTTGTCGTGAAACAAATACTATAAATATATTATATATATATATATATACAAACTGAAATTTTTGTGTTTTTAAATGCTGTTTCTTATTGAATGTAAGCCGGGTCTGCCACTGCTTGGCTTTCTTTCTCCGGATCGAACTGTCCAAGGTACTCTTTTAATCGTTGTCCATTCACCACTATATCGCCCCTATCAGTTCGAATCCTGACAGCTCCATTCTTGAACACCTCTAGTACTTCATGTGGTCCTTCCCATCTGGATTTGAGCTTTCCGGGGAACAGCTTCAACCTAGTATTGAACAATAACACATGTTGACCAACATAGAAATACTTAGGCTTGATCCGGCGATCATGTAACTTCTGGGTCCGCTCTTTGTAAATTCGAGAGCTTTCATAAGCTTGCACTCGTATTTCCTCAATTTCATTGAGGTCCAACTTACGTTTGCTCTGAGCAACTTTCGGATCGAAGTTAAGCGTTTTAACGGCCCAGTAAGCTTTATGCTCTAGCTCTACAGGCAAATGACAGGCTTTTCCAAAGACCAGCCTGTATGGAGACATCCCGATGGGAGTCTTATATGCTGTGCGGTATGCCCATAGAGCATCATTGAGCTTACGTGCCCAATCCTTACGGGTTATCCCGACAGTGGCTTCGAGTATATGTTTGATTTCGCGGTTGGATACTTCGACTTGACCACTAGTCTGAGGATGGTAAGGCGTGCCTATCTTACGGAGGATCCCATTTTTACTCATTAAAGTTTCAAAACCTTTATTAATAAAGTGTGTTCCTCCATCAGATATCACCACCCTAGGTACGCCAAATCGACTGAAAATGTTGTTCTTGAGGAACTTGATGACTTGGCTACCATCATTGGTCGGTAATGCGACAGCCTCAACCCATTTGGACACGTAATCGACAGCTACCAAGATATAGTAGTTTCCACCAGATGGTGGAAACGGTCCCATGAAGTCAATGCCCCATACATCAAAGATCTCAAGTGTGAGAATCCCTTTTTGGGGCATCTCATCCCTCTTGGAGATGCTTCCTAATCTTTGGCATCTGTCACAACCCTTAACAAAAGTCCTGCAATCCTCATATATGTGAGGCCAATAAAATCCACATTCGAGGACCTTGTGGGCCGTTCGACGGGACCATGGTGACCTCCATATTCTGATTCATGGCATTTTCTGACAATTTGATAGGCTTCATGCTCGGTCACACATCGCCTGATTATTCAATCAGGGCAGTGTTTGAAGAGATAAGGTTCTTCCCAGAAGTAACTTAATACATCTCGTTTGAACTTATTCCTCTGATGATAGTTCGAAAACTGTGGGGTTATTCCGCATGCCAAGAAGTTAGCGATGTCGGAAAACCATGGACAAGCTTGATTATGCAGATGCAACGCGAACAACTGTTCATCCGGAAACTCTTCATTGACGGCTTTTTCCTTTTTATCATTATCTAATCGAGATAAGTGGTCAGCAGCACCATTATCTCGACCTCGCCTATCTTTTATTATGATGTCGAATTCTTGCAGCAAAAGTACCCACCTGATTAATCGAGGTTTTGCATCTTGTTTGCTAAACAAGTATCTCAATGCTGTATGATCGGTGTATACTATGGTCTTCGTACCTATTAGATACTGTCTGAACTTGTCAAACGCGAAGACTACAGCATACATCTCTTTCTCCGTTGTGGTGTAGTTAACTTGGGCCTCATTCAAGGCATGACTTGCGTAATGAATTACGCAGTGTCTCCCATCCTTATGTTGTCCAAGAACTGCGCCCATGGCGAGACCACTAGCATCGCACATTACCTCGAAAGGCAGTGACCAATCGGGTGGTTGCACTATCGGTGCAGAAACCAACATCTTCTTGAGCGTGTCAAAGGCTTGGACACACGCTTCATTTATTAAGAAAGGATTTTCTTTACAAAGCAGATTAGTGAGCGGCTTGGCAATTTTAGAGAAATCCTTAATGAATCGCCGGTAAAAACCGGCATGCCCTAAGAAGCTCCTAACTGATTTGATCGAGTTAGGAAGAAGGAGATTAGAAATGATAGAAACTTTGGCTGGATCAACTTCGATGCCTGCACGAGAAATGCGATGACCTAACACTATGCCCTCAGTGACCATAAAATGACACTTTTCCCAATTTAAAACCAAGTTAGTGTCCTCACACCTCTTTAAGATCTTAGCAAGATTGGTCAAACAATCTTCGAACGTATCTCCATATACAGAGAAGTCATCCATGAAAACCTCAATGCATTTTTCGATAAATTCGGAGAAAATAGACATCATGCATCTTTGAAAAGTAGCAGGTGCATTGCACAAACCAAAAGGCATCCGTCGATAGGCAAAAGTGCCGTACGGGCAAGTAAAAGTGGTTTTATCATGGTCTTCACTAGAAATGACAATCTGATTATAACCAGAATAACCATCCAGAAAGCAATAAAACTCTCTCCCTGCCAACCTCTCAAGCATTTGATCAATGAATGGCAATGGAAAATGGTCCTTGCGTGTGGCCTCGTTCAGCTTCCGGTAGTCGATACAAACTCTCCATCCGGTTACTGGCCTGGTTGCAACCTCTTCTCCTTGCTCATTCTTGGTTATGCACATCCCTCCTCGTTTGGGTACGACCTGCACTGGCTAACCCATTTGCTATCAGAGATAGGATAGATTATACCAGCATCTAAGAGCTTGATAACTTCTTTCCTTACCACTTCTTGCAAAAGGGGATTCAATCGCCTCTGAGGTTGACGGGAGGGTTTAAACTCTTCTTCCATTAGAATCCTGTGCATGCAAATAGAAGGGCTTATTCCTTTTATATCAGAAATGGTCCAACCTATTGCATGTACATGTTTCTTAAGAACGACCACCAGAGCATTTTCTTGCTCTTGGGAGAGCTTAGCCGAAACAATCACGGGTAACTTTTTATGTTCTGCGAGAAACGCATACTTGAGATGATCGGGTAATGTTTTAAGTTCAAGCTCTGGTGGACATTCAACGGAAGGGAGTAGTTTGCGAGAAATGGGTAGTGGGAGAACAGATTTACCTTCGGGATCCTGCATCAGTACAGGATCCTCTTCTTCCTCTTGGTTGGCGTCATAATGGAATTCGATGCCGTCAAACTCCTCCAGATCCCCTGTTTCGGGATCGGCAAAGTGAACGGCTTTGCATCCTTTGTGCTCCACGCCGGCAGGCTTCAGTACCTGCTTTGATGGTTCATCCAGCATCATTTCACAATCAAGTTCAGAGTCAAGCTTTTCCCTAACTATTACATTTTCAAATGAAAAACAAGAACTGTCATTCGGAAATTTCTGCAATTTCTCCATATCAAAGATGATCTCCTCGCCATCGACCCTTAAGGTGACTTTTCCGGATTTGGCGTCAATCAGTGCACCACCAGTGGCTAGAAATGGGCGTCCAAGGATAAGCGGTATTTCAGAATCCTCTTCAATGTCGAGGATGATGAAGTCGACCGGGAAAAGAATCTGCCCGGTTTTGACTACAACATCCTTAAGGATTCCTACGGGCTGAGTGATTGATCTGTCTGCGAGCTGTAGTCTCATCTTGATCGGCTGAATTTCTCCAAGCTTAAGGCGAATAGCCATAGCTAGTGGCATCACATTGATGCTTGATCCTAGATCACAAAGCCCCATACTCACTTTGGCCTTTCCGAATTGTACTGGAAGTGTGCAACATCCGGGGTCCTCCTTCTTTTCAGGCATTCTCCTCTGAACGATGGCACTGCATGTGCTGTTGAGAATAATTACCTCTTCCTGCTCAACCTGCCTTTTTCCTGAAATCAATTCTTTCAAGAACTTAGCATAGATGGGCATTTCGGAAATCATTTCTGTGAGAGGAATGGTTATCTCTACAGACTTTAATCGTTGCAGAAATTTCTTGAATTTAAGATCATGTTCTTTATTTTTAAGACGTGCAGGATAAGGAATCCTGGGCATGTACTTGTTATTAGCAATTTTTGGTGGTGAGGGGAAGGAAGTTGTACCTTCACCTGTACCCTTATCTGTTTCAGCCATTTCAGGCGCAGCTTCAGTCTGCAATTCGGCTGTCTCTTTTTCCGCTTCTTTCTCATGATCAGCTTCTTTACCAGCATTGTCAACACTATCATCTTCCTCACATTCCGCTCCAGTATCTGCTCCCTTTGGTCCAGCTAGTACTCTCCCAGATTTCAAGGTTATTGCCTTGCATTGCGGGTTCTTTTCCGCGGTGCTTGGCAACATTCCTTTGTCCCTTTTCTGCATCTCATTAGCCATCTGTGTAACTTGGGTCTCCACATTTCTGATGGAGGCTTGCAGTTGATTGTTGATCTCTTTCTGACTAGTGATGAAATCAGTCATCAAATTCTCAAGCCTTGAAGGAGGCTTTTGATTCTGATTCTGATTTTGATTCTGATTCTGATTCCATTGGCCTTGGTTTGGGACAAACTGAGGCTGGAAACTCTGATTGGGCTGAAAGTTCTGGAAATTCTGAGGCGGCCTCTGCTGGATTTGAGGTTGGAAACCTGGATTCTGAAAATGTTGGCCCCTGTTCTGATTGAATCCCTGATTCTGCTGAGGGTTGAACTGCTGTTGCTGTGGCTTGTTCAAGAGATGTGAATTCAAGGCGTTGTTGTTTGAGTAAGACAAATTCGGGTGTCTATTTGGAAAAGCTCCTGCATAGTTACAGCTCTCAGCTGTGATTTGCTCGCATGTGTCAGTTGCATGAGCACCTTGACACAGTCCACAGATCACATCAGTTTGCTGTCCCTGCGCAGAACTTCCAACTCCTTGATTTACAGACAACGCTGCCACTTGCTCTTGAAGCTTTTCAATGTCTGACTTCTCTACTGTACTCACAGCACATAGACCACGAGGGGGAGTGAGATTACCATCATCAGTCAGAACGGAACGGTTTACACTCATGGCTTCAATCTTTGCCCAGGCTTGGTCCATCGGTATGTAGAGCAAATGTTGACCACCAGCAGCATCGAGCATGGATTTCCATGCTGGGGTCAGACCACTGTAGAACTTCCTCAATCTCTCCCAGTCATGGAAGCCATGTTGAGGGCACTTTCTGAGTAGGTTGAAGAATCTTTCCTTTGCATCATACAAGGACTCGTCTGGTTTCATTTTGAATTCCGCAATTTTCGAGCGGCATTCATCCACCTTGGACTCCGGGAAGTATTTTGCTAGGAAGTTTCTGATCACATCTTCCCATGTAGACTTCTGATTTACGGGCAGTGACTTGTACCATGTTCGTGCTCCGCTTGTCAGAGAGAAGGGAAATAGCCTTAGTCGAATAGTGTTTGCGGGTACATCACGATTTTTGATCGTGTCACACAATTCTAGGAAGGTTTGCAGGTGATCATGGGGGTCTTCATGGCTTGCTCCGGCAAACTGGTTGCTCTGGACTAGATTGATTAGGGCCGGTTTCAATTCAAAGTTCCTAGCCAAGAATGGAGCTTGTCCAGGAATATTCAGATATGGCTCTAAAATCGGCTGCATGTAATCAGCAGCAGCTGCTGCTTGATGATTGTTCTCAGGCCCGCCTTGGTACTGCAGTGGGTAGTAGTTCTGAGGCATGAAATAGTTCCTCGGATCATTGAAATCATTCGGATTCGGGGGATTCTGATGGGGGTTATGGTATTGCTGATTTTGTTGGTTTTGGAAATTTTGCTGATTTGGTTGGTTCTGGTTGTTTGGTGGGTTTTGATGGTTCGGATTGGGAGGGGGTGCCTCGAAGTGCTGCTGTTCCATGTTTGGTGGGTTCCCACATCCTTGTATGATCTGGGGAGGGGGATCATCCAAATCATCGTGATCAGCATCTTCGGGGTCTTCCTCAATGTTGTGAAGTGGGAGATTGGGTTGAATGATTGGTGGGATGTCAGGGTTTGCCATCTAGGAAATATCGCTGCTGGTGCTTGGCGAAAGTAGTGCATGTCGTTCCCGTTCCCTTCTTCGTTTAGTCTCCGCCCTAAGACGTCGAGCTGTCTTTTCTATCTCTGAATTAAACGGGATCTCGGCTGGCGTCTGCTTCCTCCTTTGCATAGAACAACGGCTTCAATAATGACAGTACCTGTACAATCCCCAGGTTAGAAGTGGTTCTGAAGGTGAATATTTATAATTATATGTATAAGCTAATCTAGGAGCAATGAGAAATGTAATTCTCTAAATAAAACGGCGCTGCATCCTCCCCGGCAACGGCGCCATGAAACTTTTGACAATTTCCGTCACACGAGCATTTGCTTAAAATATACCAGGTTAGATTTATTAAATGAAAAGCGTTATGATTCACGGGAAAGGGTTTAGGGATATATCAAGACTATTAGTCTTTTTATTACTCAAGTGTGGTGCTTGGTTTCAAATGGCGCTGTGGTCCTCCCTGTCATGAAATGTTGACAAATCTCATGGCATAGCCGGGATAGGTTGATCTTCAGCCTGTCACACTGAGGATCCCCGGCAAATATGCCATGATACTTCTCATCAATTCTTGCCATAAGATTTCCTGCCATGAAACTTTTGACAGATTTCCACGACATGAGTATTTTCCGAAAAATCATGATCCTGGTTCAGATTTTATTTAACGAAACCAATTTATGACGGCGGAGTTGTGATTAGGGATATATTTATAAGTAGTCATGTTTTTATTGCTCGTGTTTAAGAAACTGTGGCCCGAAAGCGCACGGTGTCAAAAATTGCAGTAATTTATAGTAAGACCGGATCGTTCACTGGAGGATGTGCGATAGAAGCAGGGCCCACGTCGTTTTACTAGATTTTCCATTCGTATTGCTCAATAGGTTTAAAAGGTGATTAACAACTACTGACATGAATTTAAACTAGGTGACAAAAGCATTTAAATTACTCTACAAAGCGAGTAAGTCTATTCTAGAAAGTGGGTAAAAATTATTCTAGGAATGCGGTAAACATTATCTATGAAAGAAGGGAAAATTTACATTGTGCCAACCGTGAAGCTGAATCACAATGTAGACAGAAAGGACAGGAAGAAAAGAATGAAGATTGGACAAGATTTAGATAAAGCAATACTAAACTTCCATTTTTATATACAGATCTTTGTTTGGGATAATTCTATCAGATAGCTAATTCTCATGCTCTCAATAATGCTTTCCCTTTAACAGACAGGTACTTACAATATGAGTTTACATGTTCTTAAGACCGCAAATTCTAAGATACCACAGATTTGTAACCGCCCTGGCCTGGGTGTGTTACTTCATCTGTGGTGGAAAAGCAACACCCGACACATCATTTATTGAAATGCCAAGTACTACTATCATTCTCCCATGTCACACCCAAAGATTCTAATCGAGTCCTGAACTATCCCTTAACTGTCAATCCTAGTAGCAGTTACACAACTCTCAATACAACCGAGTGACCTCTAATGAAAGCGGTTAAAAGAAAGCAGTAAAGAAAGCATTTAAAACCTATCACTCGGAGGTTTTGAAAATCTGACCCTGGTAGTAAAAGACAGCTCCCCATCAGGATGAAGGAGTACGGATCAAGAATTCCCGGCTCGTGGTGAACCACTAGTGTGTTCACTTTCTTCCGGGTGATTGTGAGATACAAACTAATGAAACGAACTAATGATTTAGTTCGTTCCGGATGCACTCACTCAGGATTAAAAAATAGGCCTTGGCAGAAGAGGATAGCAATTGAAAGAAAACTCAACCCTATCTTAGAAAATAACCAAGGCCTGAGTGATGTTCCTCTGAGATTATTTACTACACTGTATTTGAGTCCAAGTGGACCCCATCTCGGTGTAGCACTCAATCTTAGATTTCCATCAACCAGCAATTTTGGAAAATAATGGATTTGAAAATCATTCCCTATCAGGTACTAGATTCTCAGTTAAAACACAGACCCTCTCAGTCTAGGCGAGACCTAATCGCTGAATCTGCTTCTAGTTTCCCAAAATACAACCCTTGACAAAATATGAATTAGTCATAACTGAGGAATTTATCCCTTACTCAGATCCGGATTTTATAAAGAGATTTTTGTTGGGAGTCTATTACGCAATATCTGTTTAAGATCTAGACTTCTATTGTCCAGGGGAAGGATCCCAAAATAATATAGACCACAATAGTACATAATATTATCATGCATAAAGATATAGGGAAGTGTAAAATTAATTGACCCAAAATATAGATGCGGGTCTAGACAGAAGGTGAAACACAAGTGTGAAGTGGTCAAGGGACCAAAGTGATGGCAGAATAATCAGGTGGACTGTAAACATCTACTGTCCAATTTCCCAATTACTCGGATGGAGCGAATTTAGACAGCTTAGACCCTATAATGATAGTGTCAATACCAGTTGGGTCTCCATTGTCTGTGAATTCGGATAAAAACCTACATGCTTCCCTTCCATAATGATCGTCAATTGGCATTGACTGATGCCCACTGACTCCCGTTACAGATTGGAATTTGGGTTTGGAGATTAAGATAAGAAAAATAAAACTGTGTCTGGATAGGAGTCAGCCGAGCAGCTATTATAACCCCGGATGGGCGAACCGCCAAGGCTTCCACTAACAGTCATCCAGACCATGCAAAATAACAATTAGTAACTAATACCCAGAATACGAGCTAGTTATCCATGAGGGAATACCCGCCAACATTAGTCTGATGTATTCTTTACTAATGGTTCCACACAACACACAAAGACAAAATCAATAAGAAATAAAAGAAGATTCCTTGTATGAGAGACATTGGTTTCTCATGCAAGGTTGTGGATTGGGTCCACAATTGATGGTCTCAAATAATTCTTCCTACCATAATTAATTACAGTCCAGATTATCTGTTTAAGCCATCAAGATTTTGTTTATAGAGGAGTGTTTTAATGGCAATTGAACAAAGGTCCTTTAATCAAGATGATTATTGATGTTTGATTATTGCTAATCTTAGTCTTTAATCATCAATGACTCAAGGGTTTAATTAGTTAAGTGATGCAAATGGAGAACCAAAATTTGGGCAGCATAACATGCTATATTGCAATTCCAGAATATTACACCTTAACCCGTGGGGTTATGATGTGAGTGTTGCAATATAATATAGGAAGAGAATGAAGGTTGTTTGAGATTAAAATAGAGAGAAGTGAGTCTTTGTCGCGATACCATAAATTTTGTCGCGGTCCGAGGTCCGCGACATGGGTATCCTGACAAGTTTTTAGAATTTTTGGCAGCATAACGCCTCTTTGTCGCTATGCAAGATTTTGTCGCGGAACGTGGTTCCGCGACAAGAGTGTTTCGCGACAAAGTGTTTTCAGAAAATTCCTAAGGCATTTGAACATTTGTCGCTATGCATGGAAATTTTTGTCGCGGAACGTGGCTCCGCGACGAGGTGATTCCGCGACAAAGTGTTCAAAGGATAAGGAACATGGCATAATTTTTCTGTCTCAGAGTGAGATTTTGTCACGGAACGTGGTTCCACGACAAGATGATTCCGCGACAAAAAGCCATGCAGACAAAATGCAAGAGTTTGGCTCCTTTGTCGCTATGCATGGAAGGTTTTGTCGCGGAACGTGGCTCCGCGACAAGGTGGTCCGCGACAAAGGGTTTTGAATTATGGAGACAAGTGTCTTGAAACACCTTGGTCGCGGAACAACCATTTTGTCGCGGAACGTGGTTCCGCGCCAAAAGGCGGTTGGCGCCCAAGGTGGTTCAGGACAAAAGTCAGAAAAAGCAGAAATGAACAGTGGCATGCAAACAGCGTGATCTCACCCTATTTCAGATCAAAAAGCTATTCTAAGCTAAAAATAAGCAAGAAATATTCAAAATAAGGAAGAACATGCTTAAGCAAAAATAGACAAAGCTGGGCAGAATATTAAAAATAAAGCAAGAGTCCTAATCTAGGGTTTGATCACACATCCACACAACATTATCCATAATATGCCAACAGTAAACATAAAAATAACAAAATAGGGGTCAAATGACCCCGAAATGAAAAAGAAGGCATAAATCCATGGGGTGTGAGACCCATTTCATGATTTGGGACACAAATGATGAATGTTTTCCCATATTATTGAAGGGGTGTTGCTAATACCCATGATTTGGGTATTACAAACCGTAAAACAAAAGTTTTGAAACCAAAACATGGTATAAAAATGGCTATCTAGGTAACTGTGAACAGTAAAAACACTAAACTAAGCTAAACTAAGAGCAAAAATTAAATAATACATGAAAATAAACCTAAACTACTCTACCTAAGGAAGAACTCCTAAGCTTGCCTTCAAGAGAGCTCAACAAAATTCCAATTTTTCCAACCCTTAGCTTATGGGAGACACCTCATATTTATAGAAGTGTAACCCTAAGCCCATGGGCCTTGATTCTAGCCCATTGTGTCTTAAGACATCACACACATCACAGCTTTGTCTCGGAGCATCAAGTTGGTCGCGGAACACACTGCATGTGGCAAGGCTTCTCGACTGGGTCTTGTGTCTCTAATTGGGTGTCTTGGTCGCGGAGTCACGCCTTTGTCGCGGAGCATGCCATCGCGACAAAGGGCATCGCGACAAAGGGCTTGGCTGGTTTCCTTCTTCATCTGAGCTGCTTGGTCGCGGAAACCTCCTTTGTCGCGGAACACTGCATCGCGCCAAGGGCTTCCGCGACAGAGGTCTTCCTGGGCCTGCTGGATTGGGCCAGATGGGCTGAAAATGTTCTTTTTGTGGGCTTTTCTATCTTTTTCCCATCTTTTTGTTTCCTTTCCTTTTCTTTTCTTTTTCTCATGTTTTTGGATTTTTCTAACATAAATATGTAATAAAATTAATATTTATGCATTTTTCACACCAGCTCACTATTTTTACAATTATGCATAAATCAGTCCAATTCGACTGCTTTCTTACTTAATGTAAGACCGGAATGCGATCAAATGCCCGTTTAAGACACGGAAATGGATTGAAAATAATGGTCATTTCTGGCCATTATCAGTAGGGCTCGTCATCTTCCGTCAGTTTGGCTTGCGTCGCCTGCCACCAGTCGTCAGCTTCGCCTCCCAAGTAGTATGAGGCGACATGCACTCTTTCTCCTTCCGGACATTTAACTGCTCCCAGCAGCTTGTCGAAGGTCCGGATCCACTCTTCCAGTTTAGCTGGATCCTCCTCACCAGCATAGTGGGGCGGCTGGTAAGGATTCACCATCGCCAGGTAGTTAGGGCGAGCTTGGGGCGGAGGTACCGCCGCAGCTTGACCCTGGTTGACTTGAGCGTTTCCGAGCGCAATCAACACCTCCTCTATCGTCCTAAGACGATCGCCCACATTGTTCGGTGCGGGGGCGTCCTGCGCACCTTGGGGTTGTTCCATCTCAGGTTGAATCGGTTCCGTATCGTTTGGTAGCGTCCCAGTAGGAGTTTCGGTAGTAGTTTGGGGAGCGGTTTGAGTCCTTCCTCTTCCTCTGGGTGCCATTCTGGTACAAATGGGATAGATTAGGACTGGTGAATTTAGCATATAGTCTAAGCAATTTCTAATAATGTATATGTGTGTTGCAATTTAGCACGTGGTGCTTTGTTCAAACTAAGAAGCGTCGTAAGCTTCGGGGTTTTATTTTATTTCGAATTTTTTTTTTCGGCTGTACGGACAGATCTGTCCGTTTTTTTTTTTCGATTTATTACAAATAAATCGGGCATTTTATTTCCTCAAAAGAAATTTTAGTACAAAAGCCGAAATATTTTCCTAGCAAAATAGTATCTAACAGTAGAATCTCTAGTGTCTCATGACGTCCTCCGGTGGGGTAGCAGGATCTTCCTCCTCCGAACTCGGCGGCAGTAGCTCGTCAAAGATAGTGTTTAAGTCTTGCCCGTGGGCATCGATGTATTCCTTTAGTATTAAGTTTTGTGTAGTGAGGGTTTGGACTTGGCGTTCGAGTTGGTTTATGCGGTGATGATCCGCCTCTCTCAAGTTGCCCATGTGATGTAAATTGGCCTCCAATTGAGCCATACGGTACTTCATTTGCTCTAGGGTTTGGTGGGAATCGAGATGAATGCTCATCATCTTGACCATCAACTGCATCATGTCTTGACTAGCCATCTAGCGCAAGCAAGAGATCTAAGTTAATATTCGCCAAGATTCTAGGTTCATAGAAGAGATGCAATATGCAAATGCAAATGATGATTCCCCCCAAAAATAATAATTTAATGCACCATATATGTATATATTTTTCCATGGGGTTTAAAATAAAAAATTTCCATGGGAATAATACTTTAATATTTAAAATAATAGTCAAAATACTAATAATAGTTTAAAAATAGTAATGGTTTAAAAATAGTAGTTTTAAAAATAGTCGGGCTCTGATACCAACTTGTAACACCCCGGTTTTTGGTCACCCAGGTCGGGATGTCACCGCCACATCCCCCTAGTAAGACACGGTTTCTCCGAGCTTACTAAAGAGATGCAAGGCTAGGTATTGCAGTATTTAAAACATTTAAATCATTCAAGATAGCCCATTCAACATAATTGGAAAATAATAATAGTATAGCGCAGCGGAAATAAATGGTTTAGTACAGTATCGTAGCGGAAAATATAAATAGGGCCGACATGGCCAAAACACGGGTTAAACAGGCCCGTTCATAATATAGTCTAAAGTATGAATTCAAAAGCAAAATAGTGTTTCCCAAAATCCCATGCATGAAACGTGCTCACACATGCTCATTCCACATATTCTGTAAGAAAAGGAATAAAAACGGTTTTGGTCAGCAAACTTGCTGAGTAAGTTAACACATGCATGATCGTAGGGTTTAAAAGCCATTAACTTTAATAATTTAATAAAAGCATGATAATAACATAATGTTTAATTTAATCTAATCAACTATCCAATAGCATAATTTATTTCAGGGCTCTATTTAATAACACATATCGTATGGTTTAGAATAATAGCCATAATTTAAAGAAAGCATTTAAATAATTTAATTGGACAACAACATGATTTAATATAATTTAATTTAGTTTAGTATCCCCATTACATCCCCGATTTGGTATTTCAAAGTTTCATGATAGCATCGCGATGTCAACAAGTTTAGCCGGTAGCCCGGCCGCCGCAACCGTATCAGCCATACCCAGTACCACTCCGGAGCCTCGGGAAACCCATACGGATATTCACGAGAGTGTAGGCTCTATATTTCGCCGTTTTGGCAATATCACATTTCAAGTTTAGCGCGCGGGGTCACCATCGTCCATTAAGGCACGAAGTGAAGCAGTTAGGGGGCACCCTGCAGAGCACTCACCCCTAATTTTAATTTATCAAGTTTGTAAGGGGATTTAATTTTAAAAATCTGACTTCAATTGTATTTATTTAAAAATAATATCTCAACTCATTTCAACCCTAAAGGTTAATTCCATGTTTCATCAAGATTTCAAGATTTTGTTTCCGGTAAACCACAGTTTACTCTAAAATTCGTCTAAAATCAAATTTAATTCCAAAAATTCCAAAATTTCATATCTGACTCAGAAACGTCAAGATCTACAACTTTCGTGTTTTAACTTTTTCAATCCGAGATACCTAAGTAGGTCAAAATCACCAATTTTCGCATAAGAACAATTCTGTCCGAGTTTAATGTATCACAGTTTAAAGATTTTGAATTCTACCATAGCAATTCAACTCCAAATTTGATGAAATTTGACAGAGATCATATTAAGACAAATATCTACGACTTTCATGTTCGGCCAAAGATCTATAACAGTCTAGATCCTATGTCAAAAACGTGATCAAGATCATTCCTAAGTTCTGTCCAAGATTTCAAGATCTAGATTCAAACAGTTCGGTTTCGGTGGATTTTCACATATCAAATCGACTCCAAAAATTCTCAAAAATTTACAGTAGCTAGATCTAAGTCTTAGGAACGTTTTTCTTGTTTTAAGTTTCTCCGTTTGAATTCGTTTTAAGGTTCGGAAAAATTCATCAAATCTGTTGCGTCGGTAGAAAGTATAAATTGACAGATTTTCGATTTCTTGTTAATCTTTTAGTTTTGAATGTTTTAATTCATCCCAAAACCATGTAAGAGTTAACTTACAGAGTTTATGAACGTCCGGGATCGTCTATTCGAAGGCGTGGCTTCCAGTCCACCGTTTCTCCTCTCCGTTCGTCGGGTTCTACGATCTAGATCCAATACGAGGTGTAGAAGAGAAAAGAAGAAGATTAGGATTCGTTTTCGAATCGTTTATTGAACAAGGATTGGATCGAGACTTACCACGACTATGGAGATCTGTAGAAATTTCGTCCAACAGCGTTCGTCTTGGTTTCGTGCCTCCGACGACTCCGGATTTAGGGTTTCGAATGTGTAGAAGGTTGTAGGGTTTCGTAAAAGTATTTGGAGCTCCTAGGAGGTCTTATTTATAGATTTCCAGGTCCTAGGGCGTCCAACATCTGACCTAAGGGTCTTGGGTCGAGAGATGTTCAACCGAAAGTCGAAAAATCCGCGTTCGGGCGAGAGATTCACGCGACGGGCAAATCTGTCGTGTGGCGCGGTCGTGGCGCGCCCAATGCCTTGGGACCGCGCGGCCACCGCGCCGACTTCGCCTGGACTTCGGTCCGGGCGGGTCGTGCGATCCGTCGTGCTTTTCCGCCTCTCTTTCGGGTTTCTATCCCTCTATGCTCCCGAATTCCGACTTTCGGGGTATCATCGGGTTTCTACTTTCTCTCTAAATTTTTACTCGGGTCTAATTGAATGTTTGGACTTGAATTCTCGAGTTCATTAGTGTCGGGTTTCGGTGTACAATTTATTTATCCTTAATCAATTCTTTTATTTAATTAAATTCCTTTAATTCCTTTTTAAGTTAAATCTCATTTTCTCATTTCCTTATCTTTATTTATTTATTTATTTGCTGGATTCATTTATTAATTTATGGTATTTATTTTATTTATTATTTATTTATTAAATTATTGTTTTATTTTATGATGGAAAATTCACGGGTATTACACGACGAGACCTAGAATTTCAAGTGGGAGATAGGGTCATGCTAAAGATATCACCCATGAAGGGGGTGATGCGCTTTGGCAAACGAGGAAAGTTGAGTCCTCGATACATCGGACCTTACGAAATTCTAGAACGAGTCGGAACTCTAGCCTATCGACTGGCTTTACCGCCACAATTAGATCGAGTTCATAATGTCTTCCATGTCTCACAACTAAAGAAGTATGTGCCGGACCCGACACATGTACTTCAACCGGAGATAATTGAGCTCGATGAGGATTTGACTTATGAAGAAGTCCCAGTGCGTATTCTCGACACTAAGGAACGAGTAACGAGGAATAAAACCGTCAAAATGGTCAAAGTTCTTTGGTCGAACCACGAAAGTGAGACGACAACTTGGGAAGTATAATCCGACATGAGAGAACGATACCCGACATTGTTCCAAACCGATACCGACACAGTTATGGGGACATAATTGCAATCTTAAGGGGGAGAGGATGTCATACCACCTATTTTTCGTGCATCTTTGTAAACTTTTGAACTACGTTATGGCTTGATCCCTTCACCGGGTACGTAGGCAGCTTAGAAGTCTTAATTCTAAGTTCAGTCACAAAGTAATAAAATAAATAAAAAGACCTTAGCACGAGAAAAGACGAAACACAACTTCGAGGACGAAGTTGATTCTTAAGGAGGGTAGACTGTAATACCCGAGAATTTTCCAACATAAAATAAAACAATAAATAAAATAAATACCATAAATAAATAAATCCAGCAAATAAATAAATAAATAAAGATAAGGAAATGAGAAATGAGATTTAACTTAAAAAGGAATTAAAGGAATTTAATTAAATAAAAAGGATGGATTAAAGGTAAATAAATTATACACCGGAACACGACACCAATGAACTCGAGAATTCGAGTCCAAACATCCAATTAGACCCGAGTAAAAACTTAGAGAGAAAGTAGAAACCCGAAGAGACCCCGATGATCATAAAACGGGAGCATAGAGGGATAGAAGTCCGAAAGAGAGGAGGGAAAGCACGACGGATCGCACGACCCGCCCGGGCCGAAGTCCAGGCGAAGCCGGCGCGGTGGCCGCGCGGTCGAAGAAGGGGGAGCGCGCCACGACCGCGCCACGCGACAGATTCGCCCGTTGCGTGAATCTCTCGCCCGAACGCGGATTTTTCGACATTCGGTTGAACATCTATCAGCTCAAGACCCTTAGAGGCGGACTTGGACGTCCTCCTAGGTCCTAACCTCTATAAATAACTCTCTTGACTGACCCTAAACCCTTTTCAACACCCTATGATACTCTCTATACACAAAACCCTAGATCCGGAAGTCTACGAAGGCATCAAAAACCAAGGCAACAGCTTTTGGACGAAAATCAAAGGATCTCCGACGTGTGGTAAGTTCTAGTCCATCAGATTCTTTTTAGTTTCAATCCGAAAACGGATTCTTTTGGAATTAAATCTGAATTTAGACGAATTTTAGAGTAAACTGTGGTTTACCGGAAATCAAATCTTGAAATCTTGTTGAAACATGGAATTAACCTTTAGGGTTGAAATAAATTGAAATATTATTTTTAAATAAATAAAAATTGAAATCAGATTTTTGAAGTTAAATCCCCTTACAAACTTGATAAATTAAAATTAGGGGTGAGTGTTCTGCAGGGTGCCCCCTAACGATTCACTTCGTGCCTTAATGGACGATGGTGACCCCGCGCGCTAAAATTCAGATATGATATTGCCAAAACGGCATGAGATATAGAACCTACACTCTCGAGAATATCTACATGGGTTTCCCGAGGCTCCGGAGTGGTACTGGGTATGGCTGATACGGTTGCGGCCGCCGGGCTACCGGCTAGACTTGTTGAGATTGCGATGCAATCGTGAAATACCTGAAATACTAAATCTGGGATGTAATGGGGAAAATAAATTAAATTAAATTAAATTAGGGTTGTTGTCCAATTAAATTATTTAAATGCTTTATTTAAATTATGGCTTTTATTTTAAGTCATGTGAAAGGTGTTGTTCAATAAAGCCCTGAATTAAATTATGCAATTGGATAGTTGTTTAGATTAAATTGAGTTATTATGTTTATTATCATGTTTTTATTTAAATATTAAATTAATGGCTTTTAAACCCTACGATCATGTCTGTGTTAACTTACTCAGCAAGTTGTGCTGACCAAACCATTTTTACTCCTTTTTCTTACAGAGTATGTGGAATGAGCATGCATGAGCACGATTCATGCATGGGATTTTGGGAACATTATTTTGTTTTAATTTCGTACATTAGACTATATTATGAACGGGCCTGTTTAACCCGTGTTTTGGCCATGTCAGCCCTCTTTACATTTTCCGCTGCAATACTATACTTAAATATTATTTCCGCTGCGCTATGATATTATTATTTTCGAGCTATATTGTATGGGCTGTTTTGAATGCTTTAAATGTTCTAAATACTGCAATACCTAGCCTTGCATCTCTTTAGTAAGCCGGAGAAACCGTGTCTTACTAGGGAGGTGTGGCGGTGACACCCCGACCTGAGTTATCAAAAACCGGGGTGTTACATTGATCGTGAAAAATTATTGGAGAATATGCGAAGAGAAGAAGGAGCTTATAAGAAGGCTCAAGCTGAAAATGCAAAAATCAAGAAGCAATCTACTGGCAAAACTGCTAAGCAGGCTACTGAGAGCCTGTCAAAAATCCGTTCCTTAATTTTTCATCTTTCTGAAAATTTTTATGAATTTGATCATGGTACTCCATCTAACTTGGTTAATTTTTCTACAGTTACCCATGAAGATCATGATGAAAATTTTCTAAACAATTCGGGTAAAAATTTTTCGGTAAATGACAAAATCGATTTATCTAAAAGTTGTCATTTGTTTTGCAGGAAATTAAAAGCTGGAGCTGAGCTGGAGCACATTATGAATTTCACATTTGAAGCAGGATCTGAGAAATATATCTGCTCCATGGATAACATTTCTAATGAATTTCTAGCCCAAACTTATGGGATTTCGGTTTGTGCAGGGCTAAAGTACGTTGTTGATCCTACCGACATAACTTCTCTTTCAGCTTTGGAGCCCAAAGCTTCTGAAGGGGGAGAGGATGGCATGGATGTTGGGATCAACCAACCCGATAATTCGAACCCGAATTTATTCAGGCTTGGATTAGTTAAATTGAAGAAGAGAAGCCTTGGCCCAATTGGATTAAAAGTCCAACAAGCAAGTAGTTCAAGAGGGATCTACAAATCTAAGGGCCAATGGGCTCAATTAATTAAAGGGATACAAAGCCCAAGTCAAAGTCAAGCCTATCAGCATCCAACACCACTCGGCCCATCAGCAACAGAGCCCAATTTCCATACCAGCCCAACAGAAGCTCCACCACTCGGCCCAACAGAGAGAAGCCCACCTGCATTTGATCGGCCCATACCATCCTTGGCCCAGCAGACCCACAACTCTAATGGGCCACTTCTCCATCAAGCCGGCCCATTCCCAAAGAGGCCCAAGGGGTTGGACATGGGCCCAGGACGCCTCCCGCATCTTCTCCATGGAGCCTCGCCGTCCCCGACGAGTTCATCGCCCGCAACAGCCACCAGCAGCTCCGGCATCGATCGCCACCATTACCGCCGATCATCCCTTCATCTCCGACAAGCTCCCTCGCCATCTCAGACCTCCGTCAACCCCTTCATCCGCTGTTCCCGCTCCGGCCATCTCCATCCTCGCATCTCCGGCCACGGCGATGGGAACTGTACAGTGGCCGCCGCTGGACCCGAAGGCTCCGGCCATCTTCTCCGCTGCTCCGGCCACCTTCCATTACCCCAATTATATGTTCACCCCTTTTTCCTTCCCATAGCCATGGCCACACTATCACCTATACCTTGCCCCTTAGATTCGATGCATTGATTTTGAATATTCTTTGCATGGAAATGTGATCATAAAGCAAGCCTATGGGATTGTCATTTTGGTTCATCGACTGAGGGTCCTATTGCCTATTTCTACTTTTGAGAGTGAACGCATACACTTTTATTTGTTGAGGTCAGTTTGGCTTGATGTACTCGATGCTAGAAGGACTTGGTTCTGGTTTTGGTGAGACTATTGTTGAGTCATTGGAATGGATAATGTGCCAAAGGAATCTAGTAAACTGGAGAATCATAGATAGGTTATTTGAGCAAGAGAGATGCCCGCTATGGCTGAAATCAGTGAAAACAGGTGTGGTTGCTGCTATTGAGAAGCATGTGTCTTAAGTTGCTGGTACTGTCATGCATCGGCTAATGAGGAGTGTCCACAGGTCGCGGTTATCCTTGTTTTGGTCGGATTTATTGTTATGATTCGAACTCGTGTCTAGCTATTACCTCCCTGCTGCTACTGTTTTTCACTGTCATTTTGCTGTATTCGGCTATCGTAATCCTACTTAAGGCGGATGTATTGTCTTTTTTTTAACAGACTTCGTATTCTATCTTTCGGAAATAAAATCTTTCTTTCCTTAAAAAAAACATTGGGCAATTATTTTTATTGTTCAATTGGGTTAAATTAAATTGGGAATTTTTGTGTGAGGCATATATTGTATGTGTTTTCGAGTGTTTATGTTGTGAGGTTTTAATTTCTCACTTCTAAATTTATTTTGAGTGTTTTTGTTTGTGAAATTTTTATTTTTCACTTCTAAATAGTGAGGAATCGAAATCCCTGAACACTAGCTAATTAAAACTTGAAACAATAAATTGTGCTTGATTGATCACACAAGTTATCATTTTCCTTGATTGAGTCGAGCATTACATTTTGTTTCGTGCCTTGCGCGTCACCCTATTTCTTGATAGAGTCGAGCAACGCATCTTTGCAATTCGTGATTTGCACGTCTTATCCCTCATTTCCAAAATCTTCCTATGCTCCTTACTTGGTGAATTTATTTGGAAAAACTTCGGAGCCAAGCTGTGCCTGAACTCAAGGCATCTGACGCAAAGGTTTTAGTTTAGTGAGGTTCCACCAAAAATATTTTTATTTATTTATTTATTTTATTTTATTTATTCTCTAACTTATTATACATATAACTAGAGTACTTCCTGAGATGGTAGGTGCATCTGATCCCGCCATAATGGAGTTACTGAGAAGCTTGAATGCAAACATGATGGCAATGAAGCAGGACTTTGATGCCAAGCTCGATGAAAAATTTTTGAACCTTGAAAACAAATTTAATGCTTTAAGTGATGAATTTTTAGGTCACAAGAAACAAGTGGACAACAAAATTGAAAAGAAAAATGTTAGCCTCTCTTCAGAGCTACATGCGAAATTGCACAAGGTTGCCACTGATTGTTAGAAGAAGAATGAGAATTCCATGCTGGAGGTAGATGAGAAATTTCACGAAGTTACTGATGACTTCGATGAAAAATTGGATCGACTTGATAGATTTTGAAAGAGCATTGAATGTGCAAGTAGATCATCGCATGGGAATTTTATCTACTAAGATGGATGGAAAAATGGAATGTCTTGCTGAGGAATTGGAGAAACAGACCACTGAGCTCCAAGAGCACATTATTTTCTCCACTACTATAGCTGAAGTTCGGATGAATGCAACTGCATCACTTTTCAAGAAATTAGTTCAGGACTTCACTGAGAAGAATGGTCAGAAATTGATGGAAAAAGTCAAGAAATTATTCTGTCAAGCTGAAAAGGATTTAGCTGAGAAATTGGAGGACATAATTGAAGAAGCAACAGGCCATGTAGAATGAAAACTGGAATATGACACTGGTCAAATGAAGGAACAATTGGAAGAATTTATGAAGGAGTTCATGGAAAATTTAGGAACTCCTATGGAAGAAGAGCGTTGAAATCAAGGAATTGTCTGAACATTTCCAAAGATGGTTAGAATTTGTGGTAGAAGAATTGGAACACAAGATTCAGTCTCCACAAGAAATCTATGATCAAGTCATGACAACTGTCAAGGATGAACTGAGAAACACTTTGGATGTTCAGGTCGCCTACATTCTTGAAGAGGAATTTGGAATTAAAAAGCCGCTCAAGACATGAAATGTTCATAAAGCCAGACTCCAGGAGAAAGAAGGAGAAAAATTGGTTGTCCCACTTCCAGATTGGAGCAAGAGTATAAGAAGATAGTGCAAGGGACCGAATCAGTTCAAGAATACACCCAATGATTTAAGAGGTTAAAAAGAAAATCGGGCATTCATGAATCCATTGATACAGAATGGTACCATTTCGGGACGGGTCTACGAAGCGAAATCTACAAACAGATGTACAACATGTATAATTACCTTGACCACGCAATCTCTAATGCAATAATTATTGAAAAATCTCTGCAGGAAAAATCTGGAAAGATCAAGCCATCAAACAGTCTCATGCATTACGACCCAAGCAAGCCTTGGCAGACCAGACCACCCCAAAAGATGAAGAAAAGTGCAATTCATGTCATCATCAAAAAGAATGAGAATGAACGGAATTTTTGTGCTTATTGTTCCCTGAGGGACATGAAATTGAAAGGTGTTGGAGAAAAAATATTTGATGAAGGAGAAGCAAAGCGAAAAGCCTAAAAGGGAGAAAATCATTCCATGTGCATATTGTTCAGGGACGGGACATACAACTGAATTTTATTTGCGAGAAGCAAGTGATATGTGTAAAACCATGTTAAAGAAATGGGATGAACAAGAAAGAGTAGTTGCCCAACCCACTACTACACCAAGTTATGCAGAAGTTCTCCAAACTGACATTTCAAATTCCAAGGGGAAAGAAAAAGTCGTGGAGGTGAACAAGAGTGAAGATGATCCGAAGAAATCTATGTCCAAGAAGATGGTCGTCAACTCTCTAACTTTGTGGTCACCAGAACTCCTGATCGCTCAAAATAGTCGACCACCCTTCCATCGACTTAGAACAAAGGGAGAATTTATTCCATTGCCACTGCGAAATTCTTGATAATTTAGATTCTTTAATAGTGGATAGTGGAAGTTGTTCTAATGTTGTGAGTGTGTATGTTGTGCGCAGGTTGGGATTAAAAACTAAAGCACATGAACAGCCTTATCATTTACAATGGGTCAGCGATTGCAGAGTTGTCAAGATAAACAGACGAGCACGAGTTCCAATCGCAATCGGGACCTACACTGAAGAAATACTGTGTGATGTGGTTCCGAAGAACACATGTCATATTCTTCTAGGACGCCCATGGATGTTTGATAAAGATGTTATTTATGAAGGGCGAGCCAATTTAATCACATTCACACATGAGCAGAAGAAGTACATAATTAAATCGGTATCTCCAAAGACTGTGCAAATTGATCGTGAAAAATTATTGGAGAATATACGAATAGAAGGAGAAGCTTATAAGAAGGCTCAAGCTGAAAATGCAAAAATCAAGAAGCAATCTACTGGCAAAACTGCTTAGCAGGCTACTGAGAGCCTGTCAAAAATCCGTTCCTTAATTTTTCATCGTTCTGAAAATTTTTATGAATTTGATCATGGTACTTCATCTAACTTGGTTAATTTTTCTACAGGTACCCATGAAGATCAAGATGAAAATTTTATGAACAATTCGGGTAAAAATTTTCCGGTAAATGACAAAATCGATTTATCTAAAAATTGTAATTTGTTTTGCAGGAAATTAAAAGCTGGAGCTGAGCTGGACCGCATTATGAATTTCACATTTGAAGCAGGATCTGAGAAATATATCTGCTCCATGGATAACATTTCTAATGAATTTCTATCCCAATTTTGCTTTGCCGAGCTTATCCAAAAATATCAAACTTATGGGATTTCGGTTTGTGCAGGGCTAAAGTACGCTGTTGATCCTACCGACATAACTTCTCTTTCAGCTTTGGAGCCCAAAGCTTCTGAAGGGGGAGAGGATGGCATGAATGCTGGGATCAACCAACCCGATAATTCGAACCCGAATTTATTCAGGCTTGGATTAGTTAAATTGAAGAAGAGAAGCCTTGGCCCAATTGGATTAAAAGTCCAACAAGCAAGTAATTCAAGAGGGATCTACAAATCTAAGAGCCAATGGGCTCTTAATTAAAGAGATACAAAGCCCAAGTCAAAGTCAAGCCCATCAGCATCCAACCCCACTCGGCCCATAAGCAACAGAGCCCAATTTTCATACCAGCCTAACAGAAGCTCCACCACTCGGCCCAACAGAGAGAAGCCCACCTGCATTTGATCGGCCCATACTATCCTTGGCCCAGCAGACCCACAACTCTAATGGGCCACTTCTCCATCAAGCCGGCCCATTCCCAAAGAGGCCCAAGGGGGCGGACATGAGCCCAGGACGCCGCCCGCATCTTCTCCATGGAGCCTCGCCGTCCCCGACGAGTTCATCGCCCGCAACAGCCACCAGCCGCTCCGGCATCGATCGCCACCATTACCGCCGATCATCCCTTCGTCTCCGACAAGCTCCCTCGCCATCTCAGACCTCTGCCAGCCCCTTCATCCGCTGTTCCCACTACGGCCATCTCCATCCTCGCATCTCCGGCCACGGCGACGGGAACTGTACAGTGGCCGCCGCCGGACCCGAAGGCTCCGGCCGTCTTCCCCGCTGCTCCGGCCACCTTCCATTACCCCAACTCCGGCAAGAAGAACCACAACAGCGCCACTATAATCTCCTCCACCTTTCCGGCCATTCGGAAAACCCTCATTCTATTCCTCCCATGTCCGGCCATCTCCGTCAACACCAACAAGCAATCACAGAGCCTCCATTCTCCATTTCTGGCATCAACATCAACAAATCAGTCCATCTTCTCTGAAGCCCGAAAACCGCAACTATGCCGAAGAAGAAAACCCCATCGTCGCCGCAAAGCTTCCATCTCCGATCAGTTTCCAATTTGTCTCTGTCGTCGACGTCTCCGGCAGCTCGGCCACCACCTCAACTCCGGAAAACCCTCGCTGCAACCATTCTTCCAATTCCGGCCTTGTCTTCAACTCCGGTCGACCGCTTGTCGCAAGTCGCGGCATCCCTGTCGCGAACCTCCTTCAACCGGTCACGAACCTCTTTCGACAGGAGAACTTGTTTCACGCAAGATTCAAGAGCTTCACGACACAAAGCTTCCGGACAGGGGATTCGAATTTCCAAATTCCTTTTGTGCAAAACAACGGAAGGTCCCAGGACTTGGAGTCCCAAAGGCATGTCAATATTAATGTTCAACTTGCGGGACCTGTGCTCCCGTCCCTTCCCGCGGCAGACCCCGGAACAACTTTTCTCATTTTGCTATGTCGTGAGACTTGCCCCCATTCTGTCTAGCGCCAGAGCATCCTCTCACGACTGGCTCAACAACTCATATCCCTTGTTTAATTTATTTTGGGAATTGTTTAATTATTTGTAATGGGTTGATTAAAGCCTTTAGTTAATTGATTAGCTTAACTAATCCTTGTATTAGGGTTTGCCTATATATATGGGTTCCCCTCATTCTGTAAGACCATCTTTTGCTTAATATCATTTGAGAACATATCTATTTTATTATCAAAAGATCATTGAGAGCTTGGGGAAGCCTAAAATCCTCATGAGTGCATAACTCAAACCAATTTGTGTTTACCTTTGAGCTAAGTGCACTATTTTGGATTCTTGAAACATTTCCAAAATAGATTTATCTTTGTTTTGGAGTTTTGGAAGAGGTGGGGGAACCCTAGTTTAATCACCTCAATATTGCATCCATTGTGAAGAGCTTCCTTATCCTTTTTATTTTTCCTTGTTCTTCATTTTTCTTCCCTTTTTGACACCAAGTGTCAATCGGAAATATCAATCATCTTGTTATACAAGTCGATACCAACTTCGATCCAATAGAAGGTGGTATCATATTTACAAAGGTTGGAAGGGGATTTCCGATCTGCTTGGGATGCGAATGAGAAGGTGTAATTATTGGTTTTCACTGTATGCATGCACTAACCATTCTTGTTTTGTAGGTGAAATGCTTAGATTGTACCGGATGGAGCCCTGGGGGTCTGCACATGTTTTGTTGGTGTAGCTATTGAAATATGTTGACACTGAAACATAATGCTAAGAATGATGCTGGTTTTGACCTGAGGTGGCTTCTGGCTCATGTGCCCCGAATATCATGATTGTCACTACTTAATTTAGGAGGCCGCTGCTGCTCCTCGGTGCGCCACACTTGCTGATCATTTATTGCTATAAGTGATACTACTGCTGACTCCTGGAAGCTACTGTTGGGGTCTGCTGCTGCCGATGCTTCATGTTGCTGCAGCTACTACCCTTTGGAGTGATGATACTGTTGGGCAGAATTACCAAGAAGGATCAAGGATTTCTTGCATTGAATATATTAAGCCATCTGACAAATTACCCGGTGAGATCTGAGCCTAAATATTTCTTTGATGTGTGCATATGTGGTGCACATTTTGACATTCTAGATCTTGCTTAATCATACATGTTGAACATGCATATATTCACCTCAGTGCATTGAAAATGACAAGGGCATCAGGTCTACCCCTTGTCTTTGGCCATACTTTTCTTATAATCCTTTTATCACCACATAGCTAGCCTGGTTGAGCTTAATTGGTATACCTTTTTCCCAGCTTCCATTTGGTCCCCTGAACCTTTAGTCTTTTCCTTATTCTAGCAATACAGTTTCTGGTACCATAGGGCTTTCTGGAATCATCTATGAAGCTTCATTTGAAATCCTTTCGTTGATGCAACCTTACTAGTTGGGTAATTTCAGGGTGTTGGAACTCAATTGATATCCTTATGTTGATGAAATTTTTGTAATTAGGTACTTTAGAATGTATGAACGCTCTCGATAGTGTGAGGATGCAATTTTATTTGTAATAGATGGAGTGGTTAGTATTATTGGTTTTATAATCGGTAGGCAGAAAGGACTATTGTTGTATTGACTCGTATGCTGCTGTCTTCGGTTGCTGGGCCTCCCCCATGAAAAATAATATTTTCTGCCCTTGCAGAAAAATGAAGAAAAAAGAAAAAAGAGAAAAAGAATTACAAAAAAAGGAAAAAAAATGAAGAAAAAAAAAGAAAAAAAAATCATATCAATATACAGAAAAAGAAGTAAAAGGTATTGCTGATATATGGAAGGGTTGGGGCTGCCACCATTTGAAGAGTTTTTTGAAAGATAGCTAATAGCATAGAAAGTTGAGAAAGAGCTCCATGTTTTATTTTGGGCTTGATCTTACTCATGAAGAGTTGGTTCCTTTACCCCAATTATATGTTCACCCCTTTTTCCTTCCCATAGCCATGGACACACTATCTGTAACACCCCGGTTTTTGGTCACCCAAGTCGAGATGTCACCACCACACCTCCCTAGTAAGACACGGTTTCTCCGGCTTACTAAAGAGATGCAAGGCTAGGTATTTCAGTGTTTAAAAACATTTAAAACATTTGCAAACAACCCATACAATATAGTCTCAAAAATAATAATATCATAACGCAGCGGAAATAGTATTTAAGTATAATATTGCAGCGGAAATGTAAATACGACCAACATGGTCAAAACACGGGTTAAACAGGCCCGTTTATTCTAATGTCTAATGCAAGAATTTAAATAATAAAGTTTGCAATAATATAATCCCTCCATGCATGAAGGTGCTCATGATCATTCCACATACTCTGTAAGGAAAAAGGAAAATAAATGGTTTGGTCAGCACAACTTGCTGAGTAAGTTAACACATGCATGATCGTAGGGTTTAAAAGCCATCAATTAAATAATTTCATAAAAGCATGATAATAATCATAGATAATTTAATTCAATAATATAATCAATTCGCATAATTTAATCATGACACTAACCAATAGTTCATTTAGCATAATTTAAATAAAAACCATACTTAATTTAAATAAAGCATTTAATAATTTAAAAGGACATTAATTAAACATTTAACTATCCACATTTACTCCCAAGATTTAGTATCTCAAGTGTTTCACGATTGTATCGCGATGTCAACAAGTTTAGCCGGAAACCGGCGGCCGCAGCCGTATCTGGCATACCCAGTACCACTCCGGAGCCTCGAGAAACCCATAAGGATATTCACGAGAGTGTAGGCCATATATCTCATGCCGTTTTGGCAACATATCTCAAATATTTCGCGCGGGTCACCATCATCCATAAAGGCACGAAGTGAATCGTTAGGAGGGCACCCTGCAGAGCACTCACCCCCTAATTTTAAAGATCAAGTTTGTAAAGGGGATTTCCTAAATTCCAGATTTCATATATTTATTTCAAAGAGTCTTCTACTCGTTTAAACCTTAAAGGCTAGTTTCACCGTTTCAACAAGATTTCAAGATTTGACTTGGTCAACCACAGTTTACTCTAAAATTCAATAAAAATCGAGTTTAATTTCAAAAATTCTGAGATTTTACCACTGACTCAGAAATATCGAGATGAACAACTTTCATGTTTTAACTTTTTCAATCCGAGATACCGAAATAGGTCAAATACATCAATTTTCGTCATAATATTAATCTATCCGAATTTCGTATACAGCAGTTCAAAATTATCAAGATCTATCATAGCAAATCAACTCCAAACTTAATGAAATTTTACAGAGACCTTCTTAAGACATTTTTATACAACTTTCATGTTCGGCTAAAGATCTAAATCGGTCTAGAACTAATGTCAAAAACGTGATCAAGATCGGACCTAAGTTCTGTCAAGAATTTCAAGATCGAATTTCAAGCAGTTCGGTTTTGGGTGGATTTCAGATATCAAAACGTCTCTAAAAATTCTGAAAATTTTAACAATAGATAGATCTAAGCCTTAGAAATGTTTTTCATGTTTTAAGTTTTTCCGTTTGAAGTCGTTCTAAGGTTCGGAAAAATTAGACAAAACTGTTGCGCCAGTAGAAAACGTATGTTGACAGATTTACAAAAGATTTGATGAAGCTTTTAGTTTTACGTGTTTTAATTACTCCCAAAACCATGTAAGCGTTAACTTACAGATTTGTAGATGTCCGGGATCGTCTATTTCGAAGGCGTGGCTTCCAGTCCACCGTTTATCCTCTCCGTTCGTCGGGTTCTACGTTCTAGATCCGATTCGGGGTGTAGAAAGAAAAAGAAGAAGGTTATGATTCGTTTTCGAATCGTATATGGAATAAGGATCGGATCGAAGCTTACCACGACGCTGGAGATCTTCAATTTTTCGTCCAACCAGCCATCGCCTTGGTTTCGTGCCTCCGACGACTCCGGAATTAGGGTTTTCGAACGTATAGAGAGTTGTAGGGTTTTGGAAAAGTATTCGGAGCTTTCAAGAGGGCTTATTTATAGGTAAGCAAGACCTAGGGACGCCCAAGGTCTGCCCCTAAGAATCTTGAGCCGAAAGGTGTTCAACCGAAGTCGGAAAATCCGGATTCGGGCGAGTGAATCTCGCAACCGGCGAATCTGTCAAGCGGCGCGGTCGTGGCGCGCCTTCTCCCCTTTGACCGTGCGGCCACCGCGCGGCACTCGCCTGAACTTCGGTCCGGGCGGGTCGTGCGATCCGTCGTGCCTTTCCTCCTCTCTTTCGGACTTCTATCCCCCTATGCTCCCGGATTCCGATTTCCGAGGTATCTTCGGATTTACGGAAATAGAAACCCCGTATAATTTATATTTGGACTCGAATTCTCGAGTTCATTGGTGTCAGGTTTCGGTGTACAATTTATTTATCTTTATTTAATTCTTTTTATTTAATTAAATTCCTTTTATTCCTTTTTAAATTAAATCTCATTTCTCATTTCCTTATCTTTATTTATTTCTTTGCTGAATTTATTTATTTATTGTATTTATTTTATTTATTGTCTATTTATTTAATTATTTGTTCTATGTTGCAAAATTCTCGGGTATTACAGTCTACCCTCCTTAAGAATCAACTTCGTCCTCGAAGTTGTGTTTCGGCTTTTCTCGTGCTAAGGTCTTTTGTTTGTTTTATTATTTTATGACTGAACTTAGAATTAAAACTTCTAAGCTGCATAGGTACCCTATGAAGGGATCAAGCCATAACGTAGTTCAAAACAATTTGAATTTGTTTATTTGTTTACAAAAATGCACAAAAAATGGATGGTATGACATCCTCTCCCCCTTAAGATTGCAGTTATGTCCCCATAACTGTGTCGGTGTCGGTTTGGAACAATGTCGGTTAGCGTTCTCTCATGTCGGATTCTACCTCCCAAGTTGCCGTCTCACTTTCGTGGTTCGACCAAAGAACCTTGATCATTTTGACGGTTTTGTTCTTAGTTACTCGCTCCTTAGTGTCTAGAATTCGCACTGGGACTTCTTCATAAGTCAAATCCTCATCGAGTTCAATTATCTCCGGTTGAAGTACATGTGTCGGGTCCGGCACATACTTCTTTAGTTGTGAGACATGAAAGACATTATGAACTCATCAACTCGTCAACCTGCAAGGTGTCATAATCTTTGTACAACTCTAAGGCCGCGATTTTTGTATTGAACCTTTCAGGAAGCATACCAATGATTTTATCTACAATTTCCTGTTGAGAATACACTTCCAAGCTGAAGGGCCTTGTTTGTTAGATCACGAACTTTACCAATACATTGACCAATAGTTTCATTCTCATCGATGCATACTTTATGAAATTGAGATTCAATAGAGATGAGACGAGACTTTTTTACCAGAGCCATACCCTTGTAGGTATTGGCAAGTGTAGTCCAAGCATCATATGCAATTTTACAACCTACAATGAGTCGGTATTGATCTCTTGTGATAGCATTGTGAATGGCATTAACGCGTTGTGAGTCGGTATTGAACTTTGGAATTTCTTGTCGCTCCAGTCCTTTCTTTTTGTGTCCACTTAGATCTGGGCTTGGGAATTTGAGTTCCATCCTCCTGTTCGATCATTGGTGGTTGATATCGTGTCTCAGTGGCATCCCTAATTCCATCATCAAGTGTCATCATGAACGATTCCATCTGATCATTCCAGAATGTATAGTTTGATCCATCCAGCAAAGGAGGTCTAGTAATCGATTGTAACACCCCAGATTTGATAACCCAGGCCGGGATGCCACCGCCACACCTCCCTAGCAAGACACAGGTTTCTCCGAGCTTGCTAAAGAGATGCAAGGCTATGGTTTTTCAGAATTTAAAACATTCAAACAGCCCATTGTAATATAACTTAAAATTTATAATATCAAAGTTGCAGCGGAGAATAATTTTGTTTAATACATGTATTGCAGCGGAATTTAAATATAGGGCCGACATGGCCAAAACACGGGTTAAACAGGCCCGTTCATGCAAGTCGCAACTAAATGCAAGAATTTAAAATAGAGATTTCCCCAAATGTTCCCATGTATGCATATGATGATGCATAATCCTCATACTCTGAAACAAAAGGGGAAAAACGGTTTGGGTCAGCAAAACGTGCTGAGTAAGTTAACGCCTAGCATGATTTAGGGGTTTCAAAGCCTTTAATTAAATTTAATAAAACATGCTTGTAGGTAATACACAATTTAAGTTAATCATCCACTAATAAATAAATGACATAATTTAAAACAAGGATTTCCACGTGATCATAATTCAACTTACATGGTAAAATAATTTGCAAGGCATAATTTAAACAAAGAAAATATTCAAGTCTCTTAATTTTCTCATGACTTCAGGATTTGGTATTTTAAGGATTTCACTCTTTCACTTTTGTTCGATATGATCTAGTATAATTTGTTCTCGGGGAAATGAACCCGCAAGAATTTAAACACATCCTAGGAATTGAACCCATAGGAATCAACACACATCCTGGGGAATCGAACCCGCAGGAAAACAAACGATCGCCCTTGGGGAATCGAACCCGCAAGAACTCAAATACATCCTAGGGAATTGAACTCATAGGAATCAACACACATCCTGGGGAATCGAACCCGCAGGAAAACAAACAATCGCCCTTGGGGAGTCGAACCCCCAAGAACTCAAATACATCCTAGGGAATTGAACCCATAGGAATCAACACACATCCTGGGGAATCGAACCCGCAGGAAAACAAACAATCGCCCTTGGGGAATCAAACCCGCAAGGTAAGAACACATTTCGCAAATTTCACAAGTTTCTCAAAATATAACTTTACACAAGTCGCTGTCTTACTCCGTAATTATTTAAAAATTCATTTTATGTCCGAAAATTCTGAAATTTCACCAGTAACTCGAAAACACAGAGACGAACAAGATTTGTGTTTTAAGTTTCTCGATCCGGGTTAAGAAAACAAGCCAAAAATCAAGTCATTCACCAAAGTAGTATGCTGTCAGGTTTCAGATTTGACATAGTTTCAAAACTCGACATTTTGACACATCAAATGGACTCCAAAAATCTTGAAATTTTATATGCACATACCAGACATGATTTTCTACAACTTTCATTTAGATTGTAAATATCAAATTGGACTAAAAAATATAGAAACATGCTCATCAAGTTCGGACCATTGCACTGTCAGATTTTGAAAAAGGTTTTAAATCATAGTTTATGTTCGGATCGATTTGGGGAGCAAACGTTGATGAAAATTGATGAAATTTTTACACAACATAGTTCAATGTGTTAGGATCAAAAGTCTAGTTTTGAGTTTTTCGGTTTGAACTCTTGAAGTAGGGGTTTTGGTCCGATTTCAAATCTGTCACAGTTTCAAGTTTGTCTTTTAGGGCAGGTTCATTGGAGGCCATTTTCGGATACCAAACACAATGAAAAATTATGAAAATTTTACACGAACTAGATCTATGTCTTAGGAACGTTTTTCATGTTTTGAGTTTTTCCGTTTGAGCAGTTTTAAAGGTTCGAACAATTCGCACCAAATCGCTGCGCCGGGGGTTTTTCGTGTTGACAGATTTTAGGGTTACTAAATCTCTATGTTTGGTTGCATTTTAAGCATCCAAAACCAAGTAAGTATTAACTTACAGTGGGGATGATGTCTAGGAGGTCACGGGGTTATCCGGAATCCACGGGATGTCACGAACGAATCTCCTCAAGTCGGTTTCCTCTTCCAACGTCCACGAACCGAATCCGCAAGTAAAAATCCTTAGTTAGATTCGATTTTTTTGGATTCAAAAAGGTGTAGATAAACTCAAAAACTACTTACCAACATCCTAGGGGTCTGTCTTCTCCTTCTCAAGTTCTTCTTGTTCGGATTTCGTCGTCGGAACTTCAAGAACACAAGGGATTTCGGGGTTTTCGACTTTGGGAGGAGTTTGAGAGAATGTGAGGAGAAGAGGGCTGTTCTAGGGTTGTGTGTGTCTAATTTAGGGTTAGGGAGCAGCCTAATGCCGTCCCCAATATCCTTCCATAGCCCGGGATTGAGTTTCCATCGTCGGGGGTCGAAAATATGACAAGAACATCGTCGGAACGCGTTGTTGCCGTTTTCTGGGGGGTTCACGCGGTGGTGGCGCGCTGATAGGCTAAACGCCGCGCGGCCTCCGCCAGGACCTCGGTCCGGGCGGGTCCGTGCGATCCGATCGGGCATTTTCTCATCTCTTTCGGACTTCTGTGCTCCTACGTTTTCGGGCTCGATTTTTCGGGTCATTCTCGGATTATAAATTTTTATCTAAAATTTATCACGTTTCGAATTAATCCCGTATTCGAAATCTTGAGTCTGTCGCGTTTGGATTCGTCGGCTTCTAATTCGTCGTCTTTTGACTCCCGTGCAACAATTTATCTAATTAAATTATTTCCGACCTCACGGGTTCCTGGAATTAAAATTCTTTTCTTTCTTGAATTTAATTCCAATTCTTTTGACTCGATTCATGGAATGTCTTCGGGCTTCCTTTCCCTCTTTTATTCCATTTTGAATTTTTGAATCTATCGGCGTTTCATTTCCGAGCAATAATTTATTGTGATAAATTATTTTCTTCTTCTCGGAGATATTTCGACCTTGATTGGATTAAGAAATAAATTTTATTCCTTTGGACGCCGATAAAAATCCCGGGTATTACAGTCTACCCCCCTTATGAATCAACTTCGTCCCCGAAGTTGGGTGTTAGCTTCTCGCGAGCTTGGAACTAAGGTCCTTTCTATTTTGTGCTATTGTTTGATTGCGTGATTGTATCATTATGTGTTGTTGTTGTTGATGTTGTTTGTATTATTTTATTATATCGTTTGACTGAACCCAGAATTGAAATTTCCAAGTTGCCTACGTACCCTGTGAAGGGATCAAGTCATTACGTAGTTCAAAACAGTTTGAATTTGTTTATTTAAAATACAAAATATTCGGATTAGAATATTCGGGTCGTTACATCCTCCCCCCTTAAGATTACAGTTATGTCCCCATAACTGCCTATGTATTATTCACAAACAGGTTCGGGTATCGTTGCCTATGATCCTTCCTCTTTGAGCTGGCAAGTCAGCTTGATCGATGCCGTTCAATCATCCTATGGCTCTTCCTTGATTTCCTTGTTGAGGGTTTACCAGATCTAGCCATTTCTCAATCATCACTTCACGAACATCGCATCCTCTAATCATGTGGTCTTCCCCACCACATCTATAACAAGTCCCGCGCCTTGGGCATTCGCGCACCAGATGGGCTTGGTGGCACTGCGGGCAACGTGGTATGGTTGTACGACATATGCCATTTCCCCCATTATTGAAACCTTTATTCTTATTCTCCTTTAGCTCATTGAACCCAGCTTGACCATTATTCTTCCTAAAATTGCCATTGCTATTGTTTCGATTCTTTTTCTTAAATTCTTGCGAGTCCTTGCTCGACTCCCCATTTCCTTTGCGCTTCAGTTGTTGGACTCGATCAATTGCTACAGCTCGATCATAAACCGTCTGCAGGTTTGTGAATTGTCCTACTGCAAGTATCTCCCGGATACTAAGGTTCAGACCCATCTCGAATTTCTGAGCCTTGTCAGAGTCGGTTGGTACTATCCTCGTAGCAAATCGCACCAATTCCTTGAATTTGGTGTAGTACTCTTGTACTGGTTGCGCACCCTGTCCTGAGGTTGATGATTTCCTCGTATTTCGCAGTCTTGGTGCTCAGTGGGTAGAATCTTTCCCTCAAGACTTCCTTAAGTTCTTCCCAGGTGTAGGCTTCTTCGTCTTCCTCTGAATTCGTTCGAAGGTTTTGCCACCACTCACCGGCTTCACCCCCTAAGTAGTAGGTCGCTACGTGTATCTTCTCCTTATCAGGGCATTTGATAGCATTTAAGAGCTTATCAAAGGTACGGATCCAACCTTCCAACTTGGCCGGATCCTCTTGGCCGTCATAATGGGGCGGGTTGTAGGGATTTACCAATGCCAAGTAGTTGACTCGGGCTACTGGCGGGGGTACTACTACTTGTCCTCTATGCACCTCAGCATTTTCTAATGCTACAAGGACTTCCTGCCATAGTCCTTAGACGTTCTTCCATGTTGTTGGGTACAGGAGGCACTCGTTCTCCTAGGTTCTGAGGAGTCTCATTGTTGTTAGCCACGCTTGAGAGGTTAGCGGCAGTGCCGTTTGGACTTACCTTCCTCGGCTTTCCCCTAGGTGCCATTTTCTGTTATTAAGCACGCGAAGATGAGTTTCTAAGTGATCAAGATCTAGGACTAAGGCAAAGTTAGTCTTTAGCAAGCGCTCCTAAGTCAAAGTCATGTCGAATACTAATTTAAGAGTGTTTTCTTAGAGTCGATGATTCACATAAAAAAAAGAGTTAGTGCAATTATGTATGTATGCATATGCAATTCCCCCAATAAAATTTAATTTATGCGTGCATTTATTTATCCATGGGTTTTAAAAATAAATTTATTCCAGGAATAGATTTTAAAAGAATAAGGGTAAAAGGTTTGGGCCACTATATTGGGCCAAAAGAAATAAATTATTTGGGCTTAAGTCAAAACAAGGGTATTGGGCCAAAATAATTGGGCTTAACATGGTAATTAAATATTGGGCCAAAAATAATTAATCTTTGGCCTTAAAATATTACACAAAGTAAATAAAATTTTTGGGCTCAAAATAATACTAGTAGTGTAAAAAAAATAATATAATACATTTAAAAATAATACTAGGTTTAAAATAATGGTTTAAAATAATAATAGTAACTTTAAAATATTCCGGGCTCTTTAAAATAAAAATTTTAAAATATTCCGGGCTCTGATACCACTCTGTAACACCCCGGATTTGATAACCCAGGCCGGGATGCCACCGCCACACCTCCCTAGGAAGACACGATTTCTCCGAGCTTGCTAAAGAGATGCAAGGCTATGGTTTTTCAGAATTTAAAACATTCAAACAGCCCATGTAATATAACTTAAAATTTATAATATCAAAGTTGCAGCGGAGAATAATTTTGTTTAATACATGTATTGCAGCGGAATTTAAATATAGGGCCGACATGGCCAAAACACGGGTTAAACAGGCCCGTTCATGCAAGTCGCAACTAAATGCAGGAATTTAAAATAGAGATTTCCCCAAATGTTCCCATGTATGCATATGATGATGCATAATCCTCATACTCTGAAACAAAAGGGGAAAAACGGTTTGGGTCAGCAAAACGTGCTGAGTAAGTTAACGCCTAGCATGATTTAGGGGTTTCAAAGCCTTTAATTAAATTTAATAAAACATGGTTGTAGGTAATACACAATTTAAGTTAATCATCCACTAATAAATAAATGGCATAATTTAAAACAAGGATTTCCACGTGATCATAATTCAACTTACATAGTAAAATAATTTGCAAGGCATAATTTAAACAAAGAAAATATTCAAGTCTCTTAATTTTCTCATGACTTCAGGATTTGGTATTTTAAGGATTTCACTCTTTCACTTTTGTTCGATATGATCTAGTATAATTTGTTCTCGGGGAAATGAACCCGCAAGAATTTAAACACATCCTAGGGAATTGAACCCATAGGAATCAACACACATCCTGGGGAATCGAACCCGCAGGAAAACAAACGATCGCCCTTGGGGAATCGAACCTGCAAGAACTCAAATACATCCTAGGGAATTGAACCCATAGGAATCAACACACATCCTGGGGAATCGAACCCGCAGGAAAACAAACAATCGCCCTTGGGGAATCGATCCCGCTAGAACTCAAATACATCCTAGGGAATTGAACCCATAGGAATCAACACACATCATGGGGAATCGAACCCGCAGGAAAACAAACAATCGCCCTTGGGAAATCGAACCCGCAAGAACTCAAATACATCCTAGGGTATTGAACCCATAGGAATCAACACACATCCTGGGGAATCGAACCCGCAGGAAAACAAACAATCGCCCTTGGGGAATCGAACCCCCAAGAACTCAAATACATCCTAGGGAATTGAACCCATAGGAATCAACACACATCATGGGGAATCGAACTCGCAGGAAAACAAACAATCGCCCTTGGGGAATCAAACCCGCAAGGTAAGAACACATTTCGCAAATTTAACAAGTTTCTCAAAATATAACTTTACACAAGTCGCTGTCTTACTCCGTAATTATTAAAAAATTCTTTTTAAGTCCGAAAATTCTGAAATTTCACCAGTAACTCGAAAACACAAAGGCGAACAAGTTTTGTGTTTTAAGTTTCTCGATCCGGGTTAAGGAAACAAGCCAAAAATCAAGTCCTTCACCAAAGTAGTATGCTGTCAGGTTACAGATTTGACACAGTTTCAAAACTCGACATTTTGACACATCAAATGGACTCCAAAAATCTTGAACTTTTATATGAACATACTAGACATGATTTCCTACAACTTTCATTTAGATTATAAAGATCAAATCGGACTAGAAAATATAGAAACATGCTCATCAAGTTCGGACCATTAAACTGTCAGATTTCGAAAAAGGTTTTAAATCACAGTTCATGTTCGGATCGATTTGGGGTAGCAAACGTTGATGAAAATTGATGAAATTTTTACACAACATAGTTCAATGTGTTAGGATCAAAAGTCTAGTTTTGAGTTTTGCGGTTTGAACTCTTGAAGTAGGGGTTTTGGTCCGATTTCAAATATGTCACAGTTTCAAGTTCGTCTTTTAGGGCAGGTTCGTTGGAGGCTGTTTTCGGATATCAAAACACAATAAAAACTATGAAAATTTTACACGAACTAGATCTATGTCTTAGGAATGTTTTTCATGTTTTGAGTTTTTCAGTTTGAGCAGTTTTAAGGGTTCGAAAAATTCACACCAAATCGCTGCGTCGGGGGTTTTTCGTGTTGACATATTTTAGGGTTACTAAATCTCTAGGTTTGGTTGCATTTTAAGTTACCAAGACCAAGTAAGCATTAACTTACAGTGGGGATGATGTCTAGGAGGTCATGGGGTCGTCCGGAATCCACGGGATGTCACGAACGAATCTCCTCAAGTCGGTTTCCTCTTCCAACGTCCACGAACCGAATCCGCAAGTAAAAATCCTTAGTTAGATTCGATTTCTTGGATTCTAAAAGGTGTAGATAAACTCAAAAACTACTTAACAACGTCGTAGGGGTCTGTCTTCTCCTTCTCAAGTCCTTCTTGTTCGGATTTCGTCGTCGGAACTTCAAGAACACAAGGGATTTCGGGGTTTTCGACTTTGGGAGGAGTTTGAGAGAATGTGAGGAGAAGATGGCTGCTCTAGGGTTGTGTGTGTCGAATTTAGGGTTAGGGAGCAGCCTAATGTCGTCCCCAATATCCTTCCATAGCCCGAGATTGAGTTTCCATCGTCGGGGGTCGAAAATATGGCAAGAAGATCGTCGGAACGCGTTGTTGCCGTTTTCTGGGGGGTTCACGCGGTGGTGGCGCGCTGATAGGCTAAACGCCGCGCAGCCTCTGCCAGGACCTCGGTCCGGGCGGGTCCGTGCGATCCGATCGGGCCTTTTCTCCTCTCTTTCGGACTTCTGTGCTCCTACGTTTTCGGGCTCGATTTTTCGGGTCATTCTCGGATTATAAATTCTTATCTAAAATTTATCACGTCTCGAATTAATCCCGTATTCGAAATCTTGAGTCCGTCGCGTTTGGATTCGTCGGCTTCTAATTCGTCGTCTTTTGACTCCCGTGCAACAATTTATCTAATTAAATTATTTCCGACCTCACGGGTTCCTGGAATTAAAATTCTTTTCTTTCTTGAATTTAATTCCAATTCTTTTGACTCGATTCATGGAATGTCTTCGGGCTTCCTTTCCCTCTTTTATTTCATTTTGAATTTTTGAATCTATCGGCGTTTCATTTCCGAGCAATAATTTATTGTGATAAATTATTTTCTTCTTCTCGGAGATATTTTGACCTTGATTTGATTAAGAAATAAATTTTATTCCTTTGGACACCGATAAAAATCCCGGGTATTACATCGATCCACCTTGGTTGTTCATCTCGTTGATCCGGATCTCGCTCGAGAGCGTGTGGCTCTGATACCAATTGTTAGGTTCAAAATGACGAGATGACTGCTAAAACCTGTTTTGTCCTGCTAACTAGTTCAAACAATTTTCATGAACACCCGTTATTCAGTTTAAAAAAATATGCAGCAGAAGATTAAAAAATTGAAAAACGTAAAGAGAACAAACACAGGAATTTGTTAACCTAGTTTGGCCGCAGCCTACGTCTGGGGGATACCAATCCAGGAGTCTCCACTATATGTTCGAACAGGATCTGCGATCCAAAAAATAGTAAATTGAAATCTGCCGAACTTCGATCTCCAAGCAGATGAATTGTCAGACCAAAACTCTCCCTAGTTTTGGTGAAGATCTACCCGACCTTACTTCAATTCCTTGAAGACTCCCCCTTCAAGTTTCCCTTGGACGAAACCTGTCCCAGACCCTCATCTTCAAGATATATATTTTCAAGCGCGCGTTTGACGATGCCTTGATGGATTCGTCTCCTTCAATCAATGAGCACATAAACTCCTCGTCGATCCAAGTTTATTCAAGGCGCAGTTGCATAAACGTGATTAGATCACCAGTACGCAAAGTGGATCAATGGATTCTTCACAGATTGATGAATGCAATAACATGGGTGAAGAATTCTGTAGACACTTCGAATGATAAGAGGAAAAATTGTAATTGTGCCAACTTATCTTCCAAAGTGAGTGCCCAGCCAACTTATTTAAATTCTCCTCTTGAAGTGCAAGAATCGACTCTCTATGAAAGATAAATAATCTTCCTTGTGTGCAATATCCCATCTCTAAGGAAGGAATATAATTTCCTTGTATTCAACCTTTCCTTAGTGGGATATTTCCATAGATGTTGATTTTCTTTCCATAACACCAAAGTCAATCTGCTGGATATATCAAGTAGCTGTTGTACACTATCTCTGCAGATCTGCTAGCTGTCCTTCCATAATTAGGTTCGTTTGGATAAGATTTGGCGGGAGTCCACGAAAGGTGTTCGAACATCGGTTGTGAACACATACTGCCAAAACTGGTTTCTAACAATATGTACTGAACTTAAATAGTACTTCCTCCGTTTCTTTTTAATTTCCCCATTGGGGTTTTGGGTACTATTCACCTACACGCTTGAACTTAAAGTTTTATTATAATTTACAAGTTAAAATATAGCCAAGTGGAATCTTGTTGGATTCGTCTCGTCGTGTAATTTTTAAATATCAAACTTTTAGAATTTTTTTGGTACCGAACATGAGTTATCGATGTTTAAAATGTGCATTGGATTGCGCGCTGTGTAGGTTCATAGCAAATATTTGAAAACGGAGGAAGTATGAAGTAATGTTTACCAAAAAAACTTAAATAGGAGGAAGTATATATTATATTCGATCTGATTCACCAGTGTCTCTAACAGTGGGTACCAATGCAGTCACAATCACCCTTTCTGCCCTCCATTACAAAATGTTGTCTCTGAAACATCCTTATCACAGGGAACACTCAGGGTTTTTTTGTTCACACTAGGGTTTAAAAGGATTGACCAAAAATGGCCGAGGGAGGTGAATAATGTTACAGGAAATTAGCTTGGAAAAGAAGTAAAGATATATACATTGAACAGTTCCCATTGTGCCTACCCTTACTCAACTATAAAAGCAATCCTTGTTTCTTTCTTACCATTCATTCATTCAAACCTGTCACCTTTTGATACGGTGTGGATGGATATATTACTTTAGAAATTCAGTTGTTTCTTGAATTCCCCAGGGACAGTTTTGTACTAATTATTTCATATTTTCTCCCTGGTCGTCAGTCGTCGTCTGCCTTTTGAGAAACTCTTTGTGCTGAACAGGAACTGAACTGATCCTTCAGCAACACAACAATTCCCAGGTAATTAGTATGTAGCTTTGTGTTAAAGGAGTAGTATCAATCTTTCTCCAGCTTCTCAATGCTTTCAGGTTAGAATTGTAGTACATTTTAATGTTTAGGGTTGGCTAGGGTGCTGAATCCTGATTGATCACTCTTGGTGCATATTAACTATATAGCATGTTGTGCATTTGTTTAATCGAGCGTCAACGTTTCAATTTATATTAAAACGTGCTCAAGAATACAAACTTGGTAATTGGTTATAACATTCTACAATGCTTGAATGACATGTTTCTCTTTTTCATTAACTAGCTCCTTGTACATACAATCAAGCTACTTCTCCTTCTTTGTCATGAAGAGGAAGTGGCGTACTAGCGTTGTTGAATTTGGTGATTTTTCGCGCCCTAACCAACTTGTATTTTTTCATTCTTTCTTTCTTTCTTTCTTTTTTTTTTTATTTTTTTATTATTGGCATTGTTTAACTTTTAACTTGGCATACATACATAATGGTCAGGTTGGCATCATGGAAGGTATTGGGAATAAGAAGGTTAACTTGCCCCCGAAAAGGGGACAAATAAAGAAAAAGATATTTTGCGACATGATGAAAGTTCTGGGACAACAATCTTCGACCGGAGAAGTTGAGGATCAGAAGAAGAAATGCAATGCCGACATTATCCTCAAGCCAGAAAATGAAGAACGTTGGCATGTGAAGAATTAATAATGTGGGTTAATGATGCTATAAGATTGTCTTGGGGTTTTGTAACTAGAGCATCTAGTTGTGTTTGTCCTAATAATAAGCTATTAATGGGAGACATCAGTATTGAGTATTGACTGCTATTCAAGTAAAAGAGATGTTTCCTGTGGATGTGATGTGTTTGTATTGTAACATATTTTGTTATATTGTAAGAAGATTATTGTCACTTCTATGTTGTTCTGGTTTTTAATTATTTACTTGTCGAAAAAAGCTAAACCAATTCACACATGATGTTTTCACTTTGTTGAGGACCTTGGTCGGTAAAAATCAGGCAATGTAGTGCTTGATTGGTTTGAAACTAATACAATGACTCTTTAATGATTTGTAAGTGGAATGTAGCATAATAAATTATCATAATTAGATCCGAAATTGAAGCATAAAAAGGCACTTATAGTACTTTTAAGTGGATCGGATAGGCTAAATAGTGTCAGAGTTGTCAACATTGTTGGATTGATCACAACAAATGCAAAGAATCGAAATAGGCAAATACTCCCTCCCCTTTTTTAAGTGACACAGGTTTTTTTTTGGAAAAGAAGTGACACAGGTTGATTTTTTTTTACTGTTCATTAGTCTTTTGACTTCGATTTTTATCATAGTTATACAAGGAAAAAAATAATAGTTAAGCAGGATCTTGTTGGATTCAATCATTTCATCTTTTAGTTTTTAAATCAAATTTTTAGAATTTTTACTTGTACCGAATTTAAGTTATTAATATTTTAAAATGTGCATTGACAAATGTGCAAGTGAGAAACATAACACTTAAAAAAACGGAGGAAGCATATAGCATTTCAAGGTTGATCATTGGGACTACTTTTTCACCTTGACTGAGGAAGAAGAATGAAAAAAGCATGGATTATCTCAAGGGCATAGGTGTGAATGTATGGTTATTAGTAGTTTTATTCCAACTCAATTGACTTAGGATAGTTTCTTTTTTTAGTTTTTAATACGGTTAAATTTTGAGGAAAAACTAATAATGGGTATTCAAATTACAGTCATATGATACAGAAATTGAGAAATTAATAACTCCTAAAACTTAAACCAATTTAGTTACTATTGATTAATATCAGAAATTGATGGTATAAGGTCAAATAAAGTAGTTTTAGAATGGTTCTAACATTCGACCGAATAGGATAGTCCAATAATGTTGTTTTAGAATGGTAGAGGTCCACACTCGATTGGAAAAGAATTCCACAAAACAAATATTGTTGGGGGACAAATTTCAGATGGACAATAGTTAGTGTAGCCAAGTGCGGACAAGTTATTACACGGGAGAAGGCCACGTCATAATCATAACTAATTATAGTGAGGCTAAATTTTGGGGAGTGGTTTAGCTGCATGCGCCTGCAACAGTGGCGGCCGGCATCTAAAAGTGATGACTATGTGTATAGAGCGATGTTTGTGCATGGAAAAGTGATGGATTGATGTTATAAAAAAAATGAATCTACAACTTATATATCACTTTATAAGGGATACACATCACTTCAGCACATACAGCCAAATGGGCTTATTGTACTGTAGTTTTATTATAAATTTTGTAGAACGCTTTCGATTGGTTGTTATGTAGATTCTGTACATGAAGAATGTGTTGGCCGCACGGGGGTTTTTGTGATGGAAATATGAGAATGTGATGTCTCATGTAAATTTGTAATGTTTATGACGATAATAATCGGGTATAATTTTATGATTATATTTTCAACTCATAACATAATCTCACATGAAAAAAGGCCAATATAGTCCTTTATTTTTATAAAAAAGTCAAATCAGTCCTTTTTATTTTTTGGCCCAATTGGTCCGCTACATATACTAATTACGTCCCAATCGGTCCTCCATCCACTAATTATGCCATAATTACATATTTTTGGCCAAATCAGTCCTTTTTTTCCTTCAAAAATCTAAATTGGTCTGTTATTAATTTTTGCCCCCTTTCATGCAGTCCAATGCACATTTCAAACCACTAATAACTCAAATTCGATATAAGTAAAAATTCTAAAATTTCGATATTTATAAACTACACGACGTGACGAATCTAACAATATCCTACTTGGCTCATTTTAACTTGTATATCTATTTTTAAACTTTAAGTCAAAACAAATGTGTGAATAGTAGCAAATTAGATAATGTAATTATTAAAAAAATGGAGGGAGTATATTGCATAAAATGGTGTTTCTACATAAAACGTAGTTATTTAAAAAATGTAGTTATTAAAAAAATGGATCATCTTTTAGAGTTCGGTGGTTTTTGGTGTTTCTCCATAAAATGAAGACCAAGCGATATACTCCCTCCATTTTTTTAATAACTACATTTTCTAATTTGCTACTATTCACAGACTTGTTTTGACTTCAATTTTAAACATAGATATAAAAATTAAAATGAGCTAAGTAGGATCTTATAGATTCGTCTCGTCGTGTAGTTTATAAATATCGAAATTTTAGAATTTTTACTTATACCGAATTTGAGTTATTAGTGGTTTTGAAATGTGCATTGGACTGAATGAAAGGGGACAAAAATTAATAACGGACCAATTTAGATTTTTAAAGAAAAAAAGGACTGAATTGACCAATAATATGTAATTAGGGCATAATTAGTGGATGAAGGACCGATTGGGACGTAATTAGTATATGTAGCGGACCAATTGGGCCAAAAAATAAAAAAAAATGACTGATTTGACTTTTTTGTAAAAATAAAGGACTATATTGGTATTTTTTCCCATAATCTCACACATAATTCTACTCTCTTACTATTCTACATTTGTAGAATGTTGAATACTTGAATGTCGTTGGACGACATAGTCCTAGTCATGTTTCTTTATGTTCTGGATTTTACACCTAGTGGTGGTGCAATAAGAAAATAGAAATAAAATTGAAGTTGAATTGATTGGATTTATTTTGATCCGCACTATTTCCATTCCGACAATGTTTTTTTTTTTTTTTTTTTTTTTTTTTTTGGGCTTGTAATTATGATTAACATATACTGTATTTCATTTAGTAAAAAAAAAGGTGCATCAAACGTTAACGTTCGTTTTTGAAGAATTTCAAAATAACAAAAAATAAAATTATTTTTTACAGTACAAATTAGAAATTGAAAATTATATGCGGTAATAGAAACTTGGTCCATCGATTAACTTCCCAGCTTAAGGTTGGTGTTCGACTCCACCGAATATACAGTAAGTATTTCAAATTTTCATCCGGATATACGCCCAAAAAATAAAAAATAAAAAATCATCCGGATTTTTGTCAAATGCCCGCCTGTGACTTGTCGAATCCTATCCACCTACACGACAGCCACTAGTAAACTAAACGACATCAACTACACCTCTGTCTCCGTGGCTCCGTTTACTAGCAACAACACAACAGAAAAACTCGGTTATCGATTCTCTCATGAGCCACCGTCCTCCCTTCCTCGGCTGCTCCTCCCGCCATCACTTCCGCCGTCACCACGACTCGTCCGCCACCATCACAATGTTGGGAATTTTTGACATCATCTAATGATACGCAGCCGAAATTACAGTCAAGATAAGGATCTAGATTTACAATTATATTGTGTATAGAGATAAACACGCAATGAATAGAATACTTACGTATTTCAATAGCTTTCTGCACCACTTAGATCTTGTATCTTGATGCCCTGCACTTGAATCCTCTACTATGGTATCCACAAGTATTGCAGATCCGTTGCAGGGACTATTCCACGGTGCCAGAACTTGTATGAGATTGCTAGTAAACCTCCATTTCAAGCTCTCTAGTATTATATGATATTTGGGATAATATCTAAGAACAGTTTTCAAAAGACTGTTCCCTATAGATTGCCATCATCCTTCTCCTCAGAAGTCCATCCATATTCATAGATGACTTGGACTAAATATATCAAATATATCAAATATATTTTCATATACCAAACATATGGTAACATATGAAATATATCATAATATATCTAATATATTATAACATCAGTCCATAAAAATATCTTCAATTTGTAACATATCAAATATATTACATATATCTAATATATTCTAATCTGGTCCATAAATATCTTTCAATCTCCCACTTGGGACTAGCATTAGATATAATACCATACACAAACATTAGCACCCTTGATCGAATCGACAACACCCATATAGTGTGACTCAATAGGCCTCCGATACCGACGATAAACAAATAAAGTCCGCACAAAACTCCTAAACTACATTGTATGGCGTCTCTCGGTATACGAAGAACATTTACGTGGATTCAGAAAATAAATCATTAGTAAACAAACCTTTTGTGAAATTAAGTAACATCCTTTCATTCACGAACCACTCGATTAAGCCTAGGATTCGAAATGTGTCTATCCCAATAGCTTAATCACCTATCGCATCTTTATTAATTGACCCACATGATCATATTCAATTACTTTAATTGAATACATCGTTGCACTGTCCAATGACTTAATGGTCAAATAATATAGAGAAATTGAATGTTATCTTGAAATCCCAATCAAGTAATGAATTCTATCTTGGCTCAACTACCATTTCCATTCGTCTTATGCCCAACACAAGCCATATCTACCCCTTGATGGAGTGCAAGCATTGTACTTGGTTAAAGTGAACCACTTAACAAACAAAATGTGTATTGACCTCAAGTCTAAGGACTATTACAAATTTACTTACTAATAAATCATAGACACTTCAACAAATGATTTAGTAGTAGAGTATACCAATACTCTCTAAAGTATCCATGTGTCCATCGCGAATATCTAATATTTCGCAGTCGTGATGTCCACTACATTCTCTAAGAATGCGATTCAGACCACATGCTAACCTTCAACATATCATCAATATCCCATTCTTAATGATCATTGGTTAGGGTGTTTTTAGAATTTTACTCTATTGCTAACCTCCCACTGAATTAGCAACAATACAAATTCATGGGAACATATATAAGAATAATGACAAACAATTAAAATAATTATTCTAATATATGCACTAGCCCATTGAATCGAATTTCATAAAAATAAACGTGATGTAACATTAATGTCTCATCCAAATTGTTTCTAAGACATACAAACAACTAACTCCCACTAATCTAATGCCAATCACCAACATATCTAAGCTTCAATCACTCAAAGTGACTATTGTATCTTCGAATATACAACGGCTTGGTGAGTGGATCAACCAAGTTCTTATCAGTGGGTACTCTTTCTAACTTTATATCGCCTCTTTGTACAATCTCGTTGATCGAATCAGCAACTGTACTTTATTTGGAACTATTCCAACTAATGTCACTACTATTGAAGATAAACCATAATCCAACTTAAACTCGTAGTCATTAGTTTACCTAGTAACTAATTTTCTTAACTCAGCACCAAAAACTAAAGTATTCTTTAATCCTTCTAAAGTGCTTAGAGAATAGTTTTGGCAACTCTTACGCATTAGGATTTTCAAAATTTCCTTATTATACTAAGCGCATAGACTACAAGTGGCTAACATTATCATAGTATGCACATGATTAATCTTGTAGCTCAAGCAATAAGATCTTTATCATGTCTTCAATATCATTGTCATTTAAAAGATCAACCATTCACCGACAAATATGATGCCATGTTCCATAGAAAAACATTTCTAAAATTTCCATAAAGAAGCGCTTTTAGTAGTTTGTCTATTCAGTTGGATTGTGATGATCCTATTAATCTATTAGGTCTATCCCGATAGATCTTAATCCCTAGGATTTAGGCAATATCACTCAAATCTTTCACTATAAAAAACAGAAATCATTCTTTCTCGGATTATGTTACGGTTCGATTATTGTCCAAAATCAACATGTATGATTATGACAATAATCTTCCATTTTATGTTTACTATAAACACATATTTGATGTTTACTTCTATCAAAATCAAACAATATGGTTTCTATGTTAAAACAAAAAACCCAACTCATAGAAGCTTGCAACATTTGGCTATTCTATTGATACAAAACCTTTAGGTTGTCTCGTTAGACATACATTCTAATTCACCACTAGAGAAATATGGTTTTGACATTCAATACCCAATATCATAATCAAATTATGTAACAATTGTAAGTAAGATCCTAATGGACTTTAATTTTATGGCTGGCAGCATTGTCTCATCAAATTAATGCCTTTCATAAATTATTTTCTTTTGCCACCAACCTATTCTTATAGGTTTATACTTTACCGTTTGGTAATTTACCATTTAGTTCTTTCTTCTTCTTAAAGAACCATTTTTTGCCTATGGAGGGTAAACTCCATTTGCAGGTCATCTAGTTCCTAGACTAGATTAAAGTATATATTGAGTCCATTACTAGAACTTAAGGTACATTACTCCGTCTCTAACCCAATGTTCAACATCGCCCCCAGGCATAGGTCTTATGTTCATCGTCACCTTAATCCTTTATCTCATCTTCGTTCTAAACCATTAGATTAAGTATTTTAGATGCACAACAATTCATATTAGATCTATGGAGTTGTTTCGTATTTGTTCAAGCCATTCATTCTGAACACGATGATGTTCCTATGTATTTATTTCAAAAATTACACTTTTAGGAGTTTTTCGAGAATTTCACTATAATCTTATCAATGTGGTGATGATTCAACTATTGTTTCATCTCAGTTAGATTCGCCTATTTCCAATTTGACAAGTTCATTTCTTTGATGTATCTCCTTGTCATCAGGTCACTACCTGAGTAGTTTTCCCCTCCCAAGAGAACATCGAAGACTCCCGCTGAGTTGTAGCCCATACTATAAGGCATTAACTCATAGTCCTTGTTAAATTGTATTTCTTGAACTTTTCAAGATTCATAAGGAACCTTATTCAGAATGTAAATAACAGTAAGGCATAATCCTAAATAGAGGGAGATTTGTGAAACTCATCTTGGATTGCACCATATATAATAGGATGCGATTCCTCCTTTCAGATACCCATTCAATTGAGGTTTTCCCCGTAGGAGTCCATTCTAATTGGATCCCACATGATTTCAAGTAATCAAGAAACTCCCAGCTCAAGCATTCCCCTCCTTGATCTGATCGTAGGGCCTTAATACTTTTCCCAAGTTGTTTCTCGACTTCCAACTTAAACTCTTTAAATTTCTCAAAGTCCTCGGATTTGTGTTTAGTCAAATAAACATATCCATACCTTGAAAAATCTTCAGTAAAAGTAATGAAGTACGAGTATCCACCTCTTGCTGGTATTTGAAATGGTCCACACACATCTGTATGAATTAATTCTAGCAATTCTTTGACACGTAACCCTTTCCCAGAAAGTGTTTTCTTAGTCATCTTACCTTTGAGATAAGATTCACAAACACCAAATGACTCAAAGCCAAAAGGTGGTAGATAATTTAGTTTTGTTAAAGTTTCAATCCTTTCTCATTAATATGACCAAGTCTGTGCCAAAATAAGTGTCTTTATTCGCATTACTTAGCTAAGGATGGTTGTTGAGAATAGTGCATTTACTATCAAGAATTTATTAACCATTCGATACCAAAACCTTTCATAAAGCAATCCATTAAAGAAGGATCATCATATGTTTCCACAATGGAAAGAAAAACTTTCAATGTCTAACATTGGAATCGAAATGAAATTCTTCGAAATAACATGAACCAAATAACTATTATTTAGAACTAGTCTATGTTTTGATGGTAGATCAAATCAATAAGACCCCACGCATTTAACAACTATTTTCTCATATTATGTACGTAAGTCAACTTCTCACATTCATGGAATCACTTAGGCACCTACACATTTTACAAATATGCAAGCTACAATTTGTATCTAATACCAAAGGATGTGAGTAGTTCATAGACAAGTTAATCTCAACAGCTAAAACAGCCTAAGCTTAACCCAATACACCCCGTGCCTCATAATTTGGTTATCCCTCTCCTAGTGTCCTTTCTTGTCACAAGAAGAACACTTATCCTTTGTCAACTTCTGCTTTTATGAGTTGTTCTACCCTCAATTGTAGAAGACTCATTGAGTCTTTAACATGTTATGAAGCTCTTTATCCCCATAATATTGTTCATATTAAAATTCACTATGAAGTTTATAAACGAACTTGCCAGAGATTGTAAGATCATATTAGCTGATACATTCGGTTAAAATTGTGCTCTAATCACATTTAACCTCTCAATCAGTCAATCATTTTCATCGCATGATTAAAATTTGCCCCTTTTCATTGAGTTTGTATTTAAAGAGATCTTAGAGTATCTCATACTCCATTGTTCGAGATTGTGAATCATACAAGCTCTTCAAATGTTTCAACATCTCAAAGGGAACATGCCCTCATATTAGCTTTAAAGTTCAAAACTCATCACAACCAATATAATGCATTATGCAGAAATTATATCATCCACATGCTTATTTTGACCTTGTTCGACAAACACTTCTAGGCCTTAGAATTAGAATCTAGGATGAACGGATTAGTGTGTCCAAGACATACTTAATCTTTTAAGCATTAACTCCAAACACAATTTGATTACTAACTCGGGTAACTTGACCAAGTCAATATGATAATTTTTAACATACATTTCATAGTGACATACATTTTAATCTAAAATAACAATGCAATAACAATGCATAAAATCATCACATTCATATTACTAATCAAACATAGGGCCATTATTTTGATTAGCTCCCACTAATTTTAACATATCATATGCCCCCAAACACATAATACGAATTTATACCAAGTATAAATTTTAGTGGTCCAAGATCCTAGTCTATATCACTGTAGCCCCTGCTATGGCTGGTGACTACAATAATATCACTTGGTAGGCCTCCAAACCAATTGCAACAATAATTTTGCAATTCTGGGTTGATTAATCAAATTAATCTGCGTCCTTAAATTATTTTGGATGCTATGGCTTCTCAAAACAATTTAAGCAAGACAACCCCACCACACGGTGCAGATCAGGCACCTATGCATGAGCCTTACCTCGTAGATTTAGAGCAAACGCTATGGCGAAATACCCTTGGTCGAAAAGGATAGGAATCTCAAACAATTATGATGGACGACGCGTTTGTTCCTAACAAGACTTGTATTTAGTGGGGAAATTTATGTGATACTAATTGTTATATTTAATATCAAACATTAAATCTAAACAATTACTGAGCGCCGCCTACCCAGGCATACAATACGCAAACCACACATACTGGGCGCGCCTACCCAGACATATAATATGCGGACCACACATACTAGGCGCCGCCTACCCTAGACATATAATATGCGGACTCTAACTACTATAGTTTCAAAAACTAAACATTTAATCAAATTAACATGCTCAGCATATAATTATCAGATACACACATTAATCTAATTAATATATCTATCTCAACAAGTAAGTAATCTCTATGAATAAAATTCATCGATCCAAGCAATATTTTATTCTCTAATTAAATATGGGATAAATCATTCAATATTAGTAATTCTAAATTACTCCCACCGTATAGTTATTATTGTTTCAAAATAAGAATAATTATGTAAGTATATAAGTTGTTAATCAAATTGTAACACCCCGGTTTTGGTAACCCAGGCCGGGATGCCACCGCCACACCTCCCAAGCAAGACACGACTTCATTCGAGCTCACTTGAGAGATGCAAGGCTAAAGGTATTTCAAAAATATAAATTTAAATCAAGCCCATTGTATAATAATTTAAAATTTGCATAATATAATCCATGCATAATAAAATAATCGCGGCGGGAATTTAAACTTGGGCCAACATGGCCAAAACGCAATGTATAACTTAAAAATAAAATGCGACAGAGTTAATATTCATATTCCCGAACCCGATGAAATACACGTGCTCAATGGGTAGAATCTTTCTCTCAAGGCTTCCTTAAATTCTTCCCATAAGTAGACATTCTCATCTTCCTCTAATTTCCCCTGGAGGTTTTGCCATCACTCGTCGGCTTCACCTCCTAAGTAGTAGGTTGCTACATGTATCTTTTCCTCATTAGGGCATTTGACAGCATTCAGAAGCTTGTCAAAAGTACGAATCCAATCCTCCAACTTGGCCGGGTCCTCTTGGCCGTCATAATGGGCTGGTTTGTAGGGGTTCACCAATGCTAAGTAGTTGACTCGGGCTACCGGTGGTGGTACACCCGCTTGTGCACGTTGCACTTCAGCATTTTCTAATGCTATGAGAACTTACTCAACAGTCCTTAGACGCTCATCCATATTGTTGGGAATAGGAGGCACTCACCCTCCTACGTTCTGAGGAATCTCGTTGTTGTTAGGTGCGTTGGGGAGGTCAGCGTCAGTGTTGCTTGGGATTACCTTCCTTGGTCTTCCCCTAGGTGCCATTTTCTGTTATCCAAGCACGCGAAGATGAGTTTCTAGTCTAAGGCACGTTAGAATCAAGAAGATCTAAAAGATATGAAGGGTAAGGGGAAAATGATAGACGTGGGCACGCTAAATATTCTTGATCAACATCTAAGACTAAAGCAAGATTAGTCTCAAGTTAGCGCCTCTAAGTAGATGTCAAGCCGAAATCTACAACTAGGAATGTTATTTAACACAGATAGTTCACATAAAAATGATAGCGCAAATATGTATGTATGCATGTGAATCTCCCCGAAATAATTTTCATGCAATATGGTTTAGAGTTGTCAAAATAATTTGTATACATATTTTCCATGGGTTTAAAAATAAAACTAATTTCATGTAAATAAAAATTTAAAAATCACAGTTAAAATTCTTGGGCCGAAAATAATAAATCTCCGGGCCCTAATTAAAGTATAAGTATTGGGCTTAAAAGTTGGACCCAAAATAGTAAGTATATAAATTATTGGGCAAAGAAAAATATTTGGGCCTAAAAAAAGTTTTGGGTTTAAGAATAGTTGGGCTAAAAATAATTATTTGGGCTTAACTAACAAGTAAATAAAAATGTTGGGCTGAAAGTTTGGATTTAAAAATGTAGGCTTTAATATAATAATTGAAGTAAAATAATTTGGGCTCTAGAAAAATTTAATAGTTTAAAAATATCCCAGGCTCTTTAAAATAATAGTTTTAAAATATTCCGGGCTCTTTAAAATAATAGTTTTAAAATATTCCAGGCTCTGATACCAACTTGAACACCCCCGGTTTTTGGTAACCCAGGCCGGGATGCCACCGCCACACCTCCCAAGCAAGACACGACTTAATTCGAGCTCACTTGAGAGATGCAAGGCTAAAGGTATTTCAAGCCCATTGTATAATAATTTAAATCAAGCCCATTGTATAATAATTTAAAATTAGCATAATATAATCCATGCATAATAAAATAATCGCAACGGGAATTTAAACTTGGACCGACATGGCCAAAACGCAATGTATAACTTAAAATAAAATGCGACATAGAGTTAATGTTCATATTCCCGAACCCGATGAAATGCACGTGCTCAATTGCCTTCGTACCCTGAGAGAAAAATTTAAACAACGGGTTTTATCAGTATAAAATACTGAGTAAGTCAATTCCTAACATAACAATAATGGGTTTTAAAATTAATTAATAAAAATTCGCATTCTTACTCATGCACATTTTATGATATGAAAATATATTTTGACAACATTTATAATAAGGATTTAAAGGCATGATTCTAAATGTAAAGAGGCGTACAAAGTATTATACAAAATAATTTAGAAGAGTAATTTATTTAAAAAGGAATTTATTAAAAGACGGAAAATTTAAACTCACGGAATATGATTTTTGTTCACGCATCAACCAAAATTTCATTCTTTTACCATTCTTTCAATATGATCGAGGGCAATCGTCCTTGGGGAATCGAACCCGCAAGAACTCAAATACATCCTAGGGAATCGAACCCATAGGAGTTAAAACAATATCCTGGGGAATCGAACCCACATGAAAATATACATCTTGGGGAATCGAACCCGCAAGAAAACATACACCTTGGGGAATCGAACCCTCAAGGTAAGTGAATGGAGCGGATCCTATATAGACACACTCCAAAGCCCTAGATAACCCATATGGATGCATCTAGGAGTAAAGACTCATACACCACCAATCACGATGCCGTTTTGGCACATTTATCATAAAAAAGGGGCCATCATCGTCCGTTTTGGCACAAAGTGAATAGTTAGAGGGGCACCCTGCAGAGCACTCACCCCCTAATTGGTATGCGGATATTTAACTCGATCTATTGCAACGGGTTTTTGAAATTATTTTTATCACTTTGAAAAGTATTTCAATCCACAAGTTTAGAAAATTCCCTCTCAAGGTGTATATCAAGTATTCACGTCACAGTTTGCGCCTTTTTAATTTAAAAAATTCGTTTGAATGGCGATCGACATGAAATTTACACAGTGTATCAAAAACATATTAACGAAAAACTTTTGTGTTTTAAGTTTCTCGAAATTAGGTAAGAAAACACGTCAAATTTTACAATCTTTTCAAAAAGTAAAATCTGTCAACTTTCCGGTAACAGCGCACTGTTTTTAAAACACATTTTCGACCTAGCAAACGAACTCCAGAAATTATGAAAATTTACAGACACGTACACGACAAAAAAATAAACAAGTTTTATTTGAGGTATTTTATCCGAAAACACTCCGGATTAAATCAGATTTGCGCATCAAGTTCAACTAGAAAATCTGTCAGAATTTCATTTGAAAACGCAGACCGATCAGATCATTTTTTGAAGGCTCAAACGTCGAAAACTCACGAAATTTTACCACACATTCTTGAGACAGTTAGCTACAAATTTTATTTTTACATCAAGGATTGGTTTCGACGGTATCCATTAGAAAAATGTCAAAGAAGTCGAACACCATATTCTGTCCACAGTTTCAATTTTTGTTAAAATGCAGAATATACCAGATCGCGTTTCGGGGAACAAAACTTGATGAAAATATTTGAAAATTAGAGACAACCTAGATTAAGGTGTTAGAAACAAAACTTCAGTTTGGGGTTTTTCATTTCGGACACTCGAAATAGGAGTTTTAGGCAGATTTCAGAAAACGCACATAGTTGAGTTTTTGGTGACAGATTTTAAGTTCTTTATTAGATCTTGTATTCCGAACGTCCCGATGCCACCAAAATCGATATGTAAGGCATTGACTTACAGAATAAGAGTTCTAGGTCATCTCTGGATCGATCGGGGCGCCCACGCTTGCTCCGGACACGTCCAAAACACTATGTCTCCTCTCCTTTGGCCCCGATTTGTGTTTTTAAGAATGTAAATCCAAAGTTAGAATCTAAATTGACGAAAACTATGAAACGAAGGTTCAAGACTACATCTTACCACTAACTAGGGTCTGAACACTTCCTCTCCATGTCCTCCTTGCTCCGCTTTGCTCGTAGGAAGTTCAAGAACACAAGAGTTTTGGGGTTTTTCGGATTGGAAGAACTTGGGAGAAAAGTGGGGGATGGTGAGAGATGAATAATGGGTAGAGGATCTGAAATATTGAGTAAAGATCAGCCCCAATTCGTCCCCTATACCCTTCCCCTGTCTGTGATCGAGTTTCCATGGTCGGGGGTCGAAAATATGGCAAGAAAACGCGTCAAGTTGCAGCTGCTGTCTTGGTGGCGCGGTCTTGGCGAGCGAGCCCCGGCTGGGCTGCGGTCCGGGTCGGGCCGTGCAATCCGTCGGACCTTTTCTCCTCTCTTTCGGGCTTCCGACCTCCTATGTTCTCGGGCTCGATTTTTCGGGTCATTCTCGGGTTATAAGTTTCTATTTCTAAATTTATTTCGAACTCAAATTTATTTCGTATTCGAATTCTTGAATTCGTTGACTATTGGCTCCCGTGTAACAATTTATTATAAAAAATTATTTTCTTCTTCTCGGAGATTTTCGACCTTGTTCGGATTAAGAAATTTATTTTGTTCATTCCAAACATGTCTATTCGGTTGAAATTGTAAGGAAAATCTATTCTTAATGGTGTATAATGCTCATCCTTAATTTCCTCATCAATTAGTTGGCGTCATAAATGCTAGGATTTGATTTCCAAAATTGTGAAGTAATTAGTGTCATTATCCAAATGTCATGATAATATTATTAAAAAAATGATAATGATACTAATAATATATTAATATATACCAAGTGTTCTTTATAATAATAATAATAATGATAATAACCACAGAGTTTATTCGGAAAATTTCTCGGGTATTACACAAATCAACAAACTGAATTTAAAATCTAAATTATTAGTTTCAAAACATTTCAAATTGATTAAGAAAAACAACCCATCGCCATTATTAGACAGATTAATAAATTTTTCATAACATTCCAAATTGATTGATAAAAATCAACCCAGGGCCACCTTAACAATTTATTAATCAAATTTGTAATTTCTGTCCAACATAATGTTGTGCCAACATGTCACAATTCAAAATTTGGTTTGAAGACGCATATACGTGACATCAATTTAACATGCTAGAATTCAAAATTCACACCTTTACATAATTTATCCCATCAATTAATTAGAACACATAATAATTGTAAATCAAACCCTAGGCTTTGATACCACTGTTGGGAATTCTTGACATCATCTAATGATACGCAACGGAAATTACAGTCAAGAATAAGATCTTGATTTACAATTACATTGTGTATAGAGATAAACACGCAACGAATAGAATACTTACGTGTTTCAATAGCTTTCTGCACCACTTAGATCCTGTATCTTGATGCTCCCAGATGATTTCCTGCACTTGAATCCTCTACTATGGTATCCACAGCAGATCCATTGCAGGAACTATTCCACGGTGCCAGAACTTGTATGAGATTGCTAGGAAACCTCCCTTTCAAGCTCTCTAGTATTATACGGTATTTGGGAGAATATCTAAGAATAGTTTTCAAAAGACTGTTCCCTATAGAATGCCATCATCCTTCTCCTCAGAAGTCCATCCATATTTATATATGACTTGGACTAAATATATCAAATATATTTCGAATATACTCCGTATCAAATATATTTTCACATATCAAACATATGGTAACATATCAAATATATCATAATATATCTAATATATTATAATATCAATCCATAAGAATATCTTTCACACAACCCCGCGCAACCCTAACCCGAAGTCCAAACCCATATTCAACACCAGTCCCCTATTCCCCATTCTCGATGGGACAGTTGCCGAAGCCTTAGAGCATTCCAATAGCCAACACTATACTCAAACTCATTTTACAGTAAATGTCATATCAAATAGTAATTCTTTTCCAACCATTTACACTGAACTCATACTCAAAAGAATATTATCTATAGGTTATGGGGTAATGTTTAAAAAGAGCCATCAGAAGGAGTCATTTCCACTTTTAGGCCATTATTACATGATTTATGAAAATAGGCCATCAGAAACATAACTAGAAAGAATTTAGGCCATGAGGACTTATTTGAAAAGTCAACTGAACCTAACAACTTTTCATTTCTTTCATTTGAACCCCAAATAGTTTGACTTTAGACATTTTAGTCCTCTTCCAATATACTTAATTTTCATTACATAAATGACACTCAAAATGCTTGAAAATTGGTATCAGAGCCTAGATTTTATTGAAGAACATATTAATTATATTATTTATAATATTTTATTTCTTAATGGAGAAGATTTAATTATTAAATAGATTCAATTAATTTGAAACCAAAGAGTTATTTCCAAATTTTGGAAAGAAAAGATAGAAATTTCCAAAGGAAATTCTTGAACTTGTCCAGAAAACAAGATTTTATTAAAAGTAATTTCTTTCATGAAAATGAGAGGAACTGACTGGAAAGAAATTTATCCGGATAGCTCTAAGTTCTCACAAGACTTAAGAGAAATCCAAAAGACGATTGAAGATTATGGTAACCGGGTATTAATTTTACCTGGAAAAATAGATAACTTGAATCAATCAACAGATGAGATCTTGAAATTATTTCAAGATCTAAAGAAAGAAATTTTAAATCTTAAATTTGATATTTCGGATATCAAGAAAAGGGAGAAGGATATTCCTGGATCTTCCAAGAATAACCAAGCCAATATTAGAGATGCATTCGGACCCGTACAAGCTTACATCAAAAAGGTAAAGCAACTATGGTTCCAAAGCAGAAATCACAAGAAGAGATTATGATCGATCTACTGAAAACAGTCGAATGAGTGTTTCCAGGGCAGATCTATCAGATCTACAAGAATTAGCAGAATCATTTTCCCAACTTGGGATTATGGATATGGTCAATGTAAAACCCAATGAAGTTCTTCAATTGGGTTATGCGGAAGAATTAAGATCGAACGTAACCCACGATAGACCGCCTGTTGTCCCAATGAGAGAAAGTACAGATTTCCACATGAATAGGTATCCTGAGGTACATCTCAATGCAAGACGAAACCCAGGACATAACCAAAGTAGAGCTCCAGAATCCACAACGTGGGCCAAGACGATGTTACAACCATTAAATCCATATGGCATAACACTGAATCTCGATGTTATCGACTTCCGAAACATCGAATATCTGATTGACGAATGGGTAGCTTCAATGAAGATTGCAGCAACCACCCTGGATCTCGATAAAGAAAACTTTGTCAGATTAATAGAGCTAAGTCTCGAAGGATCGGCAAAGCTGGGCTGGAAAAACTCCACGGCGGCTTTAAAAGAGCAAATACTCGAAGGAGAATCCAAAAGCTCAATCTGCGAAAGATTTGCCCTCTTATTCAAAACCCACTTTGTAGGAGATGGGCATTTTGAAGAACAGAGAACCGAAAAAATCAAGGTCTATACGCAAGCACTATTGGGTATGGAGTTAAGAAGTATTTGCGCAGTAGACGAATATATCTACTAGTTCCGTAAATACTATTTTCGGAGTAAAATGACAGCTGAAGTAGCATGTCCCATGTTATTTGTAAAAATCTGCAGCCCATGGAGAGAGATGGTGATCCAGTCGTACTCAGTACCCCCTGGTACAGTGGACTCAATAGCCCGAAGAATGTCATTCTTAAAGGATAAGCTCAGAGAATGGTGTCAACGGGTAGCTGATAATGGCCAGAAATGTCCATTATTTTCAATCCATTTCCGTATCTAAAACGGGCATCTGATCGTATTCCGGTCTTATATTAAATAAGAAAGCTAGTAGAATTAGACTGATTTATGCATATTTGTAAAAATAATAAGCTGGTGTGAAAAATACATAAATATGTAATTTTATTACACATTTATGCTAGAAAAATCCAAAAACATGAGAAAAAGAAAAGAAAAGAAAAAGGAATGAAAAAGATGGGCAAAAGAATAAACCAGGCCCACAAAACACAAAAAGATGGGAAAAGAAAGAAAAGCCCACAAAAAGAGTAACTTCGGCCCATCTGGCCCAACCAGTCTCGACAGGGAGCATCCTGTCGCTAGACCCTCCCGTGTCGCGAAGCTGTGACTCGCGACAGGGGGTGCCTAGCGACACAACAGCCAAATTAGAAAGAAAGTCAGTCCAGGAAGACTGTGTTGCTAGACCTGTGTCGCGGGGCATGGCCTAGCGAGACGGACGAGTCCGCGCCACCAGAATCAAATGGAGAAGGAACCATGTCCCCAGACCCCTGTCGCTAGCCACCGTGTTGCGAAACATGGCCTCGCGACATGGGTATGGCTAGCGACACAGAAGTATAAATTGAAGAGGACCAAGACCCAGTCGAGAAGCCTTGCAACATGCAGCTTTGTCTCGCGCCACAACGCGTGATTCCGCGACACAGCTGTGATGTGTGTGATGTGTTGAGACACAATGGGCCTCAGACCAAAGCCCATGGGCCTAGGGTTTCACCTCTATAAATATATGGTGATCCCAAGGTGCCAAGGGAGTTAGAAATTCATTCTCTTGAGGACAGATTGAAGATATTCTCTCTAGGTAGTAGTTTAGTTTAGCTTATTTTTTGTATTATTTAAATTCCTGCCCTAGTTTAGCTTAGTTAGTTGTTTATTTCTTGTTGTTTTCCATTTTCAACAGTTTAGGTAGCCACTTTTCATTATATTTTCAACAGTTTAGGTACCCCAAATCATGGGTATTATCAAACCCACTTTATAAATGGGAAGTTAATCTGAAAATGGTGTCCCAAAATCATGAAATGGGTGTTGTAAACCCATGGATTTACTGTTTTCATTTTCTTTTGGGTCATTTGACCTTTATTTCTTATTTTTATTGCTTACTATCTATTTATTTTTGGATAATGGTGCGTGTTGGTGCGTGAGTGACCCTAGATTAAGATTATGCTTTATTTTAATATTGTTTTAGGTAGATTCATTTTTGTTCAAGCATGTTCTTGTTAGATTTAATTTTGTTAGGTAATTTTTGGGTTAGAATCACTTTTTGATCTGAAATAGGGTAAGATCACGTTGTTTGCATGCTACTGTTCCTTTTTGCTTTTTCTGACTTGTGTCCTGAACCATCCATGTCGCTAGCCTCTTCCTGTCGTGAGACCACGCCTAGCGACAGGAAGGCTGTTTCGCGACATGGATGCCTAGGGACACTTGCCTTAATATTTTTTAAAAAATCCTCAGTCGCGAGGCAATCCTGTCGCGAACCCACGGTTCGCGACACAACCTCCTACTTAGCGACTGAGGACCAAAACTCTTGCATTTATCTCTGAATGGCTTCTGTCGAGAAACCCCTGTCGCGAACCCACGGCTCGCGACACACTCTTGCTTCGAGACAGAAAATTATACCTTGGTAATATTTTTTGAAAACCCCAGTCGCTAGACTATCCTGTCGCGAGACCACGTCTCGCGACACAATTTTTGAATCTCGCGACTGGGACCCAAATACTTTGAAAATTTTCAGCAAAGCCTCGTGTCGCCAGACTCCTTTCGCGAGACCATGTCTCGCGACACATTTCCTGTTTAGCGACACGAAGCCTAGCCTACCAAAAATTTCTAAAATATCCTGTCGAGATACCCATGTCGCGAACCTCGGTTCGAGACACAAATTATGGTATCACGACAGGGTCCTCATCTCTTTTAATTCCCAAAAATTCTGATTTTCTTTTAATCCTCCATTATATTGCATCACTCACGTCTTAACCCCACTGGTTAAGATGTAATATCTCAGATTGCAATATAAGGCGTTATGCTGCCGAAATTTTTATTCTCCATTCTCTCACTTAAATAATTGAACCCTTAAGTCATTAATTAAAGATCATGATTAGCAATATTTAAGGTCAATAACTACCATGATTAAAGGATTTTTGTTCAATTCTCATTAAAATATTTTTCTATAAACAAAACCTTAATGCCTTAAGCAGATAATCCGGACTGTACAAAATTATGGTGTGAAGGGTTATTTAAGTCATTAATTATGGATTAGTTCCATAACCTTGCATGAGAAACCAATGTCTCTCATATAAGGCACCCTCTTTTTGATTTTATTTACTTTTCATTTTTCATTTTGTCTTTTCATGATGTGTGAATGAACAGTAAAAGATATTACTGACTAATGTCGGCGAACGGTCCCTTCACTGGGAAATTAAGTAGCCCGTAGTCTGAATATTAATTATTGTTTGTTATTTTGCATGGTTTGGAAAATAATTAATGAGGTCAGGCGAACGGTCCTTTTATCGGGAAATGAAGTAGCCACTCAGTTAGTTACTGTCCAAATACAGTTTTATTTTCTTTATCTTAGTTTCCAAACCCAAATTCCAATCTGTAATATAAGTTGGTTGATATCTGTCAATATTAGCTGATGAGTATTGCAGAGAGGAAGCATGTAGGTTTTTAACTGAATTCGCCGACAGTAGAGACCTAACTTGTAGCGACACTGCCATTATAGGGTTTCTGCTGTCTAAATTCACTCCATCCGAGTAATTGGGAAACTGGATAGCAGATGTTTGCAATCCACCTGAGTATTCTGCCACCACCTTTGGCCTCACGGCCACTTCATATCGGTGTCTCATATTCTGTCTAGACCCACCACTATATTTTGGGTTAATTAATTTTACACTTCCATATATCATTATGCATGATATTATTATGTAACTACTGTAGTTTATAATATTTTGGGATCCTTCCCTTGGACAGTAGAAGTCTAGATTTAAACAGATACTGCATATTAAATTTCCAACAAAAATTCATTTATAAAATCCGAATTTAAGTAAGGGATAAATTCCTCAGTTATGACTAGTTCATAATCGGTCGAGGGTTAAATTTTGGGGAATTAGAAGCAGAGTCAGCGATTAGGTCTCTCCTAGACTGGAAGGGTCTGTGTTCTTATTGAGAGTCTAGTACCTGTTTAGGGAATGGTTTTCAAATCTATTATTTTCCAAAATTGCTATGTGTTGGGAATTTAGTCTTAATTGTCATACCGAGATGGGATCCACTTGGATTCAAATACAGTGTGACAGATAATTCTAAAAGAACAATACACAGGCCTTGGTTATTTTCTAAGATAGGGTTGAGTTCCTTTCAACTGCTATCCTCTTCTGTCAAAGCCTATTCTTGAGTCCTGAGTGAGTGCATCCGGAACGAACTAATTAATTAGTTCGTTTCATTAGTTTGTATCTCATAACCACCTGGAAGGAAGTGAACACTGCGATCGGTTCACCGAGATCCGGGAATTCTTGATCCACGCTCGGTCATTCTGACTGGGGGCTTTCTTTTACTACCAGTACGAAGCTTTTGAAACTTCCGAGTGATAGGGTTTTAACTGCTTTCTTTAAATGCTTTCTTTACTGCTTTCCTTTAAATGCTTTTATAGAGGTCACTCGGATGCGTCACTAGATCTTCTAACTGCTACTAGGACTAAGAGTTGAGGGATAGATCAGGCTTATTTGTAGACTTTGGGTGTGACATGGGGGAATGATAGCAGTACTTGGCACTTTAACTAATGATTTTTCGGGTGTTGCTTGTCCACCACAGATGAAATAACATACCCCGGCCGGGGCAGTTATGAATCTGTGGTATCTTAGAATTTGTGGTCTTAAGAACATGTAAACTCATACTGTAAGTACCTGTCTGTTAAAGGGAACATAGTACTGAGAGCATGAGAACCAGCTATCTGATGGGATTATTTCAAACAAAGATCTGTGTATAAAAATGGAAGTTTAATAATGCTTTATCTAAATCTTGTCCAATCTTTATTCTTTTCTCCCTGTCCATTCTATCTTTTTGAATCAGCTTCATAGCTATTATAGCTTAGATTACAGCATTCCTTAGAACAATTTTATTGCTTCCACAGGGTAAATTTACCCGCTTTTTAGGCCTAATTTTAATTGTTTTTTAGCTTAAACTTATCTGCGTTCTAGAATAGAATTTTATATGCTTTATAGAATAACTCTAATTGCTTTCATAGCTTAGTTTAAATTCAGTAAGGTAGTTGTTAGTCAACTTCTCAAACTGATTCGAGTAACCGAGTTGATAATCTTATAAAACGGTGTGGGACCTGCTTCCATCGCACATCCTCCAGTGAACGATCCGGACTTACCTACAAATTATTGCAATTTTTGACACCGTGCGCTTTCGGGCCACAGTTTCTTAACACGAGTAATAAAAACGTGACAACCTATACATATATCCCTAATCCCAACTCAGTAATCATAAATTGATTTTCATTAAATAAAATCAAGACCGGGATTCTTTTTATTTCGAAAATACTCGTGCGGGAAATCTGCCAAAAGTTTCAATAGCAGCCCAAAAGAACATCAAGAGACTAAGAGGTAAAATAAAAAGAACCCCTCTTTGCTGTGAAAATAACGATTTTCCAACAATTATAGGAGAATCAGAATAAAGAGAAGAAAGAAGAAGAGTCGAGGCTCATACAGTAAGAGTTTCAAAAGACCTCCATTCCGAAGAAGAAGAGCATGGTGGTCCAAGAGCAAGGCCAGAACATACAAAACTGGACAAAGAACGGGAACGGCGAAGAGTTCATCACAAGGCTCAACTAACTCAGCAGCAAGGAGCACGGGGAGAACGCCATCCAAGAGAACATTCAGACGAGCCCATACCCGAGCAAACGAAAGCTTCAAAGACTGCAACTGTTTGAAGTGTGGAGCCAGAGGTCATATCTCACCCGATTGCCCGCAGAATCGTGAGATACATATGTACGAAGCCACGGAGGATATCGTGGAAGCAGTCGACCACGGAAAGCTGGTACCGGTCTATCAGTTTGAAAACATCCCCTCGGATGAAAGCATCTACGAGGAAGAATTAAGAAGTGACTCGGACTCATATTCAGACGGATCTTCAACCGAGTCTGACTGAAGAGGACACGATTCAGACCATTGAAAACCTGTCTGGATTCATTTCAAGGATGACGATCTCGAATCGAACCATGGAAAGAATAACGCGACAAGATTCCAACCTCAGCCCATATGACAGATTGAGAATTGGCGGGATTGGACGAGTTCTTAACCAGATGGGACTCAACCAGAGAAGACATAACATCATATACAAGGTAAGTGCAGGTGAGTTTGCAATTCCTATGGAACTTACTTGTAATGTTATGGATATGTAATTAATTTCTAAAGAAGAAATTCTTGAGGAATTAAGCAGAATGAAGGAGGAAATCGACGTTACTATGAAATGGATCCACATAGGAGCCATCGAAGTAGTAATTAAGGCAACCTTCAAAGAAGGCATTGATTCTGAATTACATCTATCAGTCACTGATAGAAGAATCAATAACCTTAGAGATGGTGTTCTCGGGATTATAGGAAATTTATATGCTGGGAAGTTAATGTTTGACATACATCCCAGAATTTCCTATAACTTAGCTCACCAAGATTTTAGTAGAGTTCTAACCCTTCATCAGGATTTTAAAAGAAAAGATCTGATGAAAGAAGGGAACAGGCCATATTCTATAACTTATAGAATCTCTTATGCACTTTCCAATAGTCATCATTCTGATTTATTTCTCAGGAAAAAATATATAGAAATTCCTAGAATTTTCAAGGAATTTGCTAAAGTCATGACTCCAAATCCTACCAAGATTCCTAGGTTAGGAGAAGTAGACATACAGATAAGAGATCATCCAATTCTAGACAGATCAACGAGTGCTAGAATTAAGTACGCAAGCCGTATGTCTTTTTCGGAAGACAGAATTATGGCATATAAAGGAAAGGAGTTCATCAAAGATCTAACTCCTCAATCCATAGGGGTAGATAATATAAAGATTGAATGCCCTGAAGGATGGAAAGAAATACAAGTTGTAACACCCCGGATTTGGTAACCCAGGGTGGGATGCCACCGCCACACCTCCCTAGCAAGACACGACATTTCGGGTCCGCTAAAGAGATGCAAGGCTTATGGGTACTTAAAAGATTTTAAAACATCTCAGATATTGAGTCCGGAATCATAATACTTAATTTCAAAATACGAGATAATAATCATCCATGCACGCAATAGAGTAAATAATGCAGCGGAAAGTAATCACGGCCGACATGGCCAAAACTCGGGTTAAACAGGCCCGATTAGACAGTATTAAAAATGCAGAAAATGAAAGTGTTCATAAAAAGTTTTCTCCCAATGCATGAGTATGCATCACTCGACATACTCTGTAAAAGAAGAATAACAACGGGATTATCACGGCCGACATGGCCAAAACTCGGGTTAAACAGGCCCGATTAGACAGTATTAAAAATATGCTTTTAAAAGACAATTAAGGGGTTACATGTGTTTAACTAAAAATAGATCTTTCATGCTTTAATAAAAATATTTAAAATTCATAATTTAACTTGCAGCGGAAAAGCATGATTAATTATACAAGACTGGAATATATAATTTAAAGGCATAATTTAAAAGCACGATAAATAAATACAGCTTAATTAAATACACACACAAGTCTTTTAATTTATCCCGCTAACTAAGAAGAGGACACCACACAAGGGAGATCACTAACGAGGCAATCTCAAATCGTAGAACCACTAACGAGGTAGTCCAAATAAGAGGGAGACCACTAACGAGGCAATCTCAGATAGTAGGGAGACCACTAACGAGGCAGTCTCAATGATAATCGTATGACGATCGGCTCAGCCTAGTGAACGGGATTTTTCGAAAAATTTATGTTTCGTCGTATACAATAGATTCGATATCCCATTTCATAGTTCGAGTTTTCCTCAAGTTCGAAAAAAAGATCCAATTCGTCACAAGTTACGCCTTTTTAATTTAAAAATTCATCTTACAGTCAAAAATTCTGAAATTTACATAGTAACTCAAGGACACCTTTACGAACAACTTTCATGTTTCGAGTTTCTCAAAATAAGGATTCGAGGTGGGTCGAAATTTGAGTTTATTACAAGAAAAGTTTTATACTAGAAAAATCCAACTCGACACAGTTTAGTACAACGTAGAGTAAAAATTCAATTTAAGTTCGATTGATCTGAAATTTTCACAGGTTGTAAAAGACACCTTAATGAACAACTTTTGTGTTTTATGTTTTTGAAAATAACGAGAGTTAAGTGTTTAAGAATCACTCTCAACACACTGTTATCGCATGGTTTCAAAAATCGGTTTGACACAGTTTTAAAATACATCCATTTTAACATATCAAATGAACTCCAAAATTTATGAAATTTTACATGCATAATCTAGACATAAATATCTAAAAATTTTGTTTACAAATGTAAGTTTAGTTCGGTTAGAAACGGGTGAAAAACATGCATCAAGTTAAACCATTAAAACTGTCAAGGTTTCGAACGTTCGGGTTTTACACAGAAACTTTACGTCGCAATTTGGGGTATCAAATCTTTATGGAAATGGCTGAAATTTTGACATAAGGTAGATTGTGGTCTTATAAACAAAATCTATGTTGAAAAGTTTTTGGTTTGAATTCCCCATGATAAGGTTTTAGTCAAATTACTGAAATTGGTCGGAAATAGGGATTTTGAAATCCGATTTTAGTTACGAGTCTAGATCTTTTAATTTAAACGACAAGGAACCACAAAAATTGTAGAGTGAAGCATTGACTTACTGATTTTAGAGATTGGGATCATTGTATGGGCTTTTCAAAAGTCCTAAGGTCACGACGAGCGGCCAACTTCTCCGATCTCAAAGTTCTAGAAGGCAGAGGCTTCGTCCCGATCATCCCCTCTTCGCCGGAATCCTTGCCGGAAAGTGAACTCGAAGGGTTTTTGGCTTGGAGAGGAAGAATGAGGGAGAAGAAGTGGTATTTTCTGTAAGAATGGGTAAAGGGGACGCCCCTATCCGTTCTTAAGCCTTTCCTAAGGCTGTGATCGGCTTGCCACCGAGAGAGGTCGGATTTTTGGCAAGAAAAATCACAATGGAAGGAAAGTTTACACCTCCTGCACCTCTGGCGCGGTGGTGACGCGCACATATGGCTTTGTCTGCGCGACGTACGCACGAACTACCCTTGGACGCGTCGGCCTCCTCTCGCACGGTGGCCGCGCGGAGAGCGCGCGGCGCCCGGTCTGACCGGTTCGAGCGGTTCGTGTGGTCCGTCGGGTCTTTTCTTTTTTTCTCTGTCGGGTTTCTATCCTCTATGTTTTCGGTTCGACCTTTCGGGTCATTTTCAGATCAAAATTCCTACCTTAAATTTATTATGAACTTGGGTTATTGTTCGTAAAACTCCCGTGCAATAATTTATCCAATTAAATTATTTCCGACTCCATGGGTTTTCGGAATTTAAATTCTTTCATTCTCGAATTTAATTTCCGTTTCTCTTAGCAAATTTCCCGGGTATTACAGTCTACCCCCCTTTTGAATCAACTTCGTCTTCGATGTTGTGTTTTGGCTTTCTCGGGTTAAACGTTAGGATGTTTTTGGTTGTGTTATTATTTTGTGACTGAACTTAGAATTTAGATTTCCAAGCTGCCTACGTACCCTGTGAAGGGATAGAGTCATAACGTAGTTCAAAACAATTTGAATTTGTTTTTCTCGAGAGTTACATCCTCTCCCCCTTAAGAATACAATTATGTCCCGATAACTGTGGTCGGGTTATCTTGGAAGAGGGTCGGGTAACGTTGTTTCATATCGACTTCCAACTCCCATGTCGTTGTTTCCGTCTCGTGGTTTGACCACAGAACCTTGACCATCTTCACAGTGTTTTTCCTTGTTATTATTTCCTTGTAGTCGAGTATTTGTACCGGGATTTCCTCGTAGGTTAGATCATCGTCCAGTTCGATTACATCCGGTTGAAGTACATGTGCCGGATCGGCCACATACTTCTTCAATTGGGAGACGTGGAACACATTGTGAACACGTGCCAACTGTAGCGGCAATGCTAGCCAATACGCTAGATTTCCCACTTTTTCTAGGATCTCATACGGTCCTATGTATCGGGGATTCAATTTCCCTTGCTTGCCAAAGCGCATCACACCCTTCATTGGTGACACCTTCAACATAACCTTATCGCCGATTTGAAACTCCAAGTCTTGCCGTCTCACGTCTGCATAACTCTTTTGCCGGTCTTGAGCGGCTCTCATCTTTCCTTGGATTACCTTGATTTGTTGAGCCATGTCCTCAACAAGTTGTTGACCAACTACCACAGTCCTATCACTTTCTTCCCAGCTCAACAGACTTCGGCACTTCCGTCTATACAGTGCCTCGAAATGTGCCATGCCGATGCTAGCATGGTAGCTATTGTTGTAAGAAAACTCGATCAAAGGTAAATGGTTTTCCCAACTTCCTTTAAACTCCAGTACACATGCCCTTAGCATGTCTTCCAACGTTTGGATCGTCCTCTCTGTCTGTCCATCCCTCGGTACTCATCTTTATTTGCGTACCGAGAGCTTCTTGCAGTTTTGTCCAAAAATGAGAGACAAATCTACTGTCTCTATCCGAGATGATGTCATGTGGTACACCATGCCGACGTATCACATTGTCGACATACGCCTTTGCCATTTGGTCCATTGACCAAGCGTCCTTCATTGAGATAAAGATGGCAGCTTTCGTCAACCTATCTATGATCACCTAGATTTTATTCATCCCTTTTGGTGACCGCGGTAACCCCGAAATGAAATCCATTGAAATGCTATCCCATTTCCGATTCGGGATTTCCAATGGTTGCATTAGACATAGGGGTTTTTGGCGTACTGCCGTAATCCTCTGGCAGGTGAGGCATCTCGCCACAAACTCGGCTACTTCTCTTTTCATGTTCGGCCACTAATAGTTCTTCTTTAAGTCTTTGTACAGCTTGTCGCCCCCGGGATGAACCGAGTAGGGGGTATTATGGCCTTCCTCCATCACTTTTTGCTTCAGGTCAACGCATTTTCGTGGTATGCACCACCTTCCCTTGAAGCGGATGCTTCCGTCCTCATGAATTTTGAAATCCATTGCTTTTCCTTCGGCAATGCTCTTCCTAATTTACTCCAACTTCTCGTCACCCGGTTGGGCGAGTCGTATTTCATCGAATATGGTAGGTCCCATTACCATCGCGTTGACGACTTCGTTTACTGTGCCAGAATGCACCAACTCTAGACTCAATTTTCCCACGTCTCTGTACAACTTGGCCGGTATCACGAGTGATTCGCCACGTGTTGAGTCTTTCGACTTAAGGCATCAGCTACGACGTTGGCTTTTCCTTCGTGATAAGTGATCTCTAGGTCATAATCCTTGATCAGCTCCAACCATCTTCTTTGCCTCAGATTCAGCTCTTTTTGCGTGAATATATACTTGAGGCTCTTATGGTCGGTGAACATCCGACACTTTCCCCCATAGAGATTATGTCTCCATATCTTTAAGGCGAACACGACTGCGGCCAGTTCTAAGTCGTGTGTCAGGTAGTTCTCCTCGTGTGATTTTAGTTGACGCGATGCGTATGCTATAACCCTTTGATCTTGCATCAGAACGCACCCCAATCCTTCTTTCGAAGCGTCGTTGTATACCTCGAAGTCACCATTCTCCGATGGTAACGCAATACTGGCGTTGTGGTAAGTCGTTTCTTCAGATCTTGAAACGCAGATTCACACTCACTCGTCCATTCGTACTTGATAATGACCAAAATTGACCATTATTTTCAATCCATTTCCGTGTCTGAGACGGACATTCTGATCGTGTTTCCATCTTATTGTAATAAGAAAGCAGTTGAATTTGACAGATTAATGCTAGTTTTTAAAAACATTGAGCCGGTAATAAAAAGACACAAAATATGCAATTTTTAATTGTATTTGTGTTAGAAAAATCCAAAAACATGAAAAAAGGAAAAAGAGAAGAAAAAGGAATGAAAAGATGGGCAAAAGAATAAAAGAGCCCACAAAAATCCAAAAAGATGGGAAAAAGATTGAAAATCCCACAACTGAAATTTGGTTAAGTGTTAAAGCACAATTCGAATTGCACACAATTCGAATTAATTCGAATTGCACACAATTCGAATTGCTGAAGAGAACAAAGAAATGGTTAAGTGTTGGAAGGGATGCAGAAGCCTAATTCGAATTGTTCAAGTTCGAATTAATTCGAATTAGGGAATGAAGAGAGAAGAAACCCAAAGGCAAGAAGAAGATGCAATTCGAATTGTCCAATTCGAATTAATTCGAATTGGCACAAACAATTCGAATTGCCAACAAATGCAAGGAAGCCAAGTAGAAACCCTCATCCAATTCGAGAAAAGACCAATTCGAATTCTTCACAACAATTCGAATTGACAACTGAAGGCTACATTTCCAGCTCAAGGAGGAGACCTCACAATTCGAATTAATTCGAATTGATTGAATTAATTCGAACTTCACTCATCAAAGCTGTGGAGCATGAGCACAACATTGGTGGGCCTAGGGTTTTGAAGATTGTCTATAAAAGCAGACCTTCCACAACAGAATCCGGAGATCAAGAATTTTGCCAAAAAGCAGCTTGGGACAAAAAGAACAGCAGGAGGTTCCACACCCCTTAAGGGTTAGGTAGGTAGTTAGTTTAGTTTAGTTTATTTTCTTGCAAGTAGTGTAATCTTCACATGCTTTGATTTTAGTTTAGTATAGAAGCAGTTTGTGTAACCCCTAGAGTAGCCATTTTCCAGAATTTTTACAAGCTTTCTAGTTAGAATAAACCCTACCTTCAAGTTAATGATGGTCTTGGGTTCTTTATTTTGCTTTCAAAGTGTCAATACAAGAAAAATTTTCAGAAATGGTATTATTCATGTGTTTTGGCACTCTTTAATGCTTTCTCTAGAAATAAATGCTTAGTATGTTTGTTTGTTTCAACTAGGTTACATTTATTATGTCCTAGTTGACATTCAAACTTAATAAATGCATGTTAGGTGGGTTTTTGGTTTGATTTTGTACCTTAGAGCTTCAAATAAGTGTTCTTAGATTTTAGATGTTTTTAGGTTTGTTGATATTTATTTTTATGCTTTATTTTTTCCTGCCTTGATCCTATTTCATGCTGCCTTAGATAACTTGAGTGTTCTTAGTTTATTCATGCAGTTCTTAGATAACTAGATGTTTTTGGTTCTTTGATCTTTGATCCTTTGTTTGTAGAAATAGGGTTTGAATCTTGCCAATACCCACTGGACATGTATTTGCTTATTACTTGAAAATTTCACTAGGGTGGCTGTGAAATGACATTGATGTGAGATGAGGGATTTAGTAAATCTAAAACCATCATTACAGCACAGTGTTCACCTAACCCATACTTGTGAGAACAAAAATTGTTGTTGTTTGAAAATGTGTAATTCGAATTGAGGCAATTCGAATTATCTCGAATTGCCTAAGAAATTCGAATTGCACACACAAAAATTTCCTTCATGTGGTTTTCAACCAATTTGAATTCTCTAATTCGAATTAATTCGAATTGGTTCAACAATTCGAATTGGGAAGGGAAACCACATTGTATTGCATACCATCCATTCATGCCTTAGTTTATTTTCCATCTCTTACCAAATTCGAATTGTGCAATTCGAATTAATTCGAATTGCTGAACAATTCGAATTCACCCTCCTCTTGAGGTATATGCCTTAGTCAATTTTGAGCAATGAAAGGACTTCACCAATTCGAATTGTCCAATTCGAATTAATTCAAATTGCTCAACAATTCGAATTAGACGATGTCTCGTTTCTTTGCAAGGATAAATTGGTTAACATCATACTTCATTCTTCATGCATTCTCAATTTGAATTACCCCAATAATTCGAATTGAACTATCCTTCTATTTTGAAAACTCCAAAAAATATTTTTCCTTCATGATTTGTGTAAGTTGCATGGGTGTATTGGGCTTAGGCCCAATTCACCTAACTTTATCCATTACACATTTCAACCCATTAAGTGTCTACCTATTGTGTGCTTAACACCCACACAATACCAAAAATATTTTCTTACTTTTATGTTTTGTCTTTCATTGCATGTATGAACGGATAACGAGAAACGCACAGATTAATGTTGGTGAAAGGTCCCTTCACAGGGATATCGACTAACCCGTCTTCTGTGTGTCAATCATTATTTGTTATTTTGCATGATCTGATTAGTGGTTGGTGGAAGTTTCGGCGAGCGTTCTCTTCACTAAGAGTTTCGATTAGTCACTCAGCCAACTCCTAATCAGATACAGTTTTAATTTTCCTTATCTTAATTTCTCAACCTGAATTCAAGTTGCAATAGTATCAACTGATGTCGACCAACATCAGTTGAGAAATATTACAGCAAGAAATATGTGGGTTTTTCTTCCACTCACAGACAAAAGAAAACTAAGTGACGGCGGTCACCGTTGTTTGGGATTCTTTCTGTCTAAAATCATTCATCTGGGATAATTGGGAACCAGACAGCAGATGTTTGCAGTCCGGAAAACCCCAACTCTCTCTGGCACTATTTTTAGCCGATTTCTTCTTATCTCAGGCTAATCCACCTTTGTGTATCGCATTCTGTCTAACCCCACCATATATTTTGGGGTGTTTTATTTTCCATTTCATATACTTGTATGCATGATACTATTATGTAGATGTTGCGGTCATATCATTATTTTGGGGATCCTTCCCCTTGGACACAGAAGTCTTGAATTAAATCAGATGCTGCATAGTAAACTTCCAACAAAAACTCCTTTATAAAATCCGGATCTGAGTAAGGGATAAATTCGACAGTTATGACTAATTCATATTCCACTGGGGGTTGATTTTGAGAGCTTAGAAGCAGAGTCAGCGATTAGGTCTCATCTAGACTGAAAGGATCTGTGTTTTAATTGAGAGTTTAGTACCTGTCTAGGGAATGATTTTCAAATATCAATTGCTTCTCAAAATTGCTGTGTGTTGGAAATCTAATATTAGATATCGCATTAAGTCAATATCCACTTGGGTGTAGATGAGATGTGATAAATAATACTAGAGGAACAACATATAGGCCTTGGTGAATTTCTAAGGTAGGGTTGAGTATTCCTTCGACTACTATCTTCCTCTGCCGAAGTCTAGAATTGAGTCTTGAGTGAGTGCATCCGGAACATGTTCATTTATGGATCTATTTCATTTAGTTTGTATCTCATAACTACCCAGATGTTGTAAGCCTTGTGGCCTATTGATATCTCGGGGGTTCTTGATCTGCATCTGGTCACCAAGACCAGGGGCTCTTTTATACTAACAGAAAGAGACGTTTTTAACGATTCCGAGTGATAGATTTAAATGCTTTCTTTACAGCTTTCTTTACTGCTTTCCTTTAAATGCTTTCATAGAGGTCACTCGGAAGAATTAGGGGTTGTCCAACTGTTAAAAGGTTTGAGAGCTATGGAATGGTTTGGGGCTTGATTTGAAACTTTGGGTGTGACATGGGGGATGATAGGAGTACTTGCCATGTCAGCTAATGATGTGTCAGGTGTTGCTTATCCACCACAGATGAATGATACGCCTTAGCATGGCCATGTGAGGGCAGTTGTGAGTCTGTGGTATCTTAGAAATTGTTGTCTTAAGAGCATGTAAATTCTTACCGTAAGTCCCTGTCTGTTAAAGGGAACATGGTGTAGAAAGCATGAGAGTTAGCTAACTAGAAGATTATCCCAAGCTAAGATCTGTGTATAAAAATGGAAGTTTAATTGTGTTTCATCTGAATCTTGTCCAATCTTTGTTATTTCCTCCCTGTCCCTTCTGTCATATTTAAACCTGCTTTCTAGATAGTGTAGCATAATTTTATATTGCTTTCGTAGTATAGATTTAATTGCTTTCCTCGATCTAGTTTACCATGCTTTGTAGAATAATTTTTACTGCTTTCATGATCTGGATTTAAATTATGTCAAGTAGTTAGAAACCCTTGCAAAACTTGAAACGAGTAACCGAGTGGAAAATCTTAGTAAACGACATGGGCCCTGCTTCCATCGCACATCCTCCAGTGAACGATCCGGTACTTACTATAAATTACTGCAATTTTTGACTCCGTGCGCTTTCGGGATGCACAGTTTCTTGACACGAGTAAATAGAAACATAACATTTTGGGAAAATACTCATACAGTGGGAAGATGTTCAAAAGCTTTATGGCAGGTGCTTCCGTGACATGAAATTATGAGAAGTATCATGGCGCAGATACCAGGGACTTTCAGGGTGACAGACTGAAGGTCAATCCCGGTTGCACCGTGATATTTGTCAAAAGTTTCATGGCTGGAAGGACCACAGCGCCGTTTGAACCCCACATGAGTAATAAAAAGGGAAATCTTAACATATCCTTAAACCCCTTCCCTGCATCATAATTCTCTTCATTTAATAATCCAAACCTGATATTTCATAAAATTACTCGTGTTGATGAAACTCGTCAAAAGTTTCATGGCGCCGTTGCCGGGGGAAACGCAGACAGTTGTAATAAATAATACTTTATTAAGTATTGAACAATGGTGTCTGGAAAGATTGAATTATTTACCCCGGCTGCACCATGAAACTTGGCATGGGTGCAAAAGTTTCATGGCGCCGTTGCCGGGGAAACGCAGACAGTTGTAATAAATAATACTTTATTAAGTATTGAACAATGGTGTCTGGAAAGATTGAATTATTTACCCCGGCTGCACCATGAAACTTGGCATGGGTGCAAAAGTTTCATGGCGCCGTTGCCGGGGAGGATGCAGCGCCGTTTACTAGGAGAATTACATTCCTGATTTACTCATAGATAGTTTTTGTATATATTCTTGAACCATTACTAACCTGGGGGTTGTACAGGTACTGTCAAAAGCTTGATACCAACTGCTTATGCAACGGAGAAGGAACACATTACCGGAGCTACCGTTCGATCTAGAAATAGAAAGGACCGCTCGCCAACTGAGGGCAGAAGCCAGAAGACGGAAAGAGCAGGAGCGTCGGATCCGCACTTCACCCGAAACATCAAGCAGCGATCTATCAGACATGGCAGATAACCAGAACATTCCCCCGATCTTACCCATAGACCAACCACCAAATAACCCTGGTAATGGAGCTGACGGAGGAATGGTAGAGCATCCTAATCGTGCCAACGAAGAGGAGAATCTACCAAATCCCAATCAGCAACAATACCAGCAATTCCACCAACAACCACCACCACCCTTAAACCAATTTCACCAAAACCAAAATATACCAAACCAACAATACCAAAACCAAGCTTTCAATCCAGATCAGTTTCAGAACAACCCACAAGATCCACATAACTTCCAGCAATTTCCCAATTACCACCAACAGTACCAGAACCAAGCTGAACAAGGAAATCAACAACAGCAGCAAGCAGCAGCAGACTTCATGCAACCAATAGTGGAGCCCTATCTGGATGGACCTGGGAGAGCACACTTTCCCGCACGCAATTTCGAGCTCAAACCGGCACTCATTAATTTGGTGCAAAACAATCAGTTCTGCGGTGCAAATCATGAGGACCCTCATGATCATCTCCAGACCTTCCTGGAGCTCTGCGACACGATCAAAAATCAGGGAGTCTCTCCTGATGCTATAAGACTAATGTTGTTTCCATTTTCTTTATATAGTGGTGCCAGGGACTGGTATAAGTCATTGCCTATAATTCTGAGGAGCACTTGGGCAGACTTGGTGAGGAGTTTTTTGCTGAAGTATTTTCCGGAATCAAAGATTGAGGAAGGACGAGCTAAGATTGGAGATTTTAAAATGAAGCCAGACGAATCATTATATGATGCGAAAGAAAGATTCTTGGGCCTCATCAGGCGATGCCCCCAACATGGGTACGCACCATGGGAGCAATTGAGGAAATTCTACGGAGGACTCACCCACCCATGGAGAACAATGCTAGACGCTGCTGGCGGACGACATTTACTCCACTTGCCTATGGACCAAGCTTGGGAGAAGATTGAGACAATGTCTGTCAACAGATCCATCCTAAACACAGATGATAGGAAGGAGGATCCTCCTAGAAAAGTCTTTGCTGTAAGTGAAGGGAAAACAGATTTTGAAAAACTGCAAGAACAGGTAGTTGCGATACAGCTGAGCCAGGATAAAGGGAAGGGAATAGACGCTTCTCAGGCAGGAACCTCATCTGACCAAGTTCAAACACAGCAATCGGGAGTTGTCTGTGGACTGTGTCAGGGACCTCATCCAACTGATACATGCCAACAGATAGCTACCGAGAGTTGTAATTATGCCGGGAACTACCAAAATCGCCATCCCAACCTCTCTTATTCCAACAACAATGCACTTAACGCGCATTTGTTGCAGCCAAACCAGCCCAACCAGTTCGCAAATCAAAACCCACAGCAAAACTTCAGACCTCAGAATCAAGGATTCGTCCAGCAAAGAGTACAGAACTTTCAAAATCAGAATCAGAATTTCCAACCTCAGATCCAACAGAGGCCTAATCAGAACCAAACCCAGAATTTCCAGAGTTTCCAATCCCAACCTGATCAGAATCAACAGTATAACCAAAGGCCACCATCTCATCTAGAGAACTTGATGACTGAGTTTATAGCCAGCCAGAAGGATATAAACCAACAACTGCAGTCATCAATCAAGAATGTGGAGACGCAAGTCACCCAGTTGGCCAAGGAACTTCAGAACAGGGGGAAAGGAACACTTCCAAGCAGTACTGAAGCTAACCCGCAGTGTAAAGCAATCACACTGCGGGGAGGCAAGACTCTAAAGGGAATTGTTGGATATGGAAAAGAGACGGCCGAGAAGGAAAAGGATCCATTGGAGGTTGAAAAAGAAAATGAAAGGATTGAAGGAGGAGATGGTATTGGACTGGTCGAGGACAAATCAGAAACAGCTAAATCGCAGGCTGAAGCTGCAAAGGGAGCTGAAAAGGGTAGGGTTGAAGGTACAACTTCCTTCTCTTTACCACCAAAAACAAACAATAATAAGTACATGCCAAGGGTGCCATACCCGGCACGTCTTAAAAATAAGGAACAAGATGAAAAATTTAAAAAGTTTTTAGAAAGACTGAAAGCTGTCGAGATCACTATTCCATTGGTCGAAATGATTTCAGAAATGCCCGTCTATGCTAAATTTCTTAAAGAAATGATTTCAGGGAAGAGAAAAATTGAGCAGGAGGAAGTAGTGATTTTGAACAGCAGTTGCAGTGCCATTATCCAAAGAGTGCTACCGGAGAAGAAGGAAGATCCAGGATGTATTACACTGCCGATCCACATTGGGAAAACTAATGTTGGAAAAGGATTGTGCGATCTGGGTTCGAGCATCAACGTTATGCCACTTTCCATGGTGAAACGTCTTCACTTGGGAACAATTGAACCGGTTACAATGAAGCTACAGCTGGCAGACCGATCAATTACCCATCCAATCGGAATCCTGAAGGACGTAATTGTCAAGACGGGAGGGACCCTCTTTCCCGTCGACTTCATTATTCTGGATATAGAGGAGGACTACGAGATGCCACTGATCTTAGGCCGCCCCTTTCTCTCAACTGGTGGTGCACTTATAGACGCGAGATCAAATCAAATCAAGCTCCGAGTCGGAGAAGAAGAATTGAATTTCAACATGGGAAAGCTGCAGAAGTTCCCGTCTGAGGGATCTTGTTCCTTATTTGATGTAATAGAAAGTAGGAGTGAGGACGAGAGCATAGACTCTGTGATTGATGAGCCAAACAAAGTTTCAAAACAGGTACTGAAGCCTGAAGGTGCAGAGCAACCAAGGAGCTGTAACGCTGTCCACTTCGAGGACCCTATCTCTGGGGATCTTGAAGAATTCGATGGAGTTGAGTTCATCCCGGAGGAAGAGGAAAGCCCTGCTGAGGAGGAAATGGATCCTGTACTGACACAGGATCCTGAAGGTAAATCTGATCTCTCTCTCCCATCCATTTCTCGCAAATTACTGCCTTCCGTTAAATGCCCACCAGAGCTTGAACTTAAAATACTTCCGGATCATCTTAAGTACGTCTTTCTCGCTGAACATAAAAGATTACCGGTGATTGTGTCAGCCAAGCTGACACAAGAACAAGAAAAAGCTCTGGTAGACATTCTAAGGAAATATGTACATGCAATCGGATGGACCATTTCTGATTTAAAGGAATAAGCCCCTCTGTTTGCATGCACAGAATTTTAATGGAAGAGGAGTACAAGCCCTCAAGGCAACCACAAAGGCGTCTGAACCCCCATATGCAGGAAGTGGTAAGGAAAGAAGTTATCAAGCTCTTAGATGCTGGTATCATCTATCCTATCTCTGATAGCAAATGGGTTAGCCCAGTGCAGGTCGTACCGAAACGCGGGGGGATCTGTGTAACGACTAATGAGCAAGGAGAAGAAGTGGCGACGCGTCCAGTGACCGGTTGGAGAGTTTGCATCGACTACTGGAAGCTCAATACCGCTACCAGGAAGGACCATTTCCCCTTGCCATTCATTGATCAGATGCTGGAGAGGTTGGCCGGAAGGGAGTATTACTGCTTTTTGGATGGGTACTCTGGCTATAATCAGATTGTAATAGCTAGCGAGGATCATGACAAGACCACATTCACTTGCCCATATGGAACTTTTGCGTACAGGCGCATGCCTTTTGGACTTTGTAATGCGCCTGCCACATTTCAATGATGCATGATGTCAATTTTCTCAGAATTTATCGAAAAATGCATTGAAGTTTTCATGGATGACTTCTCTGTGTATGGAGATACTTTTGATGAATGCTTGACTAATCTTGCAAAAATTTTGAAAAGATGTGAGGACACCAACCTAGTTTTGAACTGGGAGAAGTGCCATTTCATGGTCACCGAAGGAATAGTGTTGGGTCACCGCATCTCGCGCGCAGGTATCGAAGTCGACAGGGCTAAGGTCTCAGTCATCTCAAACCTACCATTGCCCAATTCAATAAAAGCAGTTAGGAGTTTCTTAGGGCATGCCGGTTTCTACCGGAGATTCATTAAAGACTTTTCTAAAATTGCCAAGCCGCTCACTAACTTGCTGTGTAAAGAAAATCCTTTTGTAATAAATGAAGCGTGTGTTCAAGCCTTTAGCACGCTCAAAGAGATGTTGATTTCTGCTCCAATAGTGCAACCACCCGATTGGTCAATGCCTTTCGAGGTAATGTGTGATGCAAGTGATCTCGCCGTGGGTGCAGTTCTTGGGCAACATAAGGAAGGGAAGCATTGTGTAATTCATTACGCAAGTCATGCCCTGAATGAGGCCCAAATTAACTACACCACCACGGAGAAGGAGATGTATGCTGTGGTTTTTGCGTTTGATAAATTCAGACAATATCTTATTGGTACGAAAACCACAGTGTACACAGATCACTCTGCACTGAGATACTTGTTTAGCAAATAAGACGCCAAACCTCGATTAATCAGGTGGGTACTTTTGCTGCAAGAATTCAACATTATAATAAAAGATAGAAAAGGCAGAGACAATGGTGTTGCTGACCATTTGTCTCGACTAGAAAATGATAAAAATGAGTTAGCCGTAAATGAGAATTTTCCGGATGAGCAACTGTTTGCCTTGCATCTTCATGATCAAGCTTGTCTGTGGTTTTCCGATATTGCTAACTTTTTAGCATGCGGAATAACCCCACCATTTCAAAGCAGGGGCCACAAAGCGAGGTTCAACCGAGATGTAGTTAACTACTTCTGGGAAGATCCTTACCTCTTCAAGCATTGTGCAGATTCTATTATTAGACGATGTGTAACTGAGCACGAGGCTTATCAAATCGCTAAGAAATGCCATGAATCGGAATATGGAGGTCACCATGGCCCCACTCGAACAGCCCATAAGGTGCTCGAGTGCGGTTTTTATTGGCCTACCATTTACGAGGATTGCAAAGCGTTTGTTAAAGCTTGCGACAGATGCCAAAGACTAGGGAATATCTCCAAGAGGGATGAGATGCCTCAACAAGGAATTCTCACTCTCGAGATTTTCGATGTATGGGGTATTGACTTCATGGGACCATTCCCGACATCTGATGGGAACCATTACATCTTGGTAGATGTCGATTACGTTTCCAAGTGGGTTGAGGCCGTTGCACTGCCAACCAATGATGGCAACCAGGTCGTCAAATTTTTGAAAAATAACATTTTCAATAGATTTGGTGTACCCAGGGTGATCATATCAGATGGAGGAACCCATTTTGTTAATAAAGCATTTGCAAATCTTATGAGCAAAAATGGGATTCTCCACAAGATCGGCACGCCTTACCATCCCCAAACCAGTGGTCAAATCGAGGTCTCTAACCGCGAAATCAAACACATACTCGAGGCCACTGTGGGGACAACTCGCAAAGATTGGTCACATAAGCTCAATGATGCTTTATGGGCATACCGCACTGCATTCAAGACTCCCATTGGAATGTCTCCATACAGACTCATCTTCGGAAAAGCCTGTCATTTGCCCGTAGAACTAGAGCATAAGGCTTACTGGGCCGTACGAATGCTCAATTTCGACTCACGAGTTGCTCAGAGTAAGCGCAAGTTGGACCTCAATGAAATTGAGGAAATACGTGCGCAAGCTTATGAAAGCTCGAGGATTTATAAAGAGCGGACCCAGAAGTTACACGATCGTCGTATTAAGTCTAAACACTTCTATGTTGGCCAGAAAGTCTTGTTATTCAATTCTAGGTTGAAGCTGTTCCCCGGAAAGCTTAAATCCAGATGGGAAGGGCCATACGAAGTGGTGCACGTGTTTGAAAGTGGAGCTGTCAGAATCCGAACTGACAAAGGAGAGCTGGTGGTGAATGGACACAAATTGAAGGAGTATCTTGGGCAGTTCGACCCCGAAAAAGAAGCTCAAATGACAACAGAACCGGCTTATGCTCAATAAATATTATACATATATTTACTCACTCATTTATTACTTGCTCCACTTATTTTTATTGGGATAAAGTATCCAAAAAAATCAATTGAACATTTAGAGTACTAAGACTCTAAATGTGAGGATGTTGATATTTGGAGAAAACCTAATACCTTTTCATAATTGTTTTGCAGGAATTCGAGGAACCAACAAAAAGAAAGATAAAGCTTCCAAAAAACCAGGTTCCCGGTTGGGTTAACATTATATTTAATGGAGATTAATTATGGAATTTAGAGAAATCTAAAATCCAGAATAAATTCATAAAATAAAATTGTTAACCCAACCTAATTTATGCAAGCAATATGTTTTAGATTCTCATTCGGTGTAGATATGTTTGCTTTTGAGTTCATAAAATTTTTGGAAAACCTAAAAATTTTCCTAAGTCTTGAATGTGGTTTATTTTTCATTTCAAGAAAGTTCGAATTAATTCGAATTGCTTGGAACATACCACATAAGACATTTTGCCTTGGAAATTTTCACATTCGGATTAGTTAATTCGAATTATGCAGGCAATTCGAATTAATTTGAATTGCCATACAAATTCGAATTGGCACCCAAGGCAGAATTTTCGGATATTTTAGTAGGCCAAGTACTGCAATTCGAATTATAAGGCAATTCGAATTAATTCGAATTGCCTGACTAATTCGAATTGGCACACAAAAGGCATTCTCTTATGCAAGTGAGCAATTCGAATTGTGGGGAAGTTCGAATTAATTCGAACCACACCAATAATTTGAATTAGCTCACAAAAGCATGTCCATGCGAAGTCACTCCCCTCCACCAAGTTCGAATTATGAGTCAATTCGAATTAATTCGAATTAATTCACAATTCGAACTTGTGCGTATATTTTTGTCTTTCAAGCCAATTCGAATTAATTCGAATTGGCCTGAATAACTCGCATCCCTCACAGAATGCATCAATTCGAATTAATTCGAATTGATGCAATAATTCGAACTCCCCTTCCGAACCCTTTTTATACCCTTTTTCCCTCTCAGTTCCCTCACTTTCACTTTTCGCATTTCCAAAATCCTCCGTTCTCTCTCTCGCAAACCCTTCTTCCTCGCGAAGTCAGTCGCTCATTTCAAGCTTTCCTCCGGCCAAATCACTCGGAAATGGCTTCGTCGTCGCCAAACCCTAGTGGGAGTCGGGGGTAAGTATCTCTGTTTCGTTTTCGCGCTCGGTTTCAAGTTTACAGTTTTGCCTTTTCATCTTCCGTGCGAAATCGAGGGTGGGAAGGGGAATGCTTTTGTTTCTCATGACGGGAAGAGTCGGAAAGTGGTCGGAGTGTGTTGGGTTTGTTCAGAAATGGGGTAGAAACCGACTAGGCAGAACCTAGGGCTTTAGGTTTTGTGTTCTTAACTGCCATTTAAGGGTTCGAAATTCTCTGTGATTTAGGGGATGTTCTTATTTTGAAAACGAGGGTTTCAAAACCCTTAAAAATTTGATTTTTGTTCTTACTGCAGTATTATTGTTCCGTTTGTGTCTATGTGTGTATCTGTGTTATCTGCTTTGTAATTTTGGGTAACCTGTGAGTGGGATTAACACTGTGGTCATGCTTTCTTTAGCCACTGTGTTATTTTCAGGAGATAATTGTTGATGATGACTGAAAATGCATATTGATGATGTCTACAAAATTTATGTTTTAAAGCATGAGTTCTGTTGGTAATATTAGTACATTACAGTAGTATAGATGGATCAATTGTTTTCGTTTCTGTTGATGTTTGCATGTATTATATTATATGAGTATGTTAATAATAAACGTTGTTGTTGGGTACCTGTGCCCATACATGCAACTTCAACTCTAAAAGTTGACGTTTGCACATCCGGGAACACGGTATTACAGACAAAACCATGCCAAAATTTTTCCAACACTTTTGGCATGGCATTTATGTGTAAAAAGACAAAATGGTAGAATGTTCTTTGCATTAAAAGTGTGTGACCTTTGTCACCTTGGAACAAGTGGGAAATACTTGTAAGGAATGTTTTGTTTTATTCCCTAAAAACCCACCTTCCAAAACAAAATCCAAATGGGGGACCACTTACACCCCCAATTTCATTAAATAAACAAGTCAACACTTTTTCATAAAAATCCAAAAATCACCTTTTGTATGTATGCATGTCTACTTTTAATTTCATTTTTTATTTTATTCTTATTTTTAGTCATGGTCCATCGTTACATACTAGTAATTGCATAAGTTGTCACTTGCATTTGCTTTTCATCATTAATCTCTCATCTCCCATATCTCATCTGATTTCAATCACTTTTCAAGTGATAAAAATCAAATTCTTTCGTAAGCTCAACAACCTACGGAATTTTATCTTTTTGGTCCTTTGACCACCCAAAAAAAACAACTTAGACTATTTATAGTCTAAGAAAAAACTCTAAGGATCCAAGATCCTTATCTCTCTCTTGCTTTCCTTATTTTTGCTGAAATAAGAGTAGATTTGATAATCTGACCCCTTGGACCTTCATAGTGTACCACAAGTGAGACAGGTGTTAGAAAGCGAACTGTACTTTGAAGTGGCTGAAGATATGAGGCTGAGGGTCTCAGACCTAATCATCTTTCCATGTCTTTTCAGAGACATCATCCCCCTAGCCCAAAACGAAGATCAAGAGGAGACGACCCAACTACTGGATCTGCCAGTAGAACTCTTAGGAGAAATTCTCTCCCGCATCGGAGAGGATTGCATCAAGAAAGTGTGGAGGGTCAGAGAAGTGTGTACCAAACTCAGGGATGCAGCTGATCTTCCCATTGTCTACAAGAGGTGTGAACTGGAGACCACCATCGTCAAGATGTGGGAACAAAGGATGGAACTGCAAAAGAAAGCACTCATGGTCAAGTGCGAAGAAGCTGGCAACTACAACCTGAGACTCATCCCAGCCCTGCAGGCATTCGGAGCAGGAAACGAAACTCTGGCTTGTGAGCTGCTAAAGGAAGGGATTGAGGACAACCACAAGGCCTCAATCTTTGTCAGGGGATACATGCTACTTAGCAAGCTGGACAATGAACAAGTCCAGCAGGGAGTGTCAATGATCGACAGGATCATAACCAGCAGGTTCGTCATGCAATACGTTGGGACTAACGTCTTCGCATGGTTGGCTGATAGTCTGGAGACACCCGACCTGTTTGGAAATCAAGGACCAAGGGTCTACTGCACCAGGGTGATGGAGGAAGATGAGGATGACATGGTGGATTTCTGCGTACCCTGCAGCTTAACGAACTATGTCCATTGGACCAGAATCTTCTTCCAAGGATAAAGGGGAAGGATGCTGAAGATGGACTGAATCTGTAAAGATTCACTTTTGACTGGACTGACTGGAACCGTATTTTGGTAACTTTTTGACTGATCTTTGATGCTAACCTATCCAAGTGTACAGCTTTGTCTGTATTGATGTTTGGTCGTGATTAAGGTCGTGTACTATATAACGAACCTTGGATTTGTTTGTTTTGATGGTTGTACGACATATTTTGGAAGTCGTGCATTTACTGCTTTCCACAAGAGAATTTCGTATTGAGTTCTCCATTATTTGAAAAAAAAAAAAATAAAAATGTGTGGCAGTCCAAGATGAATAAGTGACTGTCACGCCAAAAACAAGCTGTGACATGCTTGCATGTTCACAGTGTCTTTTTACTGCTTTCAATCAAACAAACCGGCATAAAACAAGCATAAATCTGTCACCTAAGTTCACATGTTGAATTTAGGCTGATGATGAAATTTTCAGACTATTACATTGGGATAAAACAATTAAAAATATGCATGACATGAATTCTTGAAGTTTTGAGCTATAAAAATCCAATGATATGATCACTTGAAAGACTAACAAACTTTCATGTTGAGAATTTGATTGAATAAGCTGCAAGAAATTTTTCAAAGGTTAAATTTGAGAATAAAGGTGTGACATGATCAAACCGTCCATGTGAGATCTGAGCCGAGTCATTTTTACTCAATACTTCTTTGATTGTGTGAATCAATTCGATTAAAGGGCACTAGAACTTGCAATTGGGACCGATTCAAGACCATGTCATATTCCCGAAATTGAGCAGATGATCGAGGCACTTAGAAAACCCAAAAATCTTGGCTTTCGTTTGAATTCCAAACCCAAAAACAATCTCCCTTTAGGATTAACCAACTTGAGCCTTTAAGCCTAATTTTTCTTTGAAACCACTATATTATTCCTAGCCTTATAAAAAGACCAAGAAAATCAAACCCAAGTGTACATGAGCCATCCCATCAAGGCATTGTAATTTTTGGTTATCACATATGTATCAATCGGTATGCTATAAACCGATTCAAAAAAAAAAGAAAAAAAAAGAGAGAGTTGAGATCTATTCAACAAGAATAAATTGCAAATGACAAAGCAAATTAGACAAAGTCTAATGTCATGCAATAGAAAAAGAAAGAAAAACAAAAGAAAGATAGAAATAATGATGATCATAGATTCTGCAACATGCCAAGTTATGGTGGAATGGTGTCATGTCACTTTTTAGCCCAATAATTCCTTTTCCTACCAAATGTTACAACCGTATGCCCCGTTATAACCTTGAATAAGACCTCGGGATCTCGATTTGAGGAAATGAGCCGGTGGCGAGTTGGTCCAGTTGCAAGCTTATGGGAGAATTTAATTGAATTGGATTTTGAGTGTTGATGATAAAAGCCAATCTTGAGAGTGAGTGAACTTTCCGATTCTACTATATGTGAGGCTCTGTTTCTATTAATCAATGATCATGTCATGCTTGAATTCAAGAAGTAAGCCAATGAATTTTTCTAAACACCTATTCAAGAAGAATTAACAATAATGATTGGTTTGTATGTTCACTCAAGTGAGAAGTATCATTCCATTAAACACTGCAACTGAGAGAATTTAATACTTGTAATTTTGATTGTCTTATCCCAATATAAGAAGAATGAAATTTCTGAGGCCACGCAAATGGATTGAATATGCAGAGTCCAAGCTCATAGGAGCACTGACTCTGACTGCTCGGGGACGATCAGTATTAAATGTGAGGATGTTGATAATGGCCAAAATTTACCATTATTTTCAATCCATTTCCGTGTCTGAGACGGACATTCTGATCGTGTTTCCATCTTATTGTAATAAGAAAGCAGTTGAATTTGACAGATTAATGCTAGTTTGTAAAAACATTGAGCCGGTAATAAAAAGACACAAAATATGCAATTTTTAATTGTATTTGTGTTAGAAAAATTCAAAAACATGAAAAAATGAAAAAGAGAAGAAAAATGAATGAAAAGATGGGCAAAAGAATAAAAGAGCCCACAAAAATCCAAAAAGATGGAAAAAAGATTGAAAATCTCACAACTGAAATTTGGTTAAGTGTTAAAGCACAATTCGAATTATGCAATTCGAATTAATTCGAATTGCACACAATTCGAATTGCTGAAGAGAACAAAGAAATGGTTAAGTGTTGGAAGGGATGCAGAAGCCTAATTCGAATTGTTCAAGTTTGAATTAATTCGAATTAGGGAATGAAGAGAGAAGAAACCCAAAGGCAAGAAGAAGATGCAATTCGAATTGTCCAATTCGAATTAATTCGAATTGGCACAAACAATTCGAATTGCCAACAAATGCAAGGAAGCCAAGCAGAAACCCTCATCCAATTCGAGAAAAGACCAATTCGAATTCTTCACAACAATTCGAATTGACAACTGAAGGCTACATTTCCAGCTCAAGGAGGAGACCTCACAATTCGAATTAATTCGAATTGATTGAATTAATTCGAACTTCACTCATCAAAGTTGTGGAGCATGAGCACAACATTGGTAGGCCTAGGGTTTTGAAGATTGTCTATAAAAGCAGACCTTCCACAACAGAATCAGGAGATCAAGAATTTTGCCAAAAAGCAGCTTGGGACAAAAAGAACAGCAGGAGGTTCCACACCCCTTAAGGGTTAGGTAGGTAGTTAGTTTAGTTTAGTTTATTTTCTTGCAAGTAGTGTAATCTTCACACGCTTTGATTTTAGTTTAGTATAGAAGCAGTTTGTGTAACCCCTAGAGTAGCCATTTTCCAGAATTTTTACAAGCTTTCTAGTTAGAATAAACCCTACCTTCAAGTTAATGATGGTCTTGGGTTCTTTATTTTGCTTTCAAAGTGTCAATACAAGAAAAATTTCCAGAAATGGTATTATTCATGTGTTTTGGCACTCTTTAATGCTTTCTCTAGAAATAAATGCTTAGTATGTTTGTTTGTTTCAACTAGGTTACATTTATTATGTCCTAGTTGACATTCAAACTTAATAAATGCATGTTAGGTAGGTTTTTGGTTTGATTTTGTACCTTAGAGCTTCAAATAAGTGTTCTTAGATTTTAGATGTTTTTAGGTTTGTTGATATTTATTTTTATGCTTTATTTTTTCCTGCCTTGATCCTATTTCATGCTGCCTTAGATAACTTGAGTGTTCTTAGTTTATTCATGCAGTTCTTAGATAACTAGATGTTTTAGGTTCTTTGATCTTTGATCCTTTGTTTGTAGAAATAGGGTTTGAATCTTGCCAATACCCACTGGACATGTATTTGCTTATTACTTGAAAATTTCACTAGGGTGGCTGTGAAATGACATTGATGTGAGATGAGGGATTTAGTAAATCTAAAACCATCATTACAGCACAGTGTTCACCTAACCCATACTTGTGAGAACAAAAATTGTTGTTGTTTGAAAATGTGTAATTCGAATTGAGGCAATTTGAATTATCTCGAATTGCCTAAGAAATTCGAATTGCACACCCAAAAATTTCCTTCATGTGGTTTTCAACCAATTTGAATTCTCTAATTCGAATTAATTCGAATTGGTTCAACAATTCGAATTGGGAAGGGAAACCACATTGTATTGCATACCATCCATTCATGCCTTAGTTTATTTTCCATCTCTTACCAAATTCGAATTGTGCAATTCGAATTAATTCGAATTGCTGAACAATTCGAATTCACCCTCCTCTTGAGGTATATGCCTTAGTCAATTTTGAGCAATGAAAGGACTTCACCAATTCGAATTGTCCAATTCGAATTAATTCGAATTGCTCAACAATTCGAATTAGACGGTCTCGTTTCTTTGCAAGGATAAATTGGTTAACATCATACTTCATTCTTCATGCATTCTCAATTTGAATTACCCCAATAATTCGAATTGAACTATCCTTCTATTTTGAAAACTCCAAAAAATATTTTTCCTTCATGATTTGTGTAAGTTGCATGGGTGTATTGGGCTTAGGCCCAATTCACCTAACTTTATCCATTACACATTTCAACCCATTAAGTGTCTACCTATTGTGTGCTTAACACCCACACAATACCAAAAATATTTTCTTACTTTTATGTTTTCTCTTTCATTGCATGTATGAACGGATAACGAGAAACGCACAGATTAATGTTGGTGAAAGGTCCCTTCACAGGGATATCGACTAACCCGTCTTCTGTGTGTCAATCATTATCTGTTATTTTGCATGGTCTGATTAGTGGTTGGTGGAAGCTTCGGCGTGCGCTCTCTTCACTAAGAGTTTCGATTAGTCACTCAGCCAACTCCTAATCAGATACAGTTTTAATTTTCCTTATCTTAATTTCTCAACCTGAATTCAAGTTGCAATAGTATCAACTGATGTCGACCAACATCAGTTGAGAAATATTACAGCAAGAAATATGTGGGTTTTTCTTCCACTCACAGACAAAAGAAAACTAAGTGACGGCGGTCACCGTTGTTTGGGATTCTTTCTGTCTAAAATCATTCATCTGGGATAATTGGGAACCAGACAGCAGATGTTTGCAGTCCGGAAAACCCCAACTATCTCTGGCACTATTTTTAGCCGATTTCTTCTCATCTCAGGCTAATCCACCTTTGTGTATCGCATTCTGTCTAACCCCACCATATATTTTGGGGTGTTTTATTTTCCTTTTCATATACTTGTATGCATGATACTATTATGTAGATGTTGCGGTCATATCATTATTTTGGGGATCCTTTCCCTTGGACACAGAAGTCTTGAATTAAATCAGATGCTGCATAGTAAACTTCCAACAAAAACTCCTTTATAAAATCCGGATCTGAGTAAGGGATAAATTCGATAGTTATGACTAATTCATATTCCACTGGGGGTTGATTTTGAGAGCTTAGAAGCAGAGTCAGCGATTAGGTCTCATCTAGACTGAAAGGATCTGTGTTTTAATTGAGAGTTTAGTACCTGTCTAGGGAATGATTTTCAAATATCAATTGCCTCTCAAAATTGCTGTGTGTTGGAAATCTAATATTAGATATCGCATTAAGTCAATATCCACTTGGGTGTAGATGAGATGTGATAAATAATACTAGAGGAACAACATATAGGCCTTGGTGAATTTCTAAGGTAGGGTTGAGTATTCCTTCGACTACTATCTTCCTCTGCCAAAGTCTAGAATTGAGTCTTGAGTGAGTGCATCCGGAACAGGTTCATTTATAAATATATTTCATTTAGTTTGTATCTCATAACTACCCAGATGTTGTAAGCCTTGTGGCCTATTGATATCTCGGGGGTTCTTGATCTGCATCTGGTCACCAAGACCAGGGGCTCTTTTATACTAACGGAAAGAGACGTTTTTAACGATTCCGAGTGATAGATTTAAATGCTTTCTTTACAGCTTTCTTTACTGCTTTCCTTTAAATGCTTTCATAGAGGTCACTCGGAAGAATTAGGGGCTGTCCATCTGTTAAAAGGTTTGAGAGTTATGGAATGGTTTGGGGCTTGATTTGAAACTTTGGGTGTGATATGGGGGATGATAGGAGTACTTGCCATGTCAGCTAATGATGTGTCAGGTGTTGCTTATCCACCACAGATGAATGATACGCCTTAGCATGGCCATGTGAGGGCAGTTGTGAGTCTGTGGTATCTTAGAAATTGTTGTCTTAAGAGCATGTAAATTCTTACCGTAAGTACCTGTCTGTTAAAGGGAACATGGTGTAGAAAGCATGAGAGTTAGCTAACTAGAAGATTATACCAAGCTAAGATCTGTGTATAAAAATGGAAGTTTAATTGTGTTTCATCTGAATCTTGTCCAATCTTTGTTATTTTCTCCCTGTCCCTTCTGTCATATTTAAACCTGCTTTCTAGATAGTGTAGCATAATTTTATATTGCTTTCGTAGTATAGATTTAATTGCTTTCCTCGATCTAGTTTACCATGCTTTGTAGAATAATTTTTACTGCTTTCAAGATCTGGATTTAAATTATGTCAAGTAGTTGTTAGAAACCCTTGCAAAACTTGAAACGAGTAACCGAGTGGAAAATCTTAGTAAACGACGTGGGCCCTGCTTCCATCGCACATCCTCCAGTGAACGATCCGGTACTTACTATAAATTACTGCAATTTTTGACTCCGTGCGCTTTCGGGATGCACAGTTTCTTGACACGAGTAAATAAAAACATAACATTTTGGGAAAATACTCATACAGTGGGAAGATGTTCAAAAGCTTTATGGCAGGTGCTTCCGTGACATGAAATTATGAGAAGTATCATGGCGCAGATACCAGGGACTTTCAGGGTGACAGACTGAAGGTCAATCCCGGTTGCACCGTGATATTTGTCAAAAGTTTCATGGCTGGAAGGACCACAGCGCCGTTTGAACCCCACATGAGTAATAAAAAGGGAAATCTTAACATATCCTTAAACCCCTTCCCTGCATCATAATTCTCTTCATTTAATAATCCAAACCTGATATTTCAGAAAATTACTCGTGTTGATGAAACTCGTCAAAAGTTTCAGTACTTTGCTCCTTTCTTCAGCATTTGAGTTAAGGGTCGTGCGATTCTCGAGAAGTCCTTCACGAATCGCCTATAGTATCCTGCCAGTCCAAGGAAACTCCTTATCTCTGTTGGATTCTTCGGCGGTACCACTCGGTCACTGCCGAGATCTTTGCCGGATCTATTGTCACTCCGTTGGCGGATACTATATGCCCAAGAAATGCCACTTCTTTTAACCAAAAGTCGCATTTGGACAGCTTACCATACAGTTGATTTACTCGCAAGATCCCCAACACTTTGTGCAAGTGCTCGGAATGTTCTTTCTCGCTTTATGAGTAGATCGGGATGTCATCTATGAACACCACTACGCATTGATCTAGTAGTTCTCGAAATACGTTGTTCCTGAGGTTCATGAACATTGTTGGGGCATTCGTTAGCCCGAATGATAGCACCGTGAACTCGTAGTGTCCGTAGCGAGTTCTGAACGCCGTCTTTGGAATCTCCTTCTCGGCGATCCTCAACTGGTGATATCCAGATTGCAGGTCAATCTTTGAGAATACTGAGGCTCCCTTCAGCTGGTCGAATAAATCCTCGATCCTGGGCAACGGGTACTTGTTCTTGATGGTGACTTGATTAAGCCCTCTATAATCAATGCATAGTCCTAAACCTCCATCTTTCTTCTTAACGAATAAGACCGGTGCTCCCCATAGGGACGTGCTCGGCCTTATGTATCCTTTCTCCAACAACTCCTCGAGTTGTTCCTTTAGTTCCTTCATTTCCAGTGGCGCCATGCGGTAAGGAGCTTTTGAGACGGGTTCCGTTCCCGGGATGAGATCTATGGTGAATTCAAGATCTCTCTCAGGTGGCATGCCGGGAACATCCTCAGGAAACACATACGGGTATTCTCTCACCACCGGAATGTTGTCTACTTTGACTCCTTCAGCCTCAAGGTTATGAATGTAGCATGCATATAACGCGTAACCTTTACGCATTAAGCTACATAACTTGAGAGCGTTAACTATCCGGTTAGGCTTCTTAGGGGGTTGAGAGTAAAAGATGATTCTCTTCCCTCTACTCTATGACAACGTGATCTTTTGCTTTTCGCATTCGATCACGACCTTATATCGGGTTAACCAATCCATCCCTAGTATGACGTCAAAGTCTCTAACGTTAAACTCTACCAAGTTCGCGAAGAATTCTACGTTCTTGATCACGATAGGAATTCCGTTGTAACGCTTAGAGCATGCTATTACTTCTCCAGAAGGCATTTGAATCCCTAAGCTAATCATCTCGCACTTAGGTAGATCTAGTTCAGATATAACTCTCGAAGATAGAATCGAACAACTAGCTCCGGAATCAAATAAAACTCTTAGTGGAGTGCTTAAGACATGAAATGTACCTGCCATCACATCACCCTGTGTGGGTATATCAGCCTGGTTGACCACGTTCAACCTTCCCGTCGGCCTCCCTTGATTGGCCGGCTGGTTTTGATTCGGGTTTGGATTTTGTTACTGATTCGGTGGGCGCTGGTTTTGATTTTGATTTGGTGGGCGCTGGTTCGGATTCTGATGGGGTCGATATCGCTGATTGTTGCCGTTCCTACCCCCTTGGTTGAACGGTCTATCTGGTCCAGTGACCAAATCTTCTCTTTTCGTGATGTTCTCGAGTCGGGTTCGACATTCCTCCCTCCGATGGCCAACACGGCCGCACCGGAAACATTCGCCCATCTGAGGGCATCTCCTCACAAGATGTGTCTTGCCACACCTCGGATACGGTGTCACTCGTTCTCCTTGGGTTGAAGTTCCGACCACTGTTGTTTTGAAAATTCATGTTCGGGCCTTCCCGAAAGTGGTCCCCACCAGTAGCGCTGCCAGTTCTGTTGTCTCGGTTCCTTTTGTCCGGTCCTTGTGACCCTCGGCTGGATTCCCCAACAGCCTTCCTCTTTAGTTATTGTACTCGTGCGACTGCTACCGCACGGTCGTAGATAGCTTGCAGGTCCGGATAGCTAACTCCGGTGATCACTTCAGGAATTGACAAATTCAGTCCCATTTCGAATTACTGTGCCTTCTCCTCATCCGTAAGTACCACCCTAGGTGCGAACCTCGCCAACTCCTTAAACCGAGCATAATATTCTTGAACAGATTTTTCCCCTTGCTTTCGGGACAAAAACTCTTCGTACAATGCTGCCTTAGCACTCATGGGGGTAGAAGCGCTCTCTGAGTAACTCCATAAACTCATTCCATGAGTAAGGTTCGTCGTCTTCGTGGAGTTTCCCCTGGGTAGCTTACCACCAGTCATCGGCCTTGCCTCCCAGATAGTACAAAGCCACGTGGACCTTCTCTCCCTCCGGGCATCTTACCGCATTCAGTAATTTGTCAAAAGTCCTTAACCACTCCTCAAGCTTAGCCGGGTCTTCCTCGCCGACGTAGTGTGGTGGGTGATATGGGTTCACCGTGGCTAGGTAATTAATGCGAGCCTGCGGTGGAGGTGCCGCAGCCGCTTGACCCAGATTCACCTGTGCGTTTCCTAACGCAATGAGAACCTCCTTTAGAGTGCGTAGGCAATCGCCCATGTTGTTTGGCATAGGGTCTGCTGGCTCTTCCTGAGCGTGAACACCCTCATTTGGATTTGGCAAGTCGTGTTGTCTTGGGGCCTCATTGGTGTTGGGTGAGACGGACTCGTTACGGGGTCTGCCTCTTGGTGCCATTCTGTTACAAGCACATGAGGTTAGATTTCCTTGGAGAATTATTAAGTAATGATTGTAAAGTGATTTACTATACAAAGAATGGTATTAACAGGTATCAGTCCATTGAAACCTGTTAGTAGAGATTGTTTGGAGTGTACTATTTGTTATTGTTGAGAGTTGTTTACTACTTGTTGTTTTGTTTTCGTTTTTTTTTCGTGAACAGTAGTAACCTGTTCAGGTTTTTTTTTTCAGACCCGAGGGTCTAGGGTTTCAGGGTTTGGGGTTGGAGGTACCCTTGTCTTTATTACATATGTATATGTTGTTTATTTATTAATACATGTATCTTATTCGTTTGGTTGAGTCTCTTCAAGGTGATTGAGGAAAAAAAATAAATAATGTAGTAAAATGTAAGGGATAATTTAAATAAGTGCTTATAGTTTTATTGCTCGATGGAAAACTTTATTTAGTTACGAGCAATGGAAACGAAAAATAGTAGTGCTGACAATAGTTTTAAAGAAAGAAATATAAATAATAGTGCATCAATGTATATCCCTAAGTCTAGAGGGAATAGGTCGGTGCATCCTCGATAGGATCGTCCTCGTCGCTGGACACGTTGATCGGGCTGGATGTCCCAACGGGCTTAGGGCTTTGAGGAAATACATCATCAGCTAGGTTGGTTAGTTCCATCCCCAAGTGCCTCACTTGCATCTCTAGTTCGTTATTCTTGTTTTGAAGTGCAACCACTTGGGTTTGGAGTTCGGCGACTTGGGCCTTGAGTTGGGTTATATCATGATGATCAGCTTCCCTAAGATGCCCCAGATGGGCCATGTTACCCTCTAATTGTCCTACTCGAGCCTTGAAATGATTGATATGTTGTTGCGATTCGAGGTAGGCATTCATTAGTTTCAGCATCAGATTGATCATGTTTGCGTTTGGTTCGGCCATCTAATTGTCAACAAGGGAGGTTAGAGTTAGAACATATTTCAAGCAAGATTAGGATGTACATGAATTTAAATCTACATGTATATGCATATGCAATCCCCCCCCCCCCAAAAAAAATTATTTATCCATGTGTTTTTTAAAAAAAAATTACTTCATGGATAATAATACTTAAAAAGTTGGGCCTCTATATTGGGCCAAACTTTTAATAAATCTTGGGCTTAATAATATTGGGCTAAAAAAAATTTTGGGCTTAGTATAATAGTTTAAACTAATAATGGATTTAGAAGTAATGGATTAAAAATAATACTAGTTTAAAATAATGGTTTAAAAATAATAATAATAGTAGTTTTAAAAATATTCCGGGCTCTGATACCAACTTGTAACACTTCGGATTTGGTAACCCAGGTCGGGATGCCACCGCCACACCTCCCTAGCAAGACACGACATTTCGGGTCCGCTAAAGAGATGCAAGGCTTATGGGTACTTAAAAGATTTTAAAACATCTCAGATATTGAGTCCGGAATCATAATACTTAATTTCAAAATATGAGATAATAATCATCCATGCACACAATAGAGTAAATAATGCAGCGAAAAGTAATCACGGCCGGCATGGCCAAAACTCGGGTTAAACAGGCCCGATTAGACAGTATTAAAATTGCAGAAAATGAAAGTGTTCATAAAAAGTTTTCCCCCAATGCATGAGTATGCATCACCCGATATACTCTGTAAAAGAAGAATAACAACGGGATTATCAGTATAAAAATATACCGAGTAAGTCAATTCCTAACAAGACAATTAAGGGGTTACATGTGTTTAATTAAAAATAGATCTTTCATGCTTTAATAAAAATATTTAAAATTCATAGTTTAACTTGCAGTGGAAGAGCATAATTAATTATACAAGACTGGAATATATAATTTAAAGGCATAATTTAAAAGAATAATTTAAAAGCGCGATAAATAAATACAGCTTAATTAAATACACATGTAATACCCGAGAATTTTGCAACATAAAATAAATAAATAAATAAATATACAATAAATAAATACAATAAATAAATAAAAATAATACATGGATAAGGAATCATAATGAGAAATTGAATTTAATTTAAGAAGGAATTAAATTTTTAATACCCGTAAAGCCAAAGATAATTTAATCAAATAAACTGTACACGGGAACCCGACACTAATGGACTCGAGAATTCGAGGCCAACATTGCATCCAGACCCGAGTAGAGTTAGATAGGGAATTGGCGTCCGAAAATAACCCGGAAATCGGAGTCCGAGAACATAGAGGGATAGAAGTCCGAAAGAGAGGAGGAAAGACTCGACGGATCGCACGACCGGCCCGGACCGAAGTCCAGGCGGTAGCCGCGCGGTGGCCGCGCCGGGTTCCTTCAATCGCCGCGCCAACCCCGCGCCGGCGAGCAGTAACGAACAAGGCGAGATTTTCTCGCCCGATTCCAGATTTTTCGACTTCGGTTGCTTACCTTTCGGCTCAAGATTCCCTAGGCAGACCTTGGACGTCCCCTAGGTCCCCTACATCTATAAATAATCATCTTATTCGACCCCGAACACTTTTCAAACCCTACGAAATCTCTTTACATATCAAACTCTAATCCCGGAGTCGTTGGAGGCACGAAGGCAAGAGAGGAGACTGAGTTGGACGAAAATCCAAAGACTCCCGTCATCGTGGTAAGGTCTTGTCCATTCTTTTCCATTCATGATTCGAAAACGAATCCTAACTTCATCATTTATCTATTCTAAACCCCGATCCGGATCAAGAATGAAGATCCCGACGAATCAAGGAGACAACCGGTGAACTGGAAGCCACGCCTTCGAGTCGACGAGCCGGAACATCCATAAACCTGTAAGTTAACCTTACTATGGTTTTGGGCGAATTAAAATCACCTAACGTAAAGATCTAATCAAGAACCTAAAAATCTGTCAATATGAAAAATCCTTCGGCGCAGCGTTTTCGCGTAAATTTTTTGGACCATTAAAACTATTCAAATGGAAAAACTTAAAACACAAAAAACATTTCTAAGACACTGATCTAGGTTGTGTAAAAATTTCGTAATTTTTCATCAAGTTTTGATATCTGAAATCGTCCTAAACTAATCTGTTCAAATCTTGGATCTTCAAATCCTGGCAGAATCTTAGTCCGAATGTGTACTCGATTTTGACAATAGATCTAGGCCGATTTAGAACTTTAGTCGAACATGAAACTTGTAGATCTATGTCTTAAGCATCTTCATGTAAAATTTCATCAAATATAGAGTTCGTTTGCTATGGTAGATTTCGAAATTATGAAACTGTTGCTGTGTAAATTCGGACAGATTAATATCCTGATGAAAATCCACGTTTTTGACTTATTTTCTTAACTCGGATCGAAAAACTTAAAACAAAAAACTTGTTCGTCTCTATGTTTTCGTGTCACTGGTAAATTTTCAGAATTTTCTGACTTAAAACAGATTTTTAATTAATTTTGAAGTAAACAGCGTCTTGTAGAAGTCGAATTTTGAAAATCTTGTTGAAACGGTGAATTTGGCCTTTAAGGTTTAAACGTTTGGAAATTTTCTTTGAAATAAAATACATGAAATGAGAATTTTGAAAAATCCCCTTACAACTTGATTAATTAAAATTAGGGGGTGAGTGCTCTGCAGGGTGCCCCCCTAACTATTCACTTCGTGCCGCTATGGAGGATGGTGACCCCTTTCGAAATTTGAGATATATTTGCCAAAACGACATGAGATATATGGCCTACACTCTCGAGAATATCCATATGGGTTTGGAGTGGTACTGGGTATGGCGGATACGGCTGCGGCCGCCGGGCTACCGGCTAAACTTGTCGAGATTGCGATGCAATCGTGAAATACCTGAAAAACTAGATCTTGGGTGTAACGGGGATAATTAAAATATTTATTTATTGTCCATTTAAATTATTTAGTGCTTTATTTAAATTAATTATGGCTTTTATTTAAATTATGCTAAATGTATTATTAGTTAGAATCCATGAATTAAATTATGCAAATTATTTAGTTAATTAAGTGGAATTGTTTATGATTTATTAGCATGCTTTTATTCAAATATTGATTAATGGCTTTGAAACCCCACAGTCATGTATTCATGTATGTGTTAACTTACTCAGCAAGTTGTGCTGACCAAACCATTTCATTCCTTTTTCTTACAGAGTATGTGGAGCATGCATGATCATGTACACTCATGGGAATTTTTGGGAACTTTGTTTTTAAATTTTGCATTAGACTATTACATGAACGAGCCTGTTTAACCCGTGTTTTGGCCATGTTGGCCCTATTTAAACTTTCCGCTGCAATACTTATACTTAATATTATTTTCCGCTGCACTATGATGATATTATTTTCAATTATAATGTATGGGCTGTTTTTAAGTGTTTTAAATATTTTAAATACTGCAATACCTAGCCTTGCATCTCTTTAGTAATCTCGGAGAAACCGTGTCTTGCTAGAGAGGTGTGGCAGTGACATCCCGACCTGGGTTACCAAAAACCGGGGTGTTACAAGTTGGTATCAGAGCCCGGCTATTTTTAAATATTATTTTTAAACCATTATTATTTTAAACTACTATTATTACTATTATTATTTTTTTTAAGTGTACACTATTAATTTTAAAGGTATTACCTTATAAAGAGCCCAAATTATTATTTCTTTTTAAATTTCCTAGCCCAAATCCTTTTTAGCCCAAATTTCTTTGAACCCAAACGGTTAATTATTATTTTTGACTCAATATAGAGGTCCAAGAATTTTTTTTTGGGTAAACAATGCCCAACACGGGCGGCTAAAAGAAAAGAAAAAAGAATAAAAATAAAAAAAAAAACCAAAAACATCTAACTAGCAACCGAAACCGAATAAACCCTCCTACATACGAACGACTCCCGAACCCTCAGCATCTTCATGCAAGAGACCAAGAATTTGATCTGGAGGAAAAGCCCACGTTGTGAAAAACAGCTCTTCCGAACATGCCAGTCTAGCCAAAACATCAGCCACTCGATTACCCTCCCGGAGCACATGCTTGACCTCACACCGCATGAAACCATCTCGACAGACCCTAATCTGCTTAACAAGTGGCCAAAGCCTATGTCTTGTACTGTGCAAACTATGAATCAAGCGGACGGCCTCCAATGAGTCGGAGTAGCACGCCACCACATCCTCATGTAAAGAAGCCGCCAACTTCATACCCTGAAGAACCCCATAAAGTTCAACCTCCAAAATATCTCTAGCGCTGAGTTGCCCCCCTACCGCGCGCCTCCAAGTACCCGAATGAGACCTACAAACTGCCGCATACCCGCTGCTCCGCCCCATCGAATTCACGCTACCGTCGGAATGGACCACACCACCTTCCCCTTCAATATCTGCCCAACGAACAACTACTGACTGTCGGGCGCCCATCCTGCTGCCTTCCTCAACTCTCTTCAACACGCCTTGTAGCCAATGAATCGACCATCCTAACTTACGCAATGTCGACGCTCTACCCTTAAAAACCCTATTGTTCCTCTCACACCAAATGATCCACACCGCAGCCACAAAAAGATGTTTCCGAGTGCGCACCATAAAGTGACACCAATGTCGGATATCAGCGCTACATGACACAGGAATAGCAGTAACCTCGGACACTCCCAAAGAAGCCCACACCCGCGATGCCCAGTCACAATGAAATAGCGCATGCATCCAATCCTCTTCCTCCGTACCACAAATCAAACATAGGGGGGAGGTTGCGACCTTCCTATGATACCGAACAACATTTGTTGCCAGGGAATCATGGCCGAGGAGCCAAAAAACAAATCCAATCTTTTCCGGAATATTGAGATTCCATATCCAACTCCAACCCCCTGTCAAATCCCGATCACCTCGTATCCAATGATAACCAGACTTGACAGTATATTCGTCGGACGCCTCCAACCTCCAAGTCATAATGTCGTCTGAACCCTCCACTAACAGCGGGCAAGAGGAGCCCTCGATCTCATTCCTAATGTCTGCCGGAAGCCAAGAGTAGATCTTATTTAAATCCCATCTCCCATCCATAATAACATCTCTAATCTTGATATCCATGTCATTGTAATGAACAAAGGGTACCACCGAGGCCAGACACTTCCCTTTCCACCACGGAGAATACCATAAGGAGCTAAAACCGTTGCCAATGCGAAAACCATAACCTTCTTGAAAAGTCTCGGTCAAAAGCACCATAGTCCTCCATATGCGTGTAGCCTTATAGTGAGGTTTAGGAAACACTCCCTGAGAATAGCCATATCGGCTTTTACACCATTGCACCCATAACTTATCCGAATTAATCATGAACTCGCTCAATTGCTTCCCGAGTAGCGCCAAATTCATACACCTCGCTGTCCTTAGACCAAGACCACCCTCCTTCCTAGGCCGTGCAACCTTATCCCATGCCACTTGATGGAGGCCTTTCCCGGAGTTACCTTTCCATATCCAATGCCGAATTCTCCTATCAATACTCTCGCAAACACTAATTGGCATCCTGTGAACCTGCATACAATACGAAGGAATGGCCGCAAGCACAGACCTAGCCAGAGTGACTCGAGCTGCTCGGTTGAGAAGCCTGGCCGCCCATCCCGAGAGACGCCCTTCAATACGCTTCAGAATAGGATCAAAATGAGATGCCCTCAACCGCCCGCTGACCACGGGAAATCCTAGGTAAGTACCTACTGACGCTGCTATCCCCACGCCAAGGTGAGTACCTATCCAACTCTTCTCCCTGTCCGTCGCACTCGCGGATAAAAAAGCCGAGGACTTGGTCGGATTCATTCTCAAACCCGAACATGAGGCAAACCTCTCCAATACTTGCGCCACACAAATAATGCTATCTTCGTCCAAGGCTGAGCAAAGGATAACATCATCCGCGAACATAACATGCGACACGATCACGCCCCCGGGGCCACTTTGAATCTTCCTCCATCTATTACACTCCACCTCAGATAGAATAAGTCTCGACAATTTTTCCATAACTATGACAAATAAATACGGGGACAAAGGATCACCTTGCCGCAACCCTCGCCCAGATTGAATAGGATCCAAAGGCACCCCATTCCACAAAATCGAGAATGACGACGTCCGCACACAAACCATAATAAGCTCCTTGAGACCTATCGGCAATTCCATCTCAGACAAACATTCCTCTAGGAAATTCCAAGACATTGAGTCATAGGCTTTGGCAAGGTCAATCATCAGCAAAACCCCTGGAATACCATGCACGCGACGTGCTAAGGAGTAGACTAACTCCTGCACAAGGATGCCATTATCTCTAGTGCCCCTGCCGGGTAAAAAAGCGGACTGATATGATCCGATATATTCGCAAAGCAAAGGTCGCAAACGATTAGCCACTACCTTCGTAATAAATTTGAAAGAGACATTACAAAGAGTAAGTGGCCGAAATTGTGAAATACGCTGCGGCACCTCCACTTTCGGGAGCAAGACGAGAAAAGCGTGCGCCAAGCCCATAGGTAACGTCCTAGTAGCGAAAGCCTCACGAACCAATCCAAACACTCGGTCACCAATCTCTTCGCAATATTGTCTATAAAACTCTGCCGGAAAACCGTCTGGTCCAGGAGCGGCATAGGGCCTCATTTGTTTCTTGACCACATCCACCTCCTCCCTATCCACACACTTTGAAAGCGCACTACTCCAGGTCTCCGAGATAGCAGGAAGCGGCGGCAGAACCTCCCCAATGTCATCACTATGTACTTCCTCAAACATCTGTGAAAAATAAGTGTGTGCATGTGCCTGCAAGACAGCCTGATCCGTGTGCCAAACCCCCTCAGCAATCTCAAGGCCGTATATCCTGTTACGTTTGCGGCGAACTTTCGTACGAGCATGAAAATATGCCATATTCCGGTCTCGCAACTGAACCCATCTATCTCGTGCTTTCTGATACCACAATCGTTCCTCCTGAATCAAAATACTCTCAAGCTCAGTCTTCAGTTCTCTCTCCAGTCGCATAAGCCAAGCGGAATACCACAATCTCCGCTTCTTGCGATCCACGATATTGCCAAAGACCTCCGAATTGAATCGGTCAGATTCCCTAGCAACATCCACTAAAATATCACTAACTGGAATCCCTGAACCCGCAGCGCAGCACCTCTGAACCAACCCCTTGTAATCCCTATGCATAGCCCAAGCGGCTTCCCAACGAAACGGTCTCGAACGCCCAAAATCCATATCTCGTCTACACTCTAGTAAAATGGGAGAATGGTCAGACCCCAAGCGAGCTAGATGATGAATACGGGCTTCACTAAATAGCTCATGCCAGGCCAAGTTGGCAACGCCCCTGTCCAAACGTTTCTGAAAACAACCATGGAGATTGAGACGCCTGACCCACGTAAACATAGTGCCCACCGTCGGAATGCCAAGTAATTGGCACTCATTAAAGGTCGCCCTTAACTCCGCCGCCCTCTCCGGCAAGAAAACCCCACCACTTACTTCCTCATCCGATACAATTTCATTCCAGTCCCCCATCACCATCCACGGTCCGCGAACGCCCGACGCCAACTGCACCAAGTTCTGCCAATCCTCACGCCGTCGTTGATAATTAGGGTTCTCGTAAATGAAAGTAACAATCCAGGCCACCATACCAATCCGTAACTCCACAGTAGTCATCCGCCTCCTGGCATCCACTAAACTGCACTGACAAGCACATTGATGAGATTTGAGAACCCACAAGCCTCCTGCCCGCCCAACAGTCTCCTCAATGTGAATCGGTGAAAATCCTAGCCTCCAAAGTAATGTTCTAACCCTCTCAAAAGAACCCTGAGACTCCATGATGAATAATATATCCGGTCGATTCGACCGAAGACAATTAGCCAACCAACGCTGGGACTCCTCCCCCATCAAACCTTGAACGTTCCAAGACAAAATCTTAAAGTTTGTAAAATCCATAAAAACCGGAAGTTAGAGAAAAACACCATCCTCCCCTATTGGCCTTCACCAAGTGCATCCGCCCAACTTTCTCGGGAATCTGTATCACTCTTACACTCGAAAACCTCAGCCGGATCGCCCCACCCAATTGCCAAGACATGACCTTTGCCCGTCCCCCACCGCGGCACATCCTCTTCCTCCATCCTCGTGCGTTTACTCCCTTTAGCTGGCGGTAACAGGCTGAGATAGCCAGGACCAGTCGTCTGCGCCCGCCCGCCATCCCGAGCACCCTTAACCACAGCTGGCCGCTTGTCCGCCACCTTGACAGCCTGACACGATGGACCTGGAGCAAAACTACCCTTCTCAGGCATCCGCGTATCCTTCTTACCCCCATCCGCATGAAGTGGCTTGTTAGAGCCCACCCTGGATTTCGAAGCCGGCCTCCTCCGACGTCTATCTACTGTAATCCAGTCCCCATAAACCTCTCCAACAAGATCATCAGCAGGCCCGACCAAAGAATCTGCCTCGGCCACAGGCTCCGCCATCCGATCAAGCACAACCGGATTCGCCTCTTGCATAGGCGCTTTGCCGTTGCGGGCTCTCTCCGTTTCCTCCCGACGCTCCTCTTCTTCCTTATTCTTCCTCGACACATCCCTATCCTTCTTATGTACACAATCCTTAGCAAAGTGCCCATACCGTCCACACGCATTGCAGATTAAATGCAACCCTTCGTACGCCACATGGATCCATCGTCCGTTCACCAAGAATTTCCCAACGACCGGTTTTTGAAGATCTATTTCGACGCAAACCCTAGCAAACCGACTACGTTCCTTATCCAAAGTAGTTTTGTCGAATTTTACCACCTCCCCAATATCCGAGGCAAAAGCATGCAAAAATTCTTCCTTATAATGCTGTATGGATATACCCATCATCCTTGCCCAAACCATGGTCTTTCCAATCTCTTGCTTCGCCGGATCAAACTCCCTTCGCCACTGCATGATCGGTAAATAATGATCAAACAACATCCAGGGGCCCCCGTTGATAACCTTGTCGCGATCCGCCTCCAGCAAGAATCTAGCCACATAAAACCCGTAACCAACATCAACAAAATCAAAAGAGCCAGCGCACTTCCACAGCTTGGCAAGGCGCTCCTTCAAGATCGCATAATTAACTTGCATCCCCATAGTCTTCACGATCAACGCCTCCCTCCACTCATTACACACTTCCTCCTCCAAGGAATCTGCGATCTCAAAACTCGGGATACGTTGGTCGCCCCCGACATATTCCTTGATGATCAACTTTTCCACAAACAAATCCCTCATCATCTTGGTATCCTCCGAAGGTAACCTGTGACCGTGCAGCGCCTCCTTAAATGTCGGAAAGGTGGATCCTGCTGGTGACCGAGCTCTATTCTCCGGCGCCTGTTCGTCCCCCTCTGGAGAGGACCGATCATGCGAAACCCTAGAGTTTCCCATATCAGGATGCAACCTTTTCTCTCTCATCTCTCTATCCCCTCACTTTTTCGGACCAATATTTTTTCACACTAGAGGTCCAAGAATTTTAACTATTATTTTAAATTTTTTTAAGCAGTAGTTCCATGGAATAAATTTTTATTTTTTAAAACCCATGGGAAAAAATATATATATAGATAATGCATGAATTATTTTGGGGGGAATCATTATTTGCATGTGCATACTGCATTGCCTTTACTTAGAGAACTTAGAAGCGTGTCACGATCTAACTTAGATCTTTTGCTTGCGCTAGATGGCTAACCAAGATATGATGAACCTATTGGTGAAAATGATGAATGCTCACCTTGATTCTCAACAAACCATACAACAAATGAAACATCGCATAGCTCAATTGGAGGCAAATCTGCACCAAATGGGAGACTTAAGGGAAGCTGACCTCCAACACTTTCTGAATTTGAGAGCTGCTGATCAAGGTCGCATAAAAGACTTAGAAACTCAAGTGCAAAAACTCACCGAACGGGGCGATGCGATGATAGACAGAATCAAGGATCTAGGGATGGACCTGCTCCACCTCACTGATATCGTGGTACATTACAGCCTTGTGGAAGACCATTTGATGGGACCACGAGGTCCAACACCCGCAATTGAAAGACCATCCGGCCTTATCCAAGGTCGTTACGGAACCCTTGGACTATGGCCCTTGGACTCTGGCCTCACATGGTTCGTCCGTCGCCAAATCCAGGCCCAGCCCCAAGTCCAGTGGAGGAAGACCCAGTTGAGGATCCTGCTACGCCGCCAGAGGGAGCCTAGATTGTAACACCCCGGTTTTTGGTCACCCAGGTCGGGGTGTCACCGCCACACCTCCCTAGCAAGACACGGTTTCTCCGAGCTCACTAAAGAGATGCAAGGCTATGGTTTTTTCAGAATTTAAAACATTCAAACAGCCCATTCATATATAATTTAAAAATAATACATCAAAGTTGCAGCGGAAGATAATATTTACATATATATGTATCGCAGCGGAATTTAAATATAGGGCCAACATGGCCTAGTTACGGGTTAAACAGGCCCGTTCATGCAAGGTCTAGTCTAAAACAAAATTTAAGAATAAAGTATCATCCCAAGTTTCCCGTGTATGCATATGACGATGCATAATTCTCAACTCTGGAAGAAAAAGAAATAAAAATGGTTTGGTCAGCACTACGTGCTGAGTAAGTTAACACATACATAACTATGGGGTTTCAAAGCCATTATTTAATATTTAAAGATAACATGTGCACAACACCATATAATTTAATTTATTTATCTAACAGTAATTTAATTGCATAATTTAAACGACAGAGACTTCATAAGATCATAAATATAATTCGCAAGGTAAAACAATTGCAAGACATACTTTAAGGCATAATCTAAAAGGAACAATTTTCGAGTCTTCTAGTTTCATATCTCATGTCTCATGTTTCAAGTTTATATCTCAATTGTCCTTCAGCAAGCTTTATTTATCAATTGCCTTCCGGCAAACATTATATCTCAATTGCCTTTCGGCAAGCATTATATCTCAATTGCCTTTCGGCAAGCATTATATTTCAATTGCCTTTCGGCAAGCATTATATTTCAATTGCCTTTCGGCAAGCATTATATTTCAATTGCCTTTCGGCAAGCAGGATATTTCAATTGCCTTTCGGCAAGCAGGATATTTCAATTGCCTTTCGGCAAGCATCGTATTTCATGTGTATTTTATTCCAAAGGAATTCCCAATCATTTAAACCTTAAAGGCTAATTTCATGTTTCAACAAGATTTCAAGATTTCGTTTCCGGTAAACCACAGTTTACTCTAAAATTCGTCTAAAATCAGATTTAATTCCAAAAATTCCAAAATTTCACGACTGACTCAGAAACGTCGAGATCTACAACTTTCGTGTTTTAACATTTTCAATCCGATATGCCTAAATAGGTCAAAATCACCAATTTTCGTAGAAGAATAATTCTGTCCGAATTTAATGTACCACAGTTTAAAGATTTCGAATTCTACCATAGCAATTCAACTCCAAATTTGATGAAATTTTACAGAGATCATCTTAAGACCATTATCTACGACTTTCATGTTCGGTTAAAGATCTAAAACAGTCTAGATCCTATGTCAAAAACGTGATCAAGATCATTCCTAAGTTCTGTCAAGAATTTCAAGATCTAGATTCAAGCAGTTCGGTTTGGAGTGGATTTCATATATCAAATCATCACGAAAGATTCTAAAATTTTACGAAGGTATTCATAACATATAGATCTACAACTCTTATGTTCAACGCCAAGCCTAGATCGGTCTAGATCTAAGGTAGAAATCACCAACAAGTTCAAATAAAGAATCTATCATCGTTTCAAGATCTAAACCACAGGCAGGTCTGTTCGTGATCGTTTTCGGATATCAAAACGCGATGAAAAATTATGAAAATTTTACAGTAGATAGAACTACGTCTTAGAAACGTTTTTCATGTTTTAAGTTTCTCCGTTTGCATTTGTTTTAAGGTTCGGAAAAATTCATCAAATCTGTTGCGTCGGTAGAAAGTATAAATTGACAGATTTTCGATTTCTTGTTAATCTTTTAGTTTTGAATGTTTTAATTCATCCCAAAACCATGTAAGAGTTAACTTACAGATTCACGGTTGTCCTGGCTCGTCGATTCGGAGGCGTGGCTTCCAGACCTCCGTTTATCTCCTTGGTTCGTCGGGTTCTTCGTTCTCGATCCGGATCGGGGGTTTAGAATAGAAAAAGATCGAATTAGGATTCATTTTCGAATCAAGAATGGATAATAATGGACAAGAATAGATCGGATCTTACCCCGACGATCGAAGACTCTCAATTTTCGTCCAAGTCAGTCCCTTTGTTCGGTTTTGTGCCTCCGACGACTCCGGAATCAAGATTCGATGTGTAGAGAGATTTCGTAGGGTTTGCAAAGTGTTTGGGATTGATTTAGATGGTTATTTATAGATGTGCAAGACCTATGGGACGTCCAAAGGCTGCCCCCAAGTGTCTTGAGCCGAAAGAAAAGTAACCGAAGTCGGAAAATCCGGATTCGGGCGAGTGAATCTCGCAACGGGCGTTTCTGTTGAGTGGCGCGGAGTTGGCGTGGAGTTTGTGGAAACACCGCGCGGAGACCGCGCGGACCCGGAATGGGCTTTGTCCTGGGCCGGGCCGTGCTATCCTTTGGGCCTTTCCTCTTCCTCCTTTCTTTTGGGCCTTTGCCTTCTCTTTGGGCCTTTTCTTCTTCTATTTTCTTGGGCTATCTCTTGGACTTTAAATCATACTTTAAATTTATTTGGGATCTCAAATTAATTTCGGGTTCGAAATATTAAGTCCATGTATATTTGGTTCCCGTGCAATAATTTATTTAATTAAATTATTTTAGACTTCACGGGTTCTTGGATATTTAATTCCTTCTTGAATTAAATTTCATTTCTCATTTCTTATGATTCTATATCTATTCATTATGTTTATTTATTTATTATATTTATTTATTGTTTATTTATTTATTTATTTATTTATGTTATGTTGCAAATTCCCGGGTATTACATAGATATTTTAGATGCTCTAGTTTCTTCGTTAGTAAATATTTTTTTTTGGTGCATCCTATTGCTTGTACTACAATTCTTAAAGGAATAAAATACAAGTTGCATTCAATTGCTTATTCACTAATTTACTTCTCAGGTATTCCAAATTAAAAAAAAAAGGGGGGGGGGGGTGAGAAGAAGAAATAATTCCTAAAACTTTTCCTACCACAGAATATCGCCATTGAAACAGATAACTAAACAGTAACTCCTACGGGACATGACAAAATAATACACCAAATCACAGTCAGTAGAATAGTCATTATACCACACATAAAGAAACTACTAAATCAACTGCTCCTGACGCAAGTCTAGATAAAAACGCAAAGGAAAACCATGAGATCACTGATCGGGAGGGGGAAACTGCCGACGCATATACTCGTCCATCTGACGCATGTAGGCATACATGTCGGTCATGGTAGCCTGCTACTCCAGCTGCCTCGTAGTGATCGTATCCATGCGAGCCTGGTATAGATCCATCCTGGCATCCAAGGCGTCGTAACGAGCCTACCCGGTATCTATACTAAGCTGCATCGCCTGCATCATCTGGAGCATCTGCGTCATCTCCTGACCCTACTGCGGAACTACGGGAGGTGGAGGTGGCCGCTCTGGGGGAACAACTAAAATCAAACCAACATCCTCGTGTTGCGGGCGAAGTACAGCCCGAGGCGCTCCGCGTCGCAAGGCATTACGCCGGACAGTGTAAGTCGGAACACGGTAATACTCCATCTCCGGCGTCGTACGGATCTCCGAGGCTCCGAAGTGGTACTGGGTATGGCGGATACGGCTGCGGCCGCCGGACTACTGGCTAAACTTGTCGAGATTGCGATGCAATCGTGAAATACCTGAAAAACTAGATCTTGGGTGTAATGGGGATAATTAAAATATTTATTTATTGTCCATTTAAATTATTTAGTGCTTTATTTAAATTAATTATGGCTTTTATTTAAATTATGCTAAATGTATTATTTGTTAGAATCCATGAATTAAATTATGCAAATTATTTAGTTAATTAAGTGGAATTGTTTATGATTTATTAGCATGTTTTATTTAAATATTGATTAATGGCTTTGAAACCCCACAGTCATGTATTCATGTATGTGTTAACTTACTCAGCAAGTTGTGCTGACCAAACCATTTCCTTCCTTTTTCATACAGAGTATGTGGAGCATGCATGATCATGTACACTCATGGGAATTTTTGGGAACTTTGTTTTTAAATTTTGCATTAGACTATGACATGAACGGGCCTGTTTAACCCGTGTTTTGGCCATTTTGGACCTATTTAAACTTTCCGCTGCAATACTTATTCTTAATATTATTTTCCGTTGCACTATGATAATATTATTTTCAATTATAATGTATGGGCTGTTTTTCAGTGTTTTAAATATTTTAAATACTGCAATACCTAGCCTTGCATCTTTTTAGTAAGCTCGGAGAAACCGTGTCTTGCTAGAGAGATGTGGCGGTGACATCCCGACCTGGGTTACCAAAAACCGGGATGTTACAACACACACAAGTCTTTTAAATTATCCCGCTAACTAAGAAGAGGACCCCACACAAGGGAGATAACTAACGAGGCAATCTCAAATCGTAGGACCAATAACAAGGTAGTCCAAATAAGAGGGAGACCATTAACGAGGCAGTCTCAATAATCGTAGGACCACTAACGAGGCAGTCCAAATAAAACACAGCGCGCGAGATCACTAACGAGGCAATCTCAAATAGTAGGGAGACCACTAACGAAGCAGTCTCAAAGATAATCGTAACGATCGGCTAAGCCTAGTGAACGGGATTTTTCAAAAAATTTATGTTACATCGTATACAAGAGATTCGATATTGCATTTCATACTTCGAGTTTTCCTCAAGTTCGAAAAAAAATCCAATTCGTCACAGGTTACGCCTTTTTAATTTAAAAATTCATCTTACAGTCAAAAATTTTGAAATTTACACAGTAGCTCAAGGACACCATTACGAACAACTTTCATGTGTCGAGTTTCTCAAAATAAGGATTCGAGGTGGGTCGAAATTCGAGTTTATTACAAGAAAAGTTTTCTACCAGAAAAATCCAACTCGACACAGTTTAGTACAACGCAGAGTAAAAATTTAATTTAAGTCCGATTGATCTGAAATTTTCACAGGTTGTAGAAGACACCTTGATGAACAACTTTTGTGTTTTAAGTTTTTGGAAATAACGAGAGTTAAGTGTTCAAGAATCACTCTAAACACACTGTTATCGCATGGTTTCAAAAATCAGTTTGACACAGTTTTAAAATTCGTTCGTTTAACATATCAAATAACTCCAAAATTTATGAAATTTTACATGCATAATCTAGACATAAATATCTACAACTTTTATTTACAAATGTAAGTTTAGCTCGGTCTAGAAACAGGTGAAAAACATGCATCAAGTTAGACCATTAAAACTGTCAAGGTTTCGAATGTTCGGTTTTTACACAAAAACTTTATGTCGCGATTTGGGGTATCAAATCTTTATGAAAATGGCTGAAATTTTGACACAAGGTAGATTACGGTCTTATGAACAAAATCTATGTTGAAAAGTTTTTGGATTGAATTCCCGAAGATAAGGTTTAGTCGAATTACTGAAATTGGTCGGAAATAGGGATTTTGAAATCCGATTTCTACGAGTCTAGATCTTTTAATTTAAATGACAAGGAATCACAAAAATTGTAGAGTGAGGCATTGACTTACAGATTTAGAGATTGTGATTGTTGTAGGAGCTTCTCAAAAGTCCTAAGGTCACGACGAGCGGCCAACTTCTCCGATCTCAAAGTCCTAGAAGGCAGAGGCTTCGTCCCGATCATCCCGTCTTCGCCGGAATCCTTGACGGAAAGTGAACTCGAAGGGTTTTTGGCTTGGAGAGGAAGAATGAAGGAGAAGAAGTTGTATTTTCTGTAAGAATGGGTAAAGGGGATGCCCCTATCCGTTCTTAAGCCTTTCCTAAGGCTGTGATCGGCTTGCCACCGATAGAGGTCGGATTTTTGGTAAGAAAATCACCATGGAAGGAAAGTTTACACCTCCTGCACCTCTGGCGCGGTGGTGACGCGCACATATGGCTTTGTCCGCACGATGTACGCGCGAACTACCCTTGGACGCGTCGGCCTCCTCTCGCGCGGTGGCCGCGCGGAGAGCGCGCGGCGCCCGGTCTGACCGGTTCGAGTGGTTTGTGTGGTCCGTCGGGTCTTTTCTTCTTTTCTCTATCGGGTTTCTATCCTCTACGTTTTCAATTCGCCTTTTCGGGTCATTTCCGGATCGAAATTCCTACCTTAAATTTATTATGAAGTTGGGTTACTGTTCGTAACACTCCCGTCCAATAATTTATCCAATTAAATTATTTCCGACTCCATGGGTTTTCGGAATTTAAATTCTCTCGTTCTCGAATTTATTTTCCATTTCTCTTAGCAAATTTCCCGGGTATTACACGAGTAATATTTGACATCACTGAAAAGATTAACCGTTTTCCATGTGATGACTTATACTACTTGCAGCAGCCATCAATTGGAACCTATGAAGGAACAATTGAAATTGCAGGACACGAGATCAGAGTCTTAGGCACGCTGGAAAAGACAATGGGGTTATAATTTTGGGGATTAAGTTTTCTCGAAAATCATAAACCATGGGTAAGAAAAGATAATAGTATAGAATTTAATCTGAAGGGTCACACCATCAGAATTAAATAACAAGTCCATTTTCCATTTATCTCAGTACGAATAATATATGAACAATGTAAGTCAGAATATTTTGCAGCTTATATTGATTCAGGATCAGGTATTTGCACAGCAAAACCAGGAGTTTTTCCTAGTGAAGCTATGGAATCATTACCCATTATTGCAGGAAGAGATTTTTCCCAAAAAATCTTAATACTAAATAAGGGTATTCGACAGGCCAATATCATGATTTGATGAGCATTTGGTACACCTTGGTATAAGGTAAAAACGCCTCCTATTTACTTTCATGATACAAGAGCGGATATTTTGTTAGGAAATAATTTCATACAATCCTTTACAAAATATATTCAAGATAACAAAAATAATTTTTTAATATTTACCACAAGTTGTGGAAATGAGATACAGGTGTTGCGCAGAGAAAAGACATTCAACAGGTTAATGCCTATATTATTTCGCAGCAAACGTGGTGATGATGCCAAACTAACTCATCCAAAAATGCAGGATAAAAGAAAGTTTGGTAAGGTTTTGTTGTCTTTTAGACAACAGGGATTTGATGAAGCTTCTATTAAGAAAATTATAAACCTCAAAGAAGCAATGCAGGAAACGAAGTCATTAAATATAACTTCATTAGACATTGATGGGGAAACTAAATTGTCCCTCGAAAATGTCAAAAGACTTATCCAGAGAAACTTTAACGAGGATCCTCTGGCATAATGGGATAAAAACAAGATCAAAGCTACTCTAAAGGTAAAAGAACAATATAAATATGAGTATGTTCGATACAAACCCATCTTAATGAATATGCATTATAAGAAAGATATGCGGCAAAATTATCAAGAAGCATATCGATCTTAAACTCATCGAGCCTGGAGTCTCAGCTTATAGTAGCCCTGGATTCTTGGTAAGAAACCACGGTGAAATAAAAAGAGGTAAATCCAGGTTGGTAATAAACTGTCAACGTATTAATAAAATAATACAGTTTGATGGTTATTACATTCCGAGTAGAGAACACTTAATTGATTGCATCAAAGGTGCTAAAGTGTTTTCTAAATTTGATTGCAAATCTGGTTTCTATCAGATTAAGATGGAGAATGAGTCGAAGAAATTCACAGCATTCTCCACCCCACAAGGGCAATATATTTGGAATGTTATGCCAATGGGACTTTCTAATGCCCCTCATATATTCCAATGAAAGATGGATAATCTATTTAAAGATTATCTAGAGTTTATGTTCGTCTACATAGATGACATTCTGATTGCATCTCGAAATATTAAAGAGCATATTAAACATCTTGAAATATTTTCTGATGCATGTCACATGGAAGGTCTAGTTCTCTCTGAGAAAAAGGCCACTATCGCTGCTAACAAAATTGAATTCTTAGGAGTTCAAATTGATGAAGTAGGGATAGAGTTACAAGAACACATTGTGGAGAAAATCCGCAATTTTCTAGATATATTAAAAGACAAGAAACAACTTCAGAGTTTCTTAGGAGTTGTAAATTTTGCGGGTATGTTTATTAAAGACCTTGCAAAATATAGAAAGGATTTTAGACCACTCTTGAAAGAGACTAAAAGCTCTAGATGGAAATGGGAAGAAATCCATACCAAGAGAATTCGTGAACTAAAGCAAGTCTGCAATAACTTGCCAAAACTCGCGATACCTCAAGATGAGGATGAGCTGGTAGTGTACACAGACGCCAATGATTTTCGATGGGCAGGAGTGCTCATGAGAAAAACAACTACGGGTCAAGAACCTTGTAGATACACAGGAGGGTTGTTCACTGAACAACAGGCCAAACTTTGGCACATTAACGAGAATGAATTCTTTGCAGTATGGAAAACATTTAAAAAATGGCCTTTCTTCTTACTTGCAAAGAAATTTGTATTAAAAGTTGATAATACTAATGTTAGGGCTTTTTTAAAAAATAAACTTGAGTCAAAAATTGAAAAATCTCGTATTATCAGATGGCAAGCTGAATGTCAATATTATACTTATGATATTGATGTTATAAAATCTCATGAAAATGTTCTTGCAGATTTCTTGACGAGAGATGGAAGCATTTGAAGCTGATTCCATCATTACGAGATTCAGGCACCTCAGAGAAAACCTAGAGGAGCTATCAAAGCATTTTGGACAGCTCGAGATCAATGCACGAGCAGCTGGCCAAATACAACAGAGCGATGTGGACATGGTCTGCAACAATATACGAGCCTCCATATAGTAATGACAGCACAGCCTCCCTGGTAAACAAAGAGAAATGTGCCGAAAAAGCTAAAGTGGTCTCATATGAAGAGGCAGATTCAAGCACTGCTTCAAAGGAACCATTGTCGGATACCGACAAAAATGTTGAGCAAGAGGAAAGTAACATTTCTGAAAGTTCAAGTCAACCCACTGCCTCTGGGGTAAAAGATGAAGAAATTAACCTTAGGCCAATGACAGGCACCTCTAAGGTTAATTCAGACGAGAATGTCCTATCTACTGCCTGGCTGGACTACCCATGGAAAATGGGAACAACTGGTTTCCAAAAGGGGAATTAACCCCAACAAAATAGTAATCGAGACATCCAGGAGATACAACAGTGTATGGATGCTCGAAGGATCGAAACCAGAAGAGGTTTGAAAATGGTATAACTTTGGAGCATTAGCATCTGTTCATACTACATCACCAAGGTTCCCGGAAATCGAAAAACTTCCGGGATGGATAAGCAGCGCGGTGCACGAATCATGGCAGAACAACCCACACCTGCAAAGAGCAGATATTCTGGAGCTTAAGTTCATTTCAGCGGCACCAGAAATAGTCGAGAATGGTTCTTATCCGGTCTTTCAATTTATTAAATTACAGAGACCTGATATGATTGCCTTCAATAGAGTTAAGTCTATGGATGAGAGGGCACCATTGGTATCTTCAATCAGCGAAGATGAAATCTCCACCCGACGAGCATGGGGATTCTGGGTCTGTCTCACAGAGATGGAAAAGGTTAAATATCCGTTTAAAATATTCTCAAACAATTTAAATGGATCGTTCCTGGTTAATTCTTTAAAAGGGAAAAGCACAGAGTTTGCGGAAACCTTTTTCGGAAAGAAGAGGTTGCTCATCTGGGAAAACAAGTTGCCAGCAACCGAGTCTACCAGAAAGGAGGCATGCAACATGATGCATGTTGGCCAATGGGATAACCACATATGTCCATATTGTGCAGAACAGGAGGAACCCCTGTTCGGTACAAAGATCCGGGTAACCCAGAAAAAATCCGGACCCGAACAGGACAAAGGGAAGAAATGTCCAAAAAACTTTCACAAGCCAAAGTAAGATTAGCTGGATGTAAAAGAAAAAGAGGTGTCGGCAACACTCATAATTAAAAGCCGACAAAGAAGAGCAGAGTAACTGGCAGTAAGTCGCCGACAAGAGAAGGTGGAGAGTTGACTAAAAGCCACCTAACGCAATAATTGCAAAAGGACAATAATGTAGCCGGTGGAAATTAAGGCCAAGTGACGAACACAGTGACGTCACAAGGATTTAGAGGAAGATTGGAATCCGGGATTGAAGTCCGCGGGCGCCTATAAATAAAGGAGTTTGAAGCAGATGGGAGGCATCAAAAATCCTCCCAACTCATCAAAATAATAAGTTGTATTTCCTTTCTACAAAATTTCCTTTCTGTATTTGTTTTTAATATGGGGTCAGTCCCCCAGAGTCAAGCATCCTCATATATCAGGAGCTAAGTGTCTGTCTTCTCCATTAGAGAAATATTTCTGTAATATTTTTAATATTTTTTAAATAAAATCCAGGCTTCAAGTATTCCAAATATTCCGATAAGTTATAAAAAAAAAAAAAAAACTTTATCCATACCTTGTTACGTCCTAAGGTAGGAAATGAAATAGGACTGTGTTGTTTGTTGCTGAAGGAGCCAAGAATCGGCAAACCATCAGTCGCGGCTGCGTGGTTAGAGGAAGTCCGTAAAATCCCGGAGCTTAGGAAACCCGGCAGCAAGGCTGTCGAACCCAAGGTATGAAATTTAGTGCTTAATTTAATTATCGAAAGCATGATGGGCTGTCATTGGACTAATTTAAATGAAAAAGCTAAAGTTGGGGTAAAAGGGGAATAAGACTAAAGTTGGAAGTCAACTGTTGGGGTAAAAGTATAATAAATCAAAGTTGGTAGGGTCAATGGTAATTTGAAAAAGTCTAAATGGCCTAAATCTGATCAAAGCTGGTTTCTAATGGCCTAAAATCAAAAATGAAGTTTTAATGGCCCAAAACTGGAATAGGTGCCTTCTCATGACCTATTTTATTAATTACATCTTATCTATATATTCTTTCTCATAGAAACTTATTTATTTTTTTAATTATACCAACCATTTCTTATAAATTATACATTAACCCACACGAATTCAATACTCATTAATTATGCCAATGTAATCTAGTTATCTTTATGTTTAAAATTTGTTTTATAAAATAAAATTTCTTAAAAACAAAAAAAACTTAAAATGTTTAATCTAATTACATATGAAGTAAGTTTTAAAAAAATTGTATAAATTATAAAATTATTAACCATAATATAAAATTAGAAAAAAATTGTCTTCTATTGTTAAATTAATATATTATTAAATTTGCAATAATTGGAGAGATGAAATTACAATTAATTTAATTATAAAAAGTGATATAGGTTTATGAATAGTAAATACTCAAATTCAAATTGGAGTATTTGAGTATTTACTATTCATAAAACTCAAAAAATTCAAATTGGAGATGCCGAGATGCCCTAGGTATTACACCCTCCTCGCCTCGAACCTCGCGGAGGACGGGAGGTTTGAATAGTTAGAGCTAATAACCAACCATTTGATATTTAAATTTTAATACGAGTAGTCTAGGCCAAGGTTTTAAATATCAGTTTCGGTATCTATATCGGACATATAAATTTAGGAAAATTTCGAAGATATTTGAAATTTCGGGGGAAATTTTGGAGATATTTGTAATTTTTTTAGAAAACTGATTCGAGTTTTTGAGATGATGAAAAGGAAGATATTTCAAAATTCTTCATCTCTATTTGCTATATAAATTAGTAATATTTAAACAATACTCATTTAATGATATAATATGATAGTAATATATTATTAATATCATTCACCATGTTGATTGATAAGAGACTTAAAATTGATAAACAAGTTAATTGGATGACATCGTCAATATGGATTGAAACATATAGTTTAATTTTTAATTTTTTTAAAAAATATATTTTTAAAATTTAGAAAAAAATTATTTTTTTAAATGGAAATTTTACAAAAAAAATATTACATGTGAAATTTCGTCTCGGAATGTCCCAAAATCCGAAATTTCGGTCAAAATTTCAGAAATTTCGGGGATATTTAAAACAATGGTAAGGATACTACCACTAGTATATTCTTCTAGGCATACCTTCTAGGATTAGCTGTAACGATTCTGGAAAGTGCGTCGGAATTTCTGCGAAGGCAAGCTGGATTAAACCGTTGATATGCTGTCGCGCGGTGCTCGGAAGTTGGGCATTGAGATGGCACAGCTGTTTAATGCCAGCTGCGGTTGAGTCGCTTAGAAGAGAGTGCAGTAGATTGTTGAATTGCGGGCAGATGGAACAACTAGTAAGCTTATTGGAAACTCTTGCTGGTCAATTCCTGTAGCAGATCTTGGTTTTTGTATACTACCTCCCTCTGACCCTCTCACTATAATTGGTATCGAGCACTACTATTTTATATTATTCATTGTTTAACTTTGGTTCAAATTTGTATCATAGTTATGTAAGAAAAAACATAGTCAAGTGAGATCTTGTTAGAGTCTAATCTTATAGTTTAATATCAACTTTTTATAATTTTTTCTTGTACATAATTTAAGTTATTAATAGTTAAAAATTATGTAACCCATGCATGTCAGGAGGAAGTGTAGCAATTTGAATGAGACTATTAGTTTAAATTTAGTACTAGTATTTTGTAGGCCGTGCTAATGCAATTTTCTATCTCCTACCATGGTTAATGCTTCATATTAGGGTTATCTTAAGTGAAAAATACTTTTTCGATTGTAAATAGAGGTGAACTCCATTTGAACTCATAATTTTAGGATTGATCTTAATCATGTTCGCATGTTTGGTTGAGGTTGAGCACTGAGTAGTGAGTGCTTGAGTACAAATTTGTGGAGATCCTGTCATTGCCTGCTATGGGAATTCGTTAACCTAACGTCTTTGAAAAAAATCTATTAGAAATAGACATATATGATGCATAATTTGGGCTTGAGCTGCACTACTTCCGTAATTGCCCCTAATTGTAAATAGACTACTAAGCTTTGTGTCAATTTGTTAGGTTGGTTAGAGTTTATATGAACTTCTGATGTTCTGCAAGAATTTGTACTGTTGGATACATGATTTGGTGGAATATAACTACTATCTTTCTTCTCAAAAAAAAAAAAAAATTGTTAGCATAGGCGGAGGATGTAAAAACTGAGAAATGTATCTGTGGTTCAGGATCTCAGTTTCCAATTAAAGAATTGGTGAAACCATTTGATGACATAACCCTCTGTATCAAGAAGAGCGATCGTACAACAGCCATAAGGTTTGTTTTCAGTATTAAATTGAAATGGTTGTTGTCTCTGTAATGAGGTCTTCCTTAAGTCACAAGATAACGAAACGTGTATATACTTAGAATTTGGAAAGAACTAGCCTTAGGAAGGTGAGAACGAAACAGAGAATCAACAATTTAGTTGAAGGGAATTCCACATCATTGGTTCTGACTGTTTCACTAATTTTTAAGTATTGAGCTTCTATAGGTATGCTCAAACTTGCCATCATGTTGAATCGTTGATTTGTTCCATCATTCTTGAATTTGGGAAGAAAAGCGACTTGGTGTCTGCTTTGATAGCATTTGAAGCATCCAAACAAATAAGTACTCAAAATATGCACATCTACCGCACAATAATAGATGTATGTGGTCTTTGTGGAGACTACTTGAAATCCCAGGTCATCTATGAGGTATTTGTGTTAGTTGTCTTGACACTTGTTATTTACTTTTTGTTTGCCTAAGATCTTCATCTTGCAATGATATGCAGTTTCCATTTTCATTATTTTGACAATTTTTGTCGTATCAAGAACAAATCTTCTGTTGAGGCATTCTTGCTGGAAACTGAATCATTTTGGTGTTTCCGGCATACTTTGTAACTCTACCATAGGAAAGGAACTTTCCGGGTTTACACATAGGAAAGGAACTTTCCGGGTTTACTTCTGTTTTAGTAAATGGAATTATTATACTCGAGAGGAATGTTTATGAATGACCCCTACTGCAGGAGTTATGAGCTGGAAATGTCACTCCAAATATACTACTATATGTTTTGAACAGTCTTATGAATGTGAATGCTTATGATCTGAATTACACACTGGACATCTACTGCAAAATGGGAGTAAGGCCTTTTTAATTCTCTGTTAGATCCCACAGCCTTTTATTGTTTTTACTCATCAAGACATTTCCATAAAAGTTATGGCTTTCTTTCTGATATCCCGGCATGTGAAGGATACATGGCTCTAGTCCCCTTTTATCCATACATTTCTTTTTATGTTGTCTTTTGCTCGGCATTTGAAACATTGTATCAACATATTCATTTGGATAATGCCATCTCCAGTAACTTGGGGTGATGACTGACATAACATCTCACAACATGGTTTTGAAATCAGGCTGCCTTGCGGCGAAAGTGGAACTTGCTCGTGATATTTACAGGAAGATGCGAACGCTGGAGTAGGAAGGAGTATTGAAATTGGGTGTCTTCACCTACAACAGAATGTTGTGGCATCAGGAGAGCTAGGGCATATCTCAAAAGATCGAATCAAAAGGTTAGTGAAAGAAAATGTGCTTGGCACTTTGGATTTCACTGACTTTGAGATGTGTGTGGAATGCTATGAAAGGACTTATCGTCATGATTCATGTGTTTTTGTTACCCATCGTTAAGACTTCAGAGTAATAATATATAGTGGATCAAGTGGGAGGATGTTGGGTGAATTTTATAAGTACTTCATTTCATTTTATGTTTAATATAAATGCTATTTGGTTATTTACTTCTACTATAACATTACTACTATTAAAATAAATGGATATTACTATATGTAATGAATTGTTAAGATACAATTGGGGATGATGAGTTGGCTCTGGTCATGTCCCCTGATTCTCCACTTGGGGTTCGATTCTCCACATGCCCCATATCCATAGGGGTGGCAAAAATTACCGAAAACTCGGTATACCGAGCATACCGTATCGAAAATTACCGGAAAATATCAAAATTTAGGTATACCGAAATTTAGGTATGCCGAAAAATTGGTACGGTAACGGTATGTAACTTATGAATTTTCGGCATTTCGGTATACCGATATACCGAAATATTAATTTTATTATATTATTTTAAATTTTTACTATTCTATATTTCTATATCATCAGCCCATCTTTAAAGCCCAACTCATAAAGCCCATGTATCTCCACCAGCCCAACACTCTCAAGTGGTTCCCTCACACACTCACTCTTCAGACTCTACACGCCTATTCACGCAGCCCCCCAATTTCATTCATTCTTGTAACACCCCGGTTTTTGATAACCCAGGTCCTTGTTAACTTACTGCAAAACGTGTTGAGTAAGTAATAAAACGTGCCCTAGCCCCTAAATTCTTTTCGTTCGTTCGATCGTTCGTTTGTAACACTCTACACGCCTATTCACCACAGTAAGTAATAACTTACTGCAGATGATATATGATCGTGCTGTAGCGATTGCTCGAGTCCAGCAACTAAAGCGTAAGGAAAATGGTGAGTCGAGCAAGGACTCGCAAGGGCCTGAGAAGAGGGATCGGAAGGACAACAACAACAATTTTAGGAGAGGCAATGGGTCTCAAAGGGAGGAGAATAAAGGTTTCGATAATGGGAGAAATGGCATACGTCGTGCAGTCATACAACGTTGCCCGCAGTGCCACAAAGGCCATCTGGTGCGCGAATGCCCAAGGCGCGGAACTTGTTATAGATCTGGTTGGGAAGAACACATGATTAGAGAATGTGATATTCATGAGGAGATGATTGAGAAAATGCTAGATTTGGTTATCCCTCAGCAAGGAAAACAAGGAAGAACTGTAGGACAACTGAACGACGTAGATCAAGCTGCCTTGCCATCTCGATGAGAAATGATCGTATACAACGTTACACGACCCTGTTCCAAAATGGCCCAACCACAGTTATAGGGGACATAACTGTAAGCTAAGGGGAAGGGGATGTAACACTGTGCGTCCTAGCCAAAAATAATAAACAAATTCAAATTGTTTTGAACTACGTTATGGCTTGATCCTTTCACAGGGTACGTAGGCAGCTTAGAAATTTCAATTCTAAGTTCAGTCACAATATAAAAATAAAGAAAAAAACGCAACTTCGAGGATGAAGTTGATTCTTAAGGAGGGTAGACTGAAATACCCGCGAAATCAGTAGCGCAACTTCGGGGACGAAGTTGATTCTTAAAGAGGGTAGACTGTAATACCCGAGAAATTTGTCACATAAAATAAATAAATACATAAATAAATAAATAAATAAATAATTATAAGGTGAAATGAGAAATGAAATTTAATTCAGAAAGGAATTAAAGTTTCAAGAGCCCGTAAAGTCGAAAATAATTTAATTAAATAAATTATTGCACGGAAACCAAATATAGATGGACTCAATATTTCGAATCCGAAATTAAATTGAGATCCAAATGAAATTAAGATAGGAGTTTAAAGTGCGAGAATAGCCCAAAAATCAGAGCCCAAGACGTAGAAGGATAGAAGCCCAAAAGAGAGGAGAAAAAGGCCCGACACGGATCGCACGAACCAGCCCAGACCGCGGCCCAACCTAGGTCCGCGCGGTCTCCGCGCGGTCTGGAGGTCTACCGCGCCAATACCGCGGGGTTCACGGTTGTTGCGCCCCGAGCGCGATTTTCTTGCCCGACTCCGGATTTTTCGACGTCGGTTGCTTACCTTTCGGCCCAAGACTCTCCAAAGCAGCTCTTGGACGTCCACCGAGTCCTTCAAGTCTATAAAAAGCCTCCATGACAACCCGTACATCCCTTTTGAACATCTTCGAATTAAACATACCCGAAAAACCCTAATCCCAAGACGTCGGAGGCAAGAATTTTGAGAAGGAGGACGTTTTCCAGGCGAATCCAAAGACACCCGGGCGTAGGTAGACAGTGTGGTAAGGTTTTCGTCCATCACTTTCTATTCAAATTCGAAACGGATCTAAGTTGGCCCCTTTTTCCTTTCTAAACCCCGATCCGGATCAAGAAGGAGGATTTCGACGGATCTAGGAGACTAACGGAGAAACCGGAGGCCACTTCTTCGAATAGACGAGCCGGAGAACCAATTTTATGTAAGTTAATTACTTACTGTGGTTTTGGGTGTTAAAAAAATCAACCAAATGTAAGATCCATTAAAGAACTTAATAAAATCTATCAAAAGAAAACCCTACACGCGCATCATTTTTATTTGAATTATTCGGACCATTCAAAATGTTCAAACGAGAAAACTTAAAACATGAAATGTGTTCCTAAGATGCCGATATATTTCCTGTAAAAATTTAATAATTTTTGGTTAAGATTTGTTACCCGAAAATCGAACTAGAAGAACCTGTTTTCAATTTGGATCTTGAAATGGGACAGAATCATATTTCGAACGTGTTGGTGAATTTTACATTAGATCTAGGCCGATTTAGAATTAGTGTTAAATATAAAAATTGTAGATCTATATGTCTGGAATACCACTGTAAAAGTTTAGAATTTTTCGTCAAGTTCTGAACCTCCGAATTCGAACCGAACCAATCTGTATTTTCTTCGAACTCTTGAAAGTTGGCAGTGTTGATTCCTGAACTTGATCTGCTTTTTCTTAATTGATCTGATTGAAATTAGGCCATGAGTTCTAGACAAAAATTGTAGATACTTGTGTTAGAATTAAGCCTGTAAAATTTCATTAAGTTTGGTGTTCGTTTGATATGTTAAAAATCAAATCTTTGAAACCTGCTACGTTCTGAATCCGGGCAGAGTAATATTTATATACAAAATCACATTTTGACTTGTTTCCTTAACCCGGATTGAAAAAGTTAAAGCATGAAACTTGTTCGTTAGCGTGTTGGCGAGCTACTGCTCAAATTTTAGAATTTTTGGACGTGATATATATTTTTAAATGATATCGGAACGAACAGCGTCATGTGAAAGTATATTTTTGAGAAACTTGATAAATTTGTGAAATTGGATTTATTATACAAACAAATTAATCCATTTGGAAATAAATAAACAAAACGTTTTCGAAAATCCCCTTGTGACTTGATTAAAAATATATTAGGGGGTGAGTGCTCTGCAGGGTGTCCTCCTAACTGCGTCGTGCTTGAAGGACGACGGTGTTAAATATGAGAAATTATGCCAAAACGGCGAGATATTTTGGGCCTACACTCTCGGGAGTATCCGTATGGGTTTCCCGAGGCTCCGGAATATTACTGGGTATGGAGGATTTGGCTTAGGCCAAGGCTACTTGAAAATCTGTAGAGATTGCAATGCAATCGAGAAAAACTGTAGAGATTGCGCTGCAATCGAGAAATACCAAGATACCTAATCTTGAAGTATGGGGAAATTAAAAGACTTGAATATTTTCCTTATTTAAATTATGCCTTTAAATTATGCCTTTAGATTATGCCTTGCAATTATTTTACCATGTAGTTAAATTTATGATCATGTGGAAATCCTTATTTACAATTATGCCATTTAATTATTAGTGGTTAATTAAACTAAATTTTATATTATCTAGTAGCATGCTTTGATTTAAATTTAATTAATGGCTTTGAAACCCCTTAATCATGCTCGGTGTTAACTTACTCGGCGCGTTTTGCTGACCCGGTAAATTCACGTTTTAAATTAGTGCAGTAAGTTTATTATGCTTTCGTTCGTGCCCTAGCCCCTAAATTCTTTTGCCTCTTCCGTTCTCCTCTTCCAAGTCCATCGGTTTGGAAGACCCGGATTCGTTCATTCGTGCCCTAGCCCTCCGACCCCTCCCTACTCTCGTGTGGTTTGCGTTCATCTCCCTGTCTCTCATTCAACTTTGACAGCAAGGACGGCTATAAGGTATTATTAAGGTTCTAACGTTTTGTGGAAAATATTTTAGTATCACAAAATCATAGCTCAACACGCACACTCTTGAAAATATTTAATTGATGAAGAATTTGTCATTGCTTTATAGTGTGTATTTTGTGAGATAAATAGTGCCGAATGGCCCGAATTCTTTACTGGGTGGTTGTGCAGTTTTATGTTAAATTTGGGATTTATTTGTTTATCGTACAGATTAATTCTCTAGTATGTGTTGAACAGATTCGTGAGCATTATTTTCTGGACGGCTAGTGTGTCATCTGTGTTAAACAAATCAATTCAAAATTCTGAACAAATTTCAATGTCCCTGGTGTGTGTTGGATTAACCAATTCGAATGATTTCATAGCAAGTGTAGTATATTAGTAAATAGAAAGTCCAAATATATTGGAAGCAAAGTTTAATCTGTTGAAGAAAGAGAAATGTTACTGTGTCCTAGCAAAAATCAGGAATCAGGAAGAAAAGGATTACACCAATTTATTTTTGGTCATCTTATTTCCATGCCTGTTAATGCAATTGAGGTCAAATTATTAATAGTTTCGGTTCATTTTCTATTAGTTTATTGTTTTCGGGTATTATTTTTGTTGCAAAGCTTTTGTTGTACAACCAAGATTTATAATATGAGCTCATAATGAAAATATGGACATTGATAATGTGTCAAGGATGTTTGATTTTATTGCTGCATATTTGATCCAGATTGATCCAAGGCACCGTTGTGGGCACAACTTACATTACTATTATGAGGAATGGAGTCAAGCCCGGTGTTACACCCAAAATATTTGAGCTCATTACATTTCGGATCAATACTCAAGTAGTCGGCCCAGTCCACAATGAGTACGGGAACGGATGGATACGAATTATGAGGATCACAGATTCGTTGGAGAGAGATCATGGCACATTGAAGACTGAGGCGTTATCTGGAAAGAGGATCATAGTGAAAGGCGTCGTACAAGGAAGGTATCAAGATGCTGCGTCATGTAAGGAAGCAAATCAGGACGAGGCACCACCAAAGAAAGAAAATCAGGGTGGAGCGTTCATGGGCCTGAGGGAACTTTAGGTTCCCCACCCCTATATAAGTGTAGTGTGGCGCAAGAGGGCGGACATCTCCAATCAACCCTCAAAGAGGCCGCATTTTATCTTTTTACTTTCTGCAGTTTATTTATCGCTTTCTGCAATTTCAATTCCCTTATTGCTTTATTTCAATTTCTGTATTTTACTTTCTGCATTTTTGTAATTCCCTTAACATTCATCAGTAAAAGAGAAGTTCCACTTCTCCAAAATTTCAGCGTTAACAAATTGGCACGCCTAGTGGGACACGAGTGGAAAACCATATCCGCTTAGGGTTTATACGTCCCAGATCTGAAAGATTAGCAAGTAATTTTACTCAGAAATTTGAAGAGATGTCCCTACATGAAAAGATGCCACTTAGAGCGCCTACCGATGAAGCGGTAGAAAGCACCTCTCAATCGCAACAGGGGATAATGCAAACCCATTCATTGGCCGAGGAAGTGCGGCTATCGATCACAGAATCGATGGCCAAGTCCATGCCTTTATTCAAAAAGCACTTAGTGGATGTGTTGCGGTCTGCCCTGGCCGACCAAGGAAATAGAATTTGCGATTCCTTGCATATTCAGCAAGATGGAACTGTTCCTGCAAACGACATGAATGTCCCGCGCAGTCTCCCATGCCCGAGGCCAGCAGACGGCCAACAGAGGGTTTGGGGAGCCGCATATGGCCAGTCGCCATTCCCGGAGTCCGAAGCAGCCCGGCTAGCCTGTTCCCATTTTCACATCAGACCGCTTATTCCTTCACTCCAGCGGCACCTAGCATGCAGACCTTTGGTTATGCGGCACCTCCAGTGCCGATCTATGCATCACCAGGATATTTGATGGCCTCCAATGCTTCATACGGCTGTCCAACGGCCTCTGGTGGATCTGGCATGCCACCATGTCAAGCGGCACCCCCTGTGCCGAACGTTCTCACCACACCTTATGTGGCTAACTACTCACGAGTACCGGCACTATCAAACCCTAGTTGGATGCCGCCAACACAAGGGGGGCAGGCGGCACCACAACCATATAGAGTGGCTTCAACACCGGCCACATCTGCCACAACCGCCATGCCAGTACTAGCGTCTGTACCGAAGCCTAGTTGGATGCCGTCAACGAAAGGGGGGCAGGCGCCACAGCCAAATGAAGGGGCTTCAACACCTGCCACACCTCCCACAATCGCCATGCCTCCTGCACAGACACCCATGGTATCACCCGAGTTGCTTGCAGACCTAATGCAGCAACATTTTGGAGTTTAACTAAGGCCGATGGAGCGGCCTACATACAGGAAACCCTACCCTAATTGGGTAGACACAATGCAATCATACCCAGGGGCTTCAAGATGCCCGAGTTCACCACATTCTCAGGAGACGATGGCAAGTCAACTATGGAGCATATGGGCAAATTCACCTCCCAGTGTGGTGAAGCGGCGACCGATGATTGGTTGAAGTTGAGACTGTTCAGTTTATCCCTTACTGGACCCGCCTATGCGTGGTATGTATCGTTGGTGGCTAATTCAATTCAAAATTGGGACGAACTGGAGCGGGCATTCCATGGCAGATTCTATACACTGTTGACACAAGTGAGTCTCGCAGACCTTACCAATGCCAAGCAATTTGCCGATGAGGCGGCAAGCACATTTATTAACAGACTACAGCGACTTAAGAGCCGATGCACTATGCCAGTCCTTAATAGGGAGATAGTCAATATTGCGGTGGCGAATATGTTGCCAAAGTTGAAAGAACGTTTAATTATGTAGGATTCCTCTGATCTTGCCCAGCTGGCCGAGAAAGCGGCCCGTTTGGAAAAGTTCCTTGATGAACAAGATGAGAAGCATCTACCTACACATGGGACTCGTTTCGAGGAATTGAAACACGGTAAGGAGGAAGATGAACCAAGGGTGGTGGCCAATGCAGTAACCTTGGGTGATAAAAACCCTGGATAGTGGCCTTGGAACGCCGTCGATAGCGTCCTTGGAGGCCGAGTAGTCGGAGACTGAGGATGGAGCCTGGCTGAGTATGGCGGCCTGATTAAGGATGTCATCCTGGCTAAGTTCGAATAGCGGCCCGGAGTGGAGCACCGGCGGCTGGCAACCTTAGAGCGGCGGCGGAGCCCCGAAGCACGGCCGATGAACCCCGAGGCATGGCGGCCTTAGGCTGGCAAGTGGCGGCCCGGAGCACACAGGATGGCGGCTTGAGAATCTAGATCCCGGACACCCTCGATGGCGGCGTGTCCCCGTAGAGGTGGAGCTGGCGGCTCCCAGGCAATGGCGGTCCTCGGGCAGTGGCGGCCTCCGGCGATCTCTGGTAGTGGCGGCCTTCGGTAACTTGGATGGCGGCGCCCGAAGCAGAGGTGGTGGCAGCTCTCCAAGGCTTGGCATTGGTGGCCCTATGCAGGCAAGTGGCGACCCTCGTGCATGGGGGATGGCGGCGCCCTCAAGTGGAGATGGCGGATGAGGAAGCTTGGGCGGCAGCCTCTTGAAGATGGGGATGGCGGCTCGGAGACAGAGAGGGGTCATGGCGGCCCTCACTCAGCAAAGTGGATGGCGGCTCTCTTCGGAAGCAGGCGATGGCGGTCCCTCAATCCGGAGATGGAGGTTGGCGGCTCTGGATCCCTGATGGCGGCGGCCTTCGAGTGGCGGCCGGAGTTGGCTGGCGGCGGCCTTGAAACAAGGAGATGGCGGCGGCCTCATGCAAGGGGTGATGGCGGCGGCCCCATGCAGGGGTGATGGCGGCTGCTCCGGACTGATGAAGCTGGCGGCCTGGATTGATGGCGGCGGCCCTAAACAAGGGGTGGCGGCGACCCTGGAGTAAGGGGACGACGGCGGCTGGCGGCCAGAAGACTTTAATGGTGGCGGCTCACTGGCAGCTACAGGCTGAAGTTGGAGGCCGGACGATCGCGATCTGGAAGCAAGGCACGACGACACAAGTAGCCGGAAGAACGGTGCCCGGCGGCGATCTCGACGGCGGACGAGCAAGGAGTTATAAAAAATAAAAAAAAATAAAAAAAATCAAAGTGCATGGCGGCAAACATGGTAGTGGCGGCCAAGAGAAGGGGAAAAAAAAAAAGTCAAAGTGCATGGCGGCCAACATGATAGTGGCGGCCATGAGAAGGAAAAAAATAATAATAATAATAATAATAATAATAATAATAAAAGAAAGAAAAAAAAGAGGTTGCCGACGGCGGCATTAACAAAATATATGCGCAATTTCAGTCTCAGTTCCATCGACTAAAAGTGCAAGGGGGGCATCTGTTATCACCCAAAATATTTGAGCTCATTACATTTCGGCCCAATACTCAAGTAGTCGGTCCAGTCCACAATGAGTACGGGAACGGATGGATACAAATTATGAGGAACAAAGATTCGTTGGAGAGAGATCATGGCACATTGAAGAATGAGGCGTATTCTGGAAAGAGGATCATAGTGAAAAGCGCCATACAAGGAAGGTATCAAGATGATGCGTCATGTAAGGAAGCAAATCAGGACGAGGCACCACCAAAGGAAGAAAATCAGGATGGAGCGTTCATGGGTCTGGGGGAACCCTAGGTTCCCCACCCCTATATAAGTGTAGTGTGGCGCAAGAGGGCGGACATCTCCAATCAACCCTCAAAGAGGCCGCATTTTATCTTTTTACTTTCTGCAGTTTATTTATCGCTTTCTGCAATTTCAATTCCTTTACTGCTTTATTTCAATTCATGTATTTTACTTTCTGCATTTTTGTAATTCCCTTAACATTCATCAATAAAAGAGAGGTTCCACTCCTCCAAAATTTCAGCGTTAACACCCGGTCTGGTCAATCCTGGTGAGAACTGAGAATACTTGCACAATCAATGAAATGAGCAGCATTAATTTAATTAAAGCTCATGCAAATTCTGTCAAGTTGCGTCCAGTTTCCATAGCAGCTTTGATTAAAACATTTACTGTCAATCTGTCATTATGTGTTGAATGAATGTAGATTTTGGGAGTGCATAATAGTGTTTATTTTTGCAGAGTGCGGTAGTCATGACTCATTAGCAATTTTGGTGTCCCCTGTTTCTTTTGACTGATTTTGTGTTTGTGTATTCTTTTTGTTGTACAGCTTTTAAGGCTCAAAGAAGAGGTGGAGACGAAGATGCAAATTGGAGTTTTATTTTCAATGTTTGCGTTGAATATTAATGTTTATTGTTGTGTTAAGAGATTTGGAACTTAAAAGGTCGAGTTTAAGTAATTTTCGGTACGGTATTGCTTTTTTTTCGGTATGTAACGGTATGTAACGTTTTTCGGTATGTAAAATTTTCGGTATTTTTCGGTAAAAACCGAAAATTCGGTACGGTATAGTTTTCGATTTGGTAACGGTATACATGAAAGGTTACCGAAATTTTCGGTATACCGATTTTCCGTATACCGAAATATTTGGTATCGGTACCGGTATGGTTATTACTCATACCGAAAATTTCGGTACGGTACGGTATCGGTATCGGTATTTCGGTATGCCGTGTTTTTTCCACCCCTACCTATCCCTATCATTTGTCCTTTTGTAATTGTGGCATGGGCCCCCACTACCACTTCCATAGCCTGTATAATTTAATTTTTTTTGGATTACATAGACTGTCAAAACGTTGGCAAAAAAGAAAGCTAGCAACGCTACAGAAAAAGGGGATGGGGAGGATAAAAGCATATAGAAAAACATCTCAAAGGCGGGGAAACCAAACCCCAACACGTCGGTAGCTAAATACAACATTTGTATTAAATACAAAATTTATCCAACAAGTTGTTTTTCAATTTGTTATTAAAAAAATAAAACGAACAATAAAATCATTTACCCAATAATGTTTTTCGTGAGTATAGTAACTGTATTGTGAGCTTATATTATGGTGCAGCACTCTGGGTTCCTTTGATATCATATTTTGAGGGAAGACAATTCGCGGCGTGATGCGAATTTTTTCACAACTTGAATTTATTTTCCTCATGATGTTAATATTTACATGACGGATGTTTGATTTCTTCGATTCTAGGCTCCCTTGATTTTCTCTGTCTTTCCTCTAACCACACTTGTGTAGATTTATTAGCTTTCTTTTATTCAACGCTTGATAGGTCCTGTTTCACTTTTTTTTTTTAAAAAAAAAAAAAGAAAAAGAAAAAAAAAAAAAAACTGTATTGTGACATTATATCATAATAGTTTATCTCAATTGGTGAATATCATCTATATATCTATATATATATAAAAACAATATAGTCAAGTTTCCCCCCACTTCCCCATCCCCTTTTTTCAACAATCATATTTAATTCATCCAACAATGTTTAATTCTAAAATTTTAATATTTTATATTGAAATATCCATAAATATTTATTAATATCAAATATTAATTAATATACGTTTAATATAATTTTATTTTATCAATATTCATTAATATATGTACAAATAATATCTAAGATTTGAAAACATAAAATTCATTTGGATACGGACCACATATATAATATATATTATAGTATATATTCATATCTATATTTATTATCAATCTATATATATATATAAACAATATAGTCTAATTTCATCCCACTTCTAATAAATTGGATAGGGAATGATTTAAATTAGTTGTTTATTTTTTCCCAACTTTTTATTTAGCATAGTGATTGTTATTATTTTAGAAGATCTCAATCTAATTTTGAATGGTTGATGTATATAAGGTAGATATCGATCCTATATTTTTAAAGAAATTATAATTAATATAAAAGGTATAATATAATAACACTACATAAATTAAAAAGATTTACTATGATATACAACATCTTTTAACTTCGTCTAATTGAATAAATATAGTACTACATATTTGTATAATATATATACTTATTATTAGCGGTGAAAGGGCTACGGTAAATATCAGACCGATCCGATGCCGTATCCGATTATATTCGAATCTAAATCTATATCCGACTACGGCCAGATATTTCAATATTCGCATCCTAATTTGAATCTGTAATTTAATATATGCAGTCGTATTCGTATCCAAAAATATCTGAACGTATCCGAAAATTGATAGGATATTATCCAGATTTTAAATATGGATATCCGAATATATTAACATATTATTATTTATTAATTAAAAATTATCAATAATTATAACAAAATATAAAATTATTCGATAATTTTTTTATATCAAAATTTCAAAAAAGATTAAAAATTATCCGATAATCTGTATCCAATTGAATCTGTATCAGACATGTATTTGTATCCGGCATATCTATATTCAATCCGAATCCGAGAAAAAGAATGTGGGACAATATATATTCGTATCCAATACTATCCGATCATATCCGTACCGTTATCATCCCTACATATAATATAATACTTCATTCATTTCAAAATAAGTGTAACATAAGGAAATGACACGAGATTCAATGCAAGGAACAAAAGTGCTTTAGTAGTAGTTTTATACCTTTAAAAGCATTCTATATATGGTAATGTAACATTTATTATGAAACACCCAAAAAAGAAAAGTGTAACACTTAAAAAGAAACAAGGAAGTATAATATAGTATAATATGATAATTATATATTCTTGATTAGATTTGTATTAGTCACCCATATTTATGTGAATAATGTTCTAAGATTATTAACATTATTTTTTGGGAAGCTGACGCCAAATAACAAATTGAAAAGAAAATAAAGGGAAAAAACAACAACAAAAAAGAGGTGTCCAAAAAGCAGAAAGGAAAAAATGAGCTAACACTTAGGCTCTTGGGAACCATACGCCGGAAGAATCCGCCGCTAACACCCTGTGTGTGAAGCATGGGGGAATGTCCAAGTAGTGTAGAATTCTTCTAAAGATGCACCACATTTTGCTAGACAATCCGCGACCATTTTACCCTTGCAAAGTACATGATGAACTGACATCCGTCAAAGACGTCTCGCCAGGAGCGGGAGGCAGGCCATTGGTCAAGTAGTCCAGTAGCATTATTAGTGTAATATATAATAATAAATTAACATATAAAATATAAAATGGAGTTAAAATTATATCTAGGAAATTATAAATTTAAAAATGTAAAATCAAATATATTACATAATTCGTATTAGGCAAAAATGTATTAATATAAATTAAATAATATAAAATCAAATTGATTATGGGTTAAAAGGATGTTTGGATGTGCGTTTTAAAAAGTGCTGCAACGTTTAGAAAACGAATAATCAGATAATTGCTGTAACAAAACGTGCTGTAGAAAATTAAGTGTTTGGATGAGCTTATGTTGTTTCAAATTACAATAATCAGACAATCATTAAAAAGTGTTTGGATTTGCATTTTCATTACCTCAAAAGACAACAATATGCTAAAATCTATTTTGGCTAAACGCAATTTTATTGCAGCACCAAAATGAAGCTGCAAGAAAATAGCGTTTTCATTCCCACAAAATGCAAATAATAGATTATTGGAAGTTAGTACACAAACAGAATTAACTAATTATTTACGTTTTGCAAACGCAATAATCAGATAATCCGCCCCAAAACGCACAAACAAACACCCACTAAATCAATAAAACAACAATATTAGGAAAATAACTTAATTGACAAAGTTGCTAAACCACTTTGTCACATTTTTTCTCAATAATGTGGTCAGAAAATTAGCATGAACCAATATTTTTAAAGAAGCCATTTAAGGCCTGGAAAGGGTGGTGGGAGCTCATGCCACACAATTACAAAGGGAACAAAGGGAGTGGATAAGGGGCCGGATGGGGATTCGAACCCCCAACCCATAGGTTGGGAGTTGGGAGAGTTACCACTTGATTAAGTCTCCAATCCCGCATGAACCAAATTTTATGTAATACGTACAATATTTGAATTTTTAAAATCTTATGTTATTTTAAAAAATATATATAAATTTTAATTACCGCGCATTGCGCGGACGGGTATACTAGTTCAATATCTGAAAGTAACAAATACTACATCCGTTATTTTGTAAATGCATATTTTTTTTTTATTTTATCACTGTTTATTAAGTATTATTGATTCAAATTTTTTACTACAATTATATAAAAAAAATATAGTCAAGTGAGATTTTATTGGATTCGTCTAATCACATAAATTTAAAATTGCCCTATTTGGCAAAACAGGTCAATAGAATTAGCTTATTCTAGGAAATATGAAATAAATTAGCTTATTTAAAAAAACAAAATAACTTAAAATGGTGTTCAATTAGCTTTTTTTTGAAACAGCTGCAAATAACAGTATTTTGGAATTAACTTATACTAAGCAAAAAGTTGGTCTCGAAATTGCCAAATAACTAATTTTAACTAATTTATTACTCACATAATGTCATAATAAGTTAAACAGGTAACAGCTAATTCCCAAATAGATCCAATATCAAATTTTCATAATTTTTATTTGTATGCAATTTGAGATACTAATGAGTAATGATTAAAAATATGTATTAAATTGCTTGAAATGTGGCTCTGTAGCATTAAAAAGGAGCAATGTAGTAGAATCGTGAAACATAAAATATAAATCTACCCTTCATAATAATGTGATTCTTCGGAGATAAATTCCTTAACATTTATTTGTATCGTTATATTGCAATATAGTAAGCCCTCCATCCTAAAATGGATGACTCGTTTAACTTTTCGATACTATTTATTCTTTAATTTTAACATAACTTTATTGCATTCATAATTTTTTTTTAAAGAAAAATAGCGAAATTGGGCATTTTTAGATTCGCCAAATTGTATAATTTTAGGATATACTATCTCTGTTTTTTAATAACTGTTCCATTTCTGCATTTTACGCAATCCAATACACATATTTAAATTATAATAACTCAAATTGTATACAAATAAAATTTATAAAAATTTAACAAGATCTCACATGACTTGTATAACTATGTCAAAAAAATAATCAAAGTTACTCAATGAATAGTAAACACTATACAAATGATGCAATTATATCAAAACGGAGGAAGTATATATCTCTATCTCTATATATTATAAGAGAATTTTGCCAAACTCCTCCAGGATTAAATTTGATTGTACGCCGTTGGATGAGAGTTCTAATTGAATTTCTGTCCGTTGGATTAATTGCTCAATTGCTAATTTCTTATTTCTTCGGTCGGTTTCACCCGCTTTGTTCATCTTTTCTCCTTCTCTCGACATTTGTCTCCGACCACCGAAATTCCTTTCACAATCCTCTCGATTTCCCAAATCGTCGTTCGCTCACCCCTGCGCAGATCAGCAGCGCCGCCGCTTCCTGCCTGCCTCCGCGACCACCGCTGCACCCACGTTGTCTCGATTGCAAATCCACTGGCTGCCCTGCTCGCTCGCCGCCGCTGATTCTCCCGTTGGCTTCGCCGCCTGGGCCGCCTTGTACCCAGGTACCGATCGGTTAACATTCTGTTTTGTTTGGGTGCAATCTACACTTTTTTGAACTTCTGAGTTGGTGTAGCTAATTTCTGTTTCACGGATTAATTGTATACCCTTCGCTCTTTCTCTTCCGCCCTTTTCCCCTTTAGCAGTTACAAAATTCGGGAACACAGAAACTCCGCCGCCGCCGATCGTTTGTTCCGTACGGGTTCTTCAGGCGATTTCCACACTCTTTTCTTCCATAAGTTGTTTCCTCCAGCGTTTCCTCCATCTTTGGGGATCTCTCGATCTGGAATTTGGGTCGTTTCGCGCAAAATAAGTTGTTCGAGCACTGCTCAAGCCGCAGAGAAGCTGTTGTCTTCCGACCATAGAGCATGCAGGTGAGATTCAATTGTGCGACGCTTTTTCCATCTAAAGTATTTGGAGCTGGGCTTTATGGCTGAATAAGTTATTTTCGAATGTTTGTTTCTTCAGTGTTTCATACTATCGTCAAATTGATTTTGTGGGTTTTTTCATTTTGTTTTGTTTTGGGGATTATTCGATAGTGTTTTGCTTCATGTGCATAATTGCGAGAATATGTTGTTCTTTATGTTTGAAATAGTACATATTTGTATGTTTTTGTTGTTGCTAGGTTTGAATTAGTGTTCTTTATAACAGTTGGTGTATATTTGTAGGCTTGTCATCAAAGGTTGCAAGTTAGTTGGATGTGGCTCTGTAGTTCCGAGTTTTCAGATATCTAACGATGATCTACCCAAAAATTTGTTGGCACTGCTGATCAATGGATATCCGTTCAGACTGGAATTCAAAATTGGAGAGTAGTCTCGGGTGAGTTTTACTTGCTCGCATTCCGTTTCATGTGCATTGGTTAGTGTGGATCTTTCGAACCCAATCCAACACTGTTGTTGAAATGAAGCAATTCATAACAACATGATGTGTCTTGAAACTGTTTGTTTGCTTTCCAGTTGAATCATCGTAGGTCTGACAAACCGGTGCTTAATTAATGCCAGCCTCTGAAAATTGCTCTATATATGTCTAAATTACAGTCTTTTATATCCCCAACGTTGTGGTCCGAGGAATGATGTTTTTTCCATTGCATTTTGAAATGACTTCTCTTCTGGTTTTTGTTCCTCTTCATGGTTTGCTTGCTTGCTTCATGTTTCCTTTGCCTGTGAACTCTGCTGCTGTTTCCCATTGGTTTTTTTTGAATCATATGCGTTGCGGTTGCTTGCTTGTTTGTTTGCTAGCTGTTTCCTTTGCCTCTGAATTAGTATTCAGCCATATTACAGTCTGTTAAGTCCTTAAACATTTTCCGCTGTTATAAATGGTGTTTCCGGGGGCGATTCCTTAAGAACACCCCGTTATTTCCCTGTTGGATTGAAATTTCCTCTTTCGAGTAAAAGGGGGGAAAAAACGCCCCCTTGTCCCAAGTTGCTGTTTTTCCAAAAGTCCATTGTACAAATAGCTGTTTGGGCCGGTTCACTCTTCACTTCAAATGATGATTTTGCATTTCCAGTCAGTTCCATATGAATTAGCCAAATCATTTGTCCGGACATGGTCTTTTCCATCCTATTAATAGCGGCCCGTCCCTTTTATGTTGCTTGGTTGCTTGCTATCTGTTGTCTTTGCCTGTGAATTAGTACCGAGCAAAATTACAGCCGGTTGTGTATGTATTAGTATCTGTTTTCCACTGTTTTAAATGATGATTCCCAGGGCGATTAAATTCTGTTGTTTGCTCTTTCCTTTCAGGGCGGGGGGGTGTCTAACAACAAAAACTGTTACTTGTTGAGGGAATCTGATCAGGTTGGACTGCATCTTCCTTTTTCCTCAGCTACTCCCTTTCCGATCTCTCTGCATTCGTCGTCATTGCCGGTGCTCAACCGGACTTTAATTGTTGAAAAGCATTAATATAAATGAAAATTGTGGATTACCAGTCCCTCTAAACAAATTACAGCTTAAATATGGAGTATTACATTCATTTAGTAGTTGCGATTTCCTAATGATCATAGTCTCTTTCACAACAACATAAATACAGCAATCCCTATTGAGGCTTGGTTTAGCTTTGCTGTTTTGACAATTCATTTACTTTAATGAAACAGGGATAAAGTATTCTGAGCCATTGCAACAATCCAGTGTCTCTTGGTGTGCAACTGTAGTAGACTAGACTAGGATAATTTGCATGGGTTTTTACCATATATATATTCTGGTTCGTCTGATGTGGTGTTGAGTTTGATGTTGCAGGGGAGTCCAGTGGTGGGCATATTAACGAGGCATGATTTCATGCCAGAGCATATTCTGAGATTGTATCCCCGGTTGATTCCAGCACAATATTACTTACCACAATATTGCAGCTTACCATGGCTTGATGAAGACTTGCTTTGCTTCTATTACTTTTTAGCAGTGTTTATTGGGAAACAAAAGAGATCTACCAGTTTGTGGTTCTCATTAAATTATTTGTTATTAAAGTGTTGTTCTTACATATAGCCTGTTGAGTTGAGTATAGCATGGAAAGGGAAAATTTTTAGCCAGAGTTTCGGGTTCCAAAATATGGATAATGATTCTTTCTTTCTTATCATAAAGATAGGTCTGAATGAAGGCCATTCAAGGACCTTGAAATCATTTAGTGATGAGTTAATAAGTTTTAATGATTTTTGCACGTCTTGTTAGAATTCCTGACTGCTTTGAAGGAATGCTGGTGAATCAGATATTTGTGCCTCTTTTAGGCTTGTTCTCTCTCTTTTGTATTGTTGTTTTTGGCTTTGAAGTTAGTCAGTTTATGTAGATAGATGGTAGGATGCCACTGTGCAGGTATAGATAAATTGAAATGTCAGAAGTTAAAGGCAATCTTCTTTCCCAGATGGCAACAACATGTGGATCTCTTCTTTCTGAATTGCAGGTATAAACATTTTCAATGCTAACTGCTCGTGGTTTGTGCCTCATCCTTCTTTTATTTTGCATTTCTTCCTATTCACAATACAAAATGTATTGTCCAATACTCATTAAATTATTCTACACAATTTGCTGAGATACTTTCACGGATTTGGAATTTTGACTTTTCTATTTTGCTGTTTTTTGTATAAATCTAATGTCAAAAATATTGTTGTCCATTGCAGCCTTCCTAATCTTCCCAAAATCCAATACTTGTCAAATGTTGTTGTAAGCCATTAGCAGTTCAACGGTGCTGTTTTTTTACCATAAATTCACCGCAAAATCCTTAATAAACTTTGTAGTGCTCTATTCACTGTGTTGTTGGCTTAACCAGAAGAGACATGAACAACCTATATGCAGAGTGTTTTGTTTATTTTGTTGGTCTTGGGATCTGTCAGGGTACAGATGATGCTGTCAGGCAGTACTTATGGCTCTTTGAAGAGCATGATGTTCTTGAGTTCCTGGTTCTTTCTGGAGATCATTTATATCGGATGGATTATGAAAAAATCATCCAAGCACATAGATAATGTGATGCTGATATAACATTCGCAGCAGTGCCCATGGATGAAAAACGTGCTACTGCTTTCGGATTAATGAGGAAGGAAGAATTATAGAATTTGTAGAGAAGCCTAAGGGGGGACACCTGAAAGCAATGAGGGTAAAACTACAAAGCGATTGTTATTGCTTCTTTTAACTGTTGAAAACTATTTCAAGAAGCCCGAAACTTTTGACAATTTCCTACACGAGCTTTTCTAAAATATCCCAAGTTAAATTTATTAAAAGAAAAGAATTATGATTCGTGAGGAAGGGGTTTAAGGATATATTTCACTTTTTATTACTCATGTGGGGTACTCTAATTTCAAACGGCGCTGTGATCCTCCCCGGCATGGAAGTTTTAACAACTTTCATGGTGCAGCCAGGATAGATAGTTCAATTCTGACCTTCAGTCTGTCACACTGAAGATCCCCGACATTTGGCATCATGAAACTTATCATAGTTTCATGTCTTGAAGATCCTTGCCATGAAACTTTTGACAAGTCCCCATTACATGAATATTTTCTGAAACATCATAATCCTGGTTTTCAATTTTATTCAGTGAAACCAATTTATGAAGATGGAGTTGGGATTAGGGATATATTATAGGTTGTCACGTTTTTATGGCTCGTGTTAAGAAACTGTGCCCCCGAAAGCGCACGGTGTCAAAAATTGCAGTAATTTATAGTAAGACCGGATCGTTCACTGGAGGATGTGCGATAGAAGCAGCCCACGTCGTTTACTAAGATTTTCCACTCGGTTACTCGATTCAAGTTTTGCAATGGTTTCTAACAACTACTTGACAATAATTTAAAACAGATTATGAAAGCAGTAAAATATATTCTAAAAAGCGATTAAATTTATTCTAAGAAAGCGGTAAGAGATATGCTAGGAAAGCGAATAAAATTATTCTACGAAAGCGAATTAAAAAAGTGACAGAAGGGACAGGGAGAAAAATAATGAAGATTGGATAAGATTCAGGTGAAACACAATTAAACTTCCATTTTAATACACAGATCTTTGTTTGGGATAATCTATCAGTTAGCTAACTCTCATGCTTTCTGCACTATGTTCCCTTTAACAGACAGGTACTTACAGTGAGAATTTACATGCTCTTAAGACCTCAATTTCTAAGATACCACAGATTAATAACTTCCCTTGCAATGCCTTGCAAGAGTATGTTAGTCATATGTGGTGGACAAGCAACACCTGACATATCATTAGTTGATATGCCAAGTACTCCTATCGTCCCCCTTGTCACCTCCAAAGTCCAAACCTACCCCCGAACTAATCCATAACTCTTAAACCTTACAACCGGCAGACACATCTCTGCTTCTGAGTGACCTCTATGAAAGCATTTTAAAGAAAGCGGTAAAGAAAGCAGTAAAGAAAGCATTTAAAAACCTATCACTCGGAAGTCTTAAAAGATCATCACAATCCGTTAGTATAAAAGAGCCCCTGGTCTTGGTGACCAGATGCAGATTTAGAACTTCCCAAATATCAGTAAGCCACAGGGCTTATAACATCTGGTTAGTTATGAGATACAAACATGAGTGGAACAGACCTATGAAGATCTATTCCGAATGTACCCATTCGAGACTCAATTTTAGGCTTTGGTGGGAGAAGGTAGTAGTTGAAAGAATACTCAACCTTACCTTAGAAATTAACCAAGGCCTATATGTTGTTCCTCTAATATTAATTATCGCATCTTATCCGAATCCAAGTGGACACTGATTCGATGCAACACTTAATACAAGATTTCCAACACACGGCAATTTTGAGACACAAAAAGATATTTGAAAATCATTCCCTAAACAGGTACTAAACTCTAAATCAAAACACAGATCCTTTCAGTCTAGGTGAGACCTAATCGCTGACTCTGCTTCTAAGTTCTCAAAATCAACCCCCAGTAGAATATGAATTAGTCATAACTGTGAAATTATCCTTTACTCAGATCCGGATTTTATAAAGTGATTTTTGTGGAAATTTATTGTGCAGCATCTGATTTAAATCAAGACTTCTATGTCCAAGGAGAAGGATCTCCAAAATATTAAGGACCACAATATCTACATAATAATATCATGCATACATGTATATGAGAAGTAAAATAAAATACCCCAAAATATATGGTGGGGTTAGACAGAAGTTGATACACGAAGATGGATTAGCCTAGGATAAGAAGAATTTGGCTAAAGAGAATGCCAGAAATAATTGAGGTTATCCGAACTGCAAACATCTGCTGTCCGGGTCCCAAGTACTCCAGGTGGAATGATTTTTAGACAGAAGAATGCCTTGAATGACGGTTGCCGCCGTCATCTTAGACTTCACTATCTGTGAATCTGGATGAAAACCCACATGTTCTATTACTGTAGTAATTATTAGATGACATTGGCATATATCATCTATTAATTCCACAATTCTAGATTCAAGTTTGAAATTAAGATAAAGAAAAAAAACTGTATCCGGATAGGAGTCAGCTGAGCAGCTGTCATAATCCCGGATGGACGAACCGCCAAGGCTTCCACCGACCACTATCCGAACCATGCAAAATAACAACTAATAATTAACATTCAGAATACGAGCTAGTTATCCGTGTGGGAATACCCGCCAACATTAGTCTGATATATTTCTTACTAGTTGTTCATACACACAATGAAAGAGAGAATATAAACAAGATTAAGAAAATATTTTTGGTATTATGTGAGTGTTAATCACACGATAATTAAGACACTAATGGGTTGAGATATGTAATGGATAAAATTAGATGTAGTGGGCCCAGGCCCAATACACCCATGCAACTTACACAACTCTTGAAATAAAATATTTTTGGAGTTTTAAAATAGAAGGAAGAAAGCAATTCGGTCTATTGGGCAAAGTGCAAAAGAGACCGAATTGAGGATGCATGAAGTATGAAGCAACACCATACCCAATTAATCCTTGTAAAGTCATGAAGCATCCTCTAATTCGAATTATCAAGCAATTCGGTCTAAATCGAATTGGACAATTCGAATTGATGAAGTCGTTCCTTCACTCAAATTTGGCTAAGGCATTTACCCCAAAATGAAGGTGATTCGAATTGCCAAGTCAATTCGGTTTAGACCGAATTGGCAATTCGAATTGGTAGAAGCAATGAAATAAACTAAGGCATGAGGGGATGAAATGCATACAATGTGGTTTCCAAAGCCAATTCGATCTGCCTGCATAATTCGTTCTAAACCGAATTACCTAGACCGAATTGCTTAGAGAACCACATGAAAACAACACTTTTTGCTATGCAATTCGGTCTCATGGGCAATTCGATATTGACCGAATTGCCCAGGTCGAATTGCATATAAGTTTTCAAATAAAACATTTAACAAATATTTTTTGCCATGCAATTCCATTCTCATGGGCAATTCGGTCTAAACCGAATTGCCTCAAATCGAATTGCATGTCTTTCTCTCATAAGTGTGGGTTTGGTAAACATTGTGTGGTTTATGATGGATAAGATTTACCAAATCCTTCATTTCACATCAATGTCACTTCACAGCCACACTAATGAGTGTTTTTAAGGAAAATAGACCTAGGTTATGTGGCTAACAGGCATTGGCAAGAAACACACCTTGAAACTACAAACAAGCAATCCAAGATCCAGAGCTTAAATTTCTACTGAATAAATAAGAACACATGCTTACAAATAAGAACACCTACATTATCTAAAGCAACACTAAGCCAATAAAAGAAACTAAAACAGCACTGGAAAGCATGGAAATAAATCTTAACAAGCCTAAGATTGTCTAAAACCTAAGAACACTTATTTGAATCTCTAAGGTATAAGATCAAGCCAAAAATCCACTAGCATACATTTATTGAGAATGCAAGTCAATTAGGGCATAATAAATATAACCTAGTTGAAACAAACAAACATTCTACCATTTATTGCTAAAGAAAGCATTAAATAAATGCCAACCACTTGAAATGAAAACCCATTTCTGGATTCTTTCTTGTATTGACACTTGAAAGCAGTAAACAACCCTAAAACCATTCATTAGCTTGAAGGTATGGTTCATTCTAACTACAAAGCATTTAAAGTTTATGGAAATGGCTACACTAATGGTGGTAACAAGCTTCTATGAAGAAAATAAGCTAAACTCGAAAGCAATAAAACTACATTACAAGCATGAAAAATAAACTAACTAAACTACACTACCTACCTAACCCTTAAGGGGTGAAGAACCTTCTGCTCCTTCTTTTTGTCTCCCAGCAAACTGTCCAAGTGTGTCCAGAATATTTCTTGTGTTGAGGGAGGTCAGCTTTTATACTTCTTCTCGAAACCCTAGACCCATCATGCATTTCTCACGTGCTTCACAGCTGCAATTCTGAACTTTATTCGGTTTCCTCATGTAATTCGGTTTAGATCGAATTGATGCAATTCGAGTTGCATGAGGTCTTCCTTCTTGATCTTGAGCTGGAATTCGGTCTATGGGTAGACCGAATTGGTCTTGTCGAATTGAAGATGGCTCTGCTTGGCTTCTTTGTTTTAAAGCAATTCGATCTATGCAATCAATTCGGCCTAGACCGAATTGCATAGATCGAACTCCTTCTTTTCTGTTTTGCTCAAAGTCTTCTTCTTTCCATGGTGTAATTCGGTCTAGGGGTCAATTCGATTTAGACCGAATTGCCACAGACCGAATTGGTTGCTCTTCCCTTCTTCAACACTTCTCTTTTCGTCTTTTCTTCAGCAATTCGGTCTAATGAGCAATTCGATTTAGGTCGAATTGCTTATAGACCGAATTGGTCTTCAACACTTAACCAAAATTTCAGATTGTGGGATTTTCATTCTTTTTCCCATCTTTTTTTGATTCTCGTGGGCTATTTTATTCTTTTGCCCATCTTTTCATTCCTTTTTCTTTTCTTTTTCCTTTTTTCATGTTTTTGGATTTTTCTAACACAAATGCAATTAAAATTGCATATTTTGTGTCTTTCATTACCAGCTCAATATTTTTACAAACTTGCATCAATCTGTCGAATTCAACTGCTTTCTTATTAAAATAAGATGGGAATACGATCAAAATGTTCGTCTCAGACACGGAAATGGATTGGAAATAATGGACAATTTTGGCCATTATCAAAGCCCAACTAATGATGTCTTATAATTTGGGTTTGCGTCATGCAAGGTTGACACAACAATCTTAGGTCTCGATGATGCAAGAGCAAAAGAAATGACTTACATTGCAAGTATGGGTAGATTATGTTCTCAGTAAAAATGTAATGATGCAACTACTGCAAGATAAGTTCCCGGCATCAAGCGATTTTGGGAGTGAGGTCATCCAGGTGCTACTTCTATTGGCTTGAGGGTAAGTCATGCTTGAGGAATTCCTGTCTGAATTACTCAAGATTGTGATTCGTTCCTATGTGTACATTCAATGATGTCTCTTGGTTAAGAAAATGGCATGTATATTTGTTGGTTTGTTCTTGTTGTATTTATTATAATTTGTGTTGCAATTTGTCATTCAGGTTCAGGCCTATATCTACGATGGCTACTGGGAAGACATTGAGACTATTGAAGCATTCTACAATGCCAATTTAGGGATTACCAAAAAGCCTGTGCTAGATTTCAGGTCAGTTTGCTGAGTTATTATTACTGGGGATTGAAACATTCCCCCCATTGCGGCATGCCTTGCTGCTCTCTTCCTATATGCATGATTCGGTCCATTTGATGCAGTTTCTACGACCGTTCTGCCCCAATCTATACACAACCCCGCTATCTGCCACTTCCAAAATGCTCAATGCCGATGTTAATGACAATGTCATTTGCGAGGGTTGTGCCATTAAGGTAAGTTTCCATCTATGTCATTGCAATCTCGATATTTACATAACGGGCAACTAATAACTTAAGGAATGCTCACTGTTTCACTCTCAGAACTGTAAGATACACCATTCAGTAATCGGTCTTCGATCTTGCATATCGGAGGGTGCAATCATAGAAGATTCCCTGTTGATGGGAGCTGACTATTATGAGGTAATTTCTTTTTCCATACTGTGTTGAACTATTTTTTTTTTTTTGCGCCAAAACAGGTGACAAATTACATTTGCCTGAACTCGGAAACCAATGAGTCATCCTCTGTTCATATTCTGTTACTAATGCTATAAGTGTCTTTTGCCCAGACTGACGCAGACAGAAGATTACTAGCAGCAAAAGGTGGAGTTCCAATCGGCATTGGCAAGAATTCCCACATCAAGCGGGCAATTATCGACAAAAATGCACGCATCGGAGACAATATGAATGTAAATTCCTGTCCAGGTCAAAGATTCCCCTTGCCACCAACCCTTTCAACTTCCCCATGCTTTGAACAAAGTTTCCTCTGGTTGATTCCTGTCTGAATTTATCTATACAGATCATTAATGGTGATGACGTGCAAGAGGCAACGAGGGAGACAGACGGATACTTCATCAAGAGCGGCATCCCAGTGGAGCAGTAATTTTATGACGAAAATGCTGATAGCCTAGCGGTGTTCTTCCACAACAACATTTTGTTTGACCATTTCTCTTCTGCTTGAAAGACAAACAGAACATCTTACCGAAAGGAAACCCCCACAATAATATGATCATCGTGGCTTATATTACTACCACGAGTGGCCTTTTAATTGTATAATGTTTGGCAGATACCTTTATTTTTGTTTATTTTTCATGTTTTGCTTCTGTTATAGCGGTAATCGATGATATGATGGGCATGGGGAAGGCTGCTATTAAATAATGTTTCCGTTACTATACTCAAGAGGAAGGCTGCTTTTTGTTAATTTAATCGATAACAGTTTGTGTTGTTAGTTTTGCGCATTAATTTTATTTATAAGGGAAAAATTAAACCAAACTTGCAAAATATATATGGTGTCTTCCAACATTTTCTGGTTGTTAGAAAATTTCAGCTCTAGATAAATTTTGTATTGTTTGAATTTTGCCTACTCAGCAATGTGTACTTGCCTCTAAACATAATAAGTATCGTATAAAGAACCCACGTAAGAACCCATGTGCGCTTATATACAATTATTTTTTTCCCCCACGGGCAGTTGTACATACTCTGTACGCTGTGCATCGCACAGCTGTTATGACTAGTATATATATATATATTATACTACCTCCGTTTTTGTGAATGTGAAACGTTTGGCTTTTTGATGCTTTTCATTATTGAACTTTGATTTACGTTTATACAATAGTTATAGATGAAAAAATAGTAAAGCGAGATTTTGTTAAAATCGTCTTATCATATAATTTTAGAATATCAAATTTTTATAATTTATACTTATAGACAACGTGAGTTATATATTAGTTATTAAAAATGGACATTGGATTGCGTGCCAGAGTAAGTACTGCATATTCATGAAAATAGATGAAGTGTAATTCTTACATATAAATATTCTAAGATATTAATTGTTAAATAAATAAATTTTATACATAATTATTTTGCGGCAAAACACTAATATTCCACTCAATTTATTTAATCCAAGGAAATAAATTACTCATGCAAGATTAGGACACTCGTAAGTGCGTGGCCCATAGGACACCACTGTTATCATTCCAACCTAGCTTTATTAATTGTTTTTTAATATTATCATTACTATCCACAATAATGTCAAGTTAGCTTTCATAATTTTTTTTGACACCACTTAGAAAAATTTCTAAATTTGCCACTACCCATAGGTACCCTCCGAAGCCGGTGGTAAAACAACTGTATTAATTTACCTATCAAGACTAGCAATTAAGTTACTATGCAGACACGAATTAATCTGCATTTCCGGACGTATTCCAGCACAGACTAAGAGATGCTATGCGTCATGATGGTATGCAAACATTCCATTCGTAGCCATTTATTGCCAATGAAAAAGAATCTGATTATTCCAAATTAATGGACGAAATTAAGTGAATAATTTGTAACTTCCATCCTCATAATGGATCAATTATGGATATTTGGTGAGGCAATTGTGATAGCGGAAATTAATCAGGCCATTCGACGGGAGATAGAGAACGACGATGTTGGATCTCAACAACTTCCCGGAAGATATAGGGGACAACGGCGACAATGCAGTAGCTTCCGATAACCTCCGTACCAAATATGATGATAAACCAGGTGGGGGTTGTCTTTTCTCGGCGACAAGGATGTTTTGCAGTGCTGGGATGAAACTTCGACCTTACCAGGGTATGAAATTGGGGAAGATGATGATGATGCAGTGTGTAGTGTTGAACCGTGCTCTGATAGGAAATCCTTAAGTAATACCGAAACATACAGCCGTGTTGCACCAGTGCTGATAGGTAACAAATAAAAATGGTTGAGGGTTTTCAATGTTTTTATGTATGATGACCATTGGCAGGAATGGAATCTCGAATGGTTGTGATGTGTGGGTTGAAAAATTATATTGATTAGTGTTCTTTTCGTACAAATGAATTGATTCTTTTTTCATAATAATAAGCAGACATACAGCAATTTGAAGATCGTGAATACAAAAGTGTTAGAGATGCATACATTGCATACTGTAATTTCGCACACAGTTGTGGTTTCTCGGTGCGCAAACAATATGAGAAAACATCACCGCGAGACAAATCTCTGGTGAGGTGGATGCTTTATTGTTGTAGCAAGGAAGGGTATAAGGATAACAGTAAGGTGAATCCATCGAACAAAGACCCGACAGAGAAATCATTTCTGAGAGAATCTAGCCAAAGAAAAATACGAATATTGTATGATACGCGTGTTGGATGCACTGCGATGATTGCATTTAAATATGATTTGAAACGACAGGTTTATGTTGTTAGCAAGTACCATGATGTACATACGCACCCAATGCAAGATAGGACCACGACGCACGTGTTGAGATCCAACCTTAGGATTCTACAACATCATGAGGTAATTGCAAACCTTGGTGAGAAGGCGGGATTTTCAATAGGAGAATCGTACGGACATATTAGAGCAATGGCGGGTGGTACCGACAAGGTTGGGTTCTTGAAATCCGATCTAAAAAACATGATGAACCGTAGGCGTAGCAGAAACGTTAGCAAGGGTGAAAGCTATGCCATCGTGAAATATTTCAAGGATAAGGAACGTTTGGAACGGAATTTCTTTTACAGCCTGGACATCGATAATGCTAAACAAATATGCAATATTTTCTAGGCTGACTCGAAGATGAGGGACGATTACAAGCATTACGGGGATGTTGTAGCTATGGACACAACTTTCAACACGAACAAAAATGCACGGCCACCATTGGGTGACGTCCTCATGCGTGAGATGTCCAAAATCAAAGTCCAGTAAAGTACTCCCTCCGTCTTCAAAAAAATGCAACATCCATGTATTTCACACAATTCAATGCACATTTTTAACGCTTAATATTTCAAAATGTGTAAATGTAAAATTATAAAAGTTTGATATTCTAAAACTACGCGATTAGACGAACCCAACAAGATCCCACTTGACTATGTTTTATCTTATATAACTGTGTTAAAACATTAAACTACTCAATGAGTAGTAAATACTATTTAAATGTTCCAATTTTTAAGAAACGGAGGGAGTACTTGCTAATTTCTATAGTGATCTCAAGTCATTGGGTGATCTAGGGAGAAGGACTTGCCCAAGCGGCCAAGCTCATGTCTTTCAATCTTAAAGTTGGGATTTCGATTCTCCACACGGCCCCCTATCCCTCCCTTTTATCCCTTTATAATTTGTGTGGCATGGGCTCCAGCGACCCTTTCTCTGACTTCGGCTCCTCGACAAAAAAGAAAAAAGAAAAAAAAAGTCATAGGGTGATTTATTATCATATCCTTTATGAGAATATCCACTGACAGTTAATAGGTAATCTCAACAATTAGAAATTCTGAATTGGGCATGTTTAATGACAATATCTCTATATTTATCGGCTATGTATGTCAATTAGTAAATGAGATCTACTAATCTCTATCCAATAAAGACTATTACACACATATTGATCTATTCGAATTACCATGTCCAATTTTAATAATTCATCAATCAAGAACAATTTAGATTCAATTTGTATAAAACTTAATTCTTATTATCATGATCTCTTAATCACCTATCAAATCTTTAAATTTAATCAAGGACCTCTTATCACAATGATATAAGTCAAAGACTGATAAATGTAAATGGGATTGGTTGCGGTGCAATCAACAAGACCCGCAGCACATCAAGGCACCAATCTCAACCGTTCATTTAAAATCCAACGGTTCAAAATGTAAAATGGTAAAATTTTCCAAAAAAATATACAACGGTCAAGTTGCTGAAATATACGTAGGTTGTTATAGCTAAAGAACATTGTCGCATGTCGCTGAAATACATATAGTCCGTCGCTGAAATACACGCACCACGTCACTGAAATACATACAGCTCGTCGCTGAAATATGTTAAACCAAATAATTGAAGTTTTAACGTTTATGAAGTCGATGAAATGAACATTATCAAGTCGCTGCACCATACCCCGGCAACCAAAATTCGCAAATTCAAGCAACCAAAACTAACAGAAAAATGACCACCCAAGCCTGTCAATCCAACAGCTGCACCATTCCATCTTCTACAAACAACTTTGAAACAATCGCTACACAAATTATCAAATCTCCCCACTCAAATTAAGTTCAAATAGACCAAATCAAGGTGCGGAAAGCCCATTAATCAGATCGCAGTTTCAAGCCACAAAATTCAAAATCAACAAGGAAACAAGCAGCAATTAACATAAAAGTGCAAAGGGGTAAATAAATAAATAAATGCTGCCGGTTGCCTCACTTGACAATTGACAATTAACAATCCTGAACAAGTAACCCTAACCGAACTTCATTCCAGTCGGATGGGAGCGCAACTCGTAGGAGAACAAGTAACTCAAACTAAAAGCCTTAATTCACAGTCTCCAACTCAAAATCCCCAAATTGAACAAGGAAGATATATGATTTTATACCTTGAACGAGAGCGGGAGCGGGTAGTGCTGCCGGCAGACCGCAACTCGGGCATATGGCGGCGGCGCGATGGAAATAGATAGAGCGATGCAGATGACACTGGAGGAGGACGCGAGGAAGGTGGTGAGATCATTTTTGAGAGGCGACGAAGGGAGTGTCATCGATTTTGGAACACGAAGCGCCGAAGTGTAAGGTGAGACAGAGAGGACACAGAAGAGGTTTTGGAGAGGGAACAGCGGCGGCGCCACCTCCCCCAGCAGGCCCTCCGTCATCGCGCCTTCTGGTCACCGCCATTGTGGCGGCGACTGAGCTGCTTCCAGCCGGTCTCATTCGCAACAAGAGAAGAAGGGGAATGGGAACAGGAAAGTAGCCACCTTGAAGCTCCAAAAAATTGCGGATTCCTTCTCCACGTTCCAATTCCGACTGGCTGACAATAGGAGACTAAGAGAGGGAAAACGGCGGAGGCGACGTCTGACTGCGGCAGGCGCCGATGGTTGCCTGTAACCAGCGTGGCAGCGGGTGAAGTGAATTTGGTGAATGGTGCACCACCGTGGGACGGCGAGATATGCGAATGGTGACGGGAATTCAAGTGCGCAGGTGCCCAGGATGTGAAGGAGTTAGGTTTAGAGATGGCGATCGCATGGCAGGGATGTGAAGAAGGGAAATTTAGGGATGAAAAAGACGACGTTTTGGATAAGGAACTGTAGTACTGTAGATCACGGTTCGCACACACACACATATATATATATATATATATATAAGAGATATGAAAACTTGTAGTTGAACTATAGCAATACATGAGCAATGGGATTGCAATAGGAAATGGAAATTGGTAGAGGTGGAAATGAATTCTCATTCATCATGATATGTCACATGTACTGATGTGCATATACATTGATCACTTGATTAGTTGATCGTAAACTTTACTACTAGGGATACTGCTATGGTGCAGATTATGAGGACGTTTGAGAGATAGCAGATTCGGAGAGATAACTGAGACAATCGCTCTTTCAATCTGTTATCTACTAGCGAATTCGCTCGCTCCCAAACATCCGCTATGTAGGGTGCAGAATGTGCAGGGAGGGCATGAGTGTGATGACAATATATAATAGTGCTGGGACAGAGCATTTTGGTGATATGTAATTAGGGTTAGGAATATATAACATTGATGCTAACTCTAATCACTCTCCTAAATGTCTCGTTCGTCTCCAATCTTTTTTATTACAAGCATATGGTTTTCTCCATACGTGCCTATTAATATGGGCTGAATGAGTTACATTTTGTGTAACACCCCGGTTTTTGGTCACCCAGGTCGGGATGTCACCGCCGCACCTCCCTAGCAAGACACGGTTTCTCCGAGCTTGCTAAAGAGATGCAAGGCTATGGTTTTTCAGAATTTAAAACATTTAAACAGCCCATTTATACAATTTAAAAATAGTACATCAAAGTTGCAGCGGAAAAATAATATTTACATATATGTATCGCAGCGGAATTTAAATATAGGGCCAACATGGCCTAATCACGGGTTAGACAGGCCCGTTCATGCAAGATCTAGTCTAATACAAAAATTCAAATATAATATATCATCCCAAGCTTCCCGTGTATGCATATGACGATGCATAATTCTCAACTCCAGAAGAAAAAGAAATAAAAATGGTTTGGTCAGCACTACGTGCTGAGTAAGTTAACACAAACATGATTAAGGAGTTTCAAAGCCATTATTTAAATTTAAAGGAAACATGTGCATAGTGTAATTTGTTCTACAACATGATAAAATAATCGCAAGACATAATTTAAAGGCATAATTTAAATAAGGAAAATGCTCAAGTATTTCAGGATTTCACTCTTCCTCTTTTATTCGATATAATCTAGTATAATTTATTCTTGGGGAATCGAACCCGCAAGAAAACAGACAATCGCCCTTGGGGAATCGAACCCGCAAGAACTCACATACATCCTAGGGAATCGAACCCGTAGGAATCAACACATATTCTGGGGAATCGAACCCGCAGAAAGACACACCATGGGGAATCGAACCCGCAAGGTTTGACACGGACATCCTGGGGAATCGAACCCGCAGGAGAACATACAATCGCCCTTGGGGAATCGAACCCGCAAGAACTCAAACACACCCTGGGGAATCGAACCCGCAAGGTTTGACACAGACATCCTGGGGAATCGAACCCGCAGGGACACAGACGCCTTGGGGAATCGAACCCGCAAGGTTTGAACAAGTTTCATAAATTTCACAAGTTTCGCAAATATAAGTTTATAAAACGCTGTTTACTCCAAATTTCGTGAAAAATCAGTTTTAATTCCAAAATTTCTGAAAATTGACCAGTGACTCGGCAATGTCGAGATGAACAACTTTCGTGTTTTAACTTTTTCGATCCGAGATACCGAAACAGGTCAACAACGTCAATTTTCGTCAGACCAAAAATCTGTCCGCGTTTTCACACAGCAGTTTAAAAGTTTCGAGATCTACCATAGCAAATGAACTCCAAATTTGATGAAATTTTACAGGGACCTTTCTAAGATAATTATCTACAACTTTCATGTTCAGCTAAAGATCTAATTCGGCCTAGAACCATAGTCAAAAACGTCAGCAAGTTCGAATCTATGTTCTGTCCAGTTTTCAAGATCCGATTTTAAACCAGTTCGGTTTGGAGTGGATTTCATATATCAAATCATCACGAAAGATTCTGAAATTTTACGGAGGTATTCTTAACATATAGATCTACAACTCTTATGTTCAACGCCAAACCTAGATCGGTCTAGATCTAAGGTAGAAATCACCAACAAGTTCGAACTAGAGTTCTGTCACGAATTCCAAGATCTAGTTTCAAGCAGTTCGGTTTCGGTTGGTTTTCACATATCAAATCGTCTCTAAAAATTCTGAAAATTTACAGTAGATAGATCTAAGCCATAGGAACATTTTTCGTGTTTTAAGTTTTTCCGTTTGAGTTCGTTTTACGGTTCGGAAAAATTCATCAAAACTGTTGCGTCGGTAGAAAGCAAAAGTTGACAGATTTTCGATTTCTTGTTAATCTTTTAGTTTTGAATGTTTTAATTCATCCCAAAACCATGTAAGAGTTAACTTACAGATCTATGGATGTCTCGGCTCGATGATTCGGAGGCGTGGCTTCCACGTTCTTCGTTCTCCCTCCGAGATCCTTCGTTTTTCCTCAACGCGTCCGGATCGGGGTTTAGAATAGAAAAGAGGTTTAATTAGGATTCGTTTTCGAATTACAAATGGTAAGGAAGGGATCAGATCTTACCACGATGGCGGGAGTCCTTGGATTTTCGTCCAACCCAGTCCCCTCTCTTGCCTTCGTGCCTCCGACGACTCCGGGATTAGGGTTTCAATCGTGTAGAGAGATTTCGTAGGGTTTTAAAACGTATTCGGAGCTTTTCGGAGGTCTTATTTATAGATAACTAAGGCCTAGGGCGTCCAAGATCTGACTCTAAGAGTCTAGAGTCGAAAGATGTTCAACCGAAAGCCGAAAAATCCGCGTTCGGGCGAGAAAATCTCGCTTGGTTTGTTGCTGCCAGTGTGGCGCAGTCGTGGCGCGGTCTAAGGCCAACAACCGCACGGCCAGCGCGCCACTCACGCCTGGACTCCGGTCCGGGCGGGTCGTGAGATCCGTCGCGCTTTTCCTCCTCTCTTTCGGACTTCTATCCCTCTATGTTCCCAGATTCCGATTTCCGGGGTATCTTCGGGCTCCGATTTCCTATCCTAATTTTATTCGGATCTAAATTTACATTTGGACTCGGGTTATTGAGTCCATCTGTGTTGGATTTATGTGTAACCATTTATTCGATTAAATTGTCTTCGGCTTCCCGGGTTCTCGGAATTTTGTTTCCCTTTTTAATTTAAATTCCATTTCTCATCTTTTATGATTCTTTATTTATTTATTATGTTCTCTTTATTATTTATTTATTTTATGCTGTAAAATTCTCGGGTATTACATTTTGTATTGTGTATAGCATGTTGTTTATGTCCCCTCTATGTTTTGTGCTGCTCCTGTACAATCAGCATTATTGAACAAATACAATTACTACAACCAGAATTTACTTACGTAACATTATTACCACAATATTGCCCCTTTAAAAAGGGAGAGGATAATATCCTGATTCATGATTTACTGAATGTTTGGAATTCTAGCATTTTATGTTGTCTCGTTCAGTTGATTTATGGATTAAATAATTCATATTACCATTTATGAATAGGTTTTTATGACTCAATTAAGTATAATGTTGCCATATTTCAACCTTGCGGGTAGTATATCGAAGTCGGATTTGGTATTTAGATATATTTTCTATCAATGATCTAGCAAATCCCCCCAAAATGGGCTTTCAGACTGTGCCCATTATGTTGATTCTTAGAGTCAGATGCTGAAAGCCGTGGTCACCTTCTAGGCTTTATCAATATCCTATATCAATTATCAAGCAATCCGCCTTTCAGGTCGATTCAGAAAAAAGGATAGGTAGAAAGAAATCAAAGATGGTAGCAAGGAAGTCAAGCAAACAAGAAAGAAGGAACAGGCCAGAAATCCAAGTTCTAACTGGTTGATGTTTTATTAAAAAATAAGGACTTTGCGGCTCTTAGAGATTTAATTCATTGAAATTTCAATCAGTAAAATGGAAGAATTATAAATCTCCAAAATAATAGATAGAAATACCGCAAATAGAGCCATTGCGACTCCCATAATAGATGGGAGGTGATACGACTCAACTCCAACATAATAGCTCTGATATAGCTAGCTCTTTTAGGTATTTGAATGTTGCCTAACTACTCGGGTCCATTTACGGTTATTGCTTCTATGAACATATTCCATTATTTATATTGTTATGTGGTAGAACCCATAGATTATGAGATTTTTGCAGAGGTCATAGATCGTTTGCATTCCTGGTCAAAGTAAGAATCCATACACCTTGACGCAACGGCTACCTTTCAAGAGCTTTCAAGAGTAGATATTCCTTTATTGGTCCATAAATGAACCTAGGGAAATCCATGAACTCAATTTGATTATTCTTTTTTACTACCATGAATTGTGAATTGTCTTTTTTGATTCATCAATCACATAGGTGAATCTTCTCAAAAAACTTTTCAAGGAAGAACTGATCCCTTCTCTTACCACTAATTGAGCCGTGGATCTACCCCCTCCCTTCTGCTTTGATTAACTAAATTGTAAAATGTAAGAAGTATGTCTTCCTCTCTGGTCTTTCTCTATTCTATTAGAATTGGATTCTATATTCTATATATATAGATATATAGCCAAATTTGGAAAACTTTGTGAAACAATGCATTCTCAAACCTTACCATGATTGGGCAATGACAGTGTTACGCTGCATACCCCCTTTTATTGGAACTCTCTTTCTATTTATTTTTGTTTCTAATTGGTCAGGAGCTCTTTTACCTTGGAAAATCATAGAATTACCTCACGGGGAGTTAGTCGCACCCACGAAGGGCCGTTATGCTCATTACTAAACTTGTTGAAGAGATGAAATATAACCAAGGTATATCTTTTTGATCAAAGATTGAATCGATCATCAGAAGAAGAATTAGGCCAAAGAGGCACTTTATGATCATAGAAATAAAAGGTTAAACTTATTTGTTCTTGTTCATTTCTATTGCAACTAGATGGACTTTACCGAGATTGAGAATGGATCAACTATTAAATCTATGGTGGAAATTTCTTTTACCTATTTCTCTAGGTAATCTATTATTAACAACTTCATTCCAACTTCTTTCGCTCTAAAGAAATAAGGTTAGGTATTGAAACGAAAGACCCATTATTCAAGTAAATTACCAGACATCGAAAAAGAAAGACAGAAAAGAAGCAATAGGGATTTCTGTTTCAAGAAGTGAATGTGAATAACGCTTTCAAAAGAATCGGAAGAAAAAAGGATGGACAATTGATTATGTATCAAACCTTAGGTATTTCGTTGGTTCATAAGAGTAAGCATCAAAGAAATCAAAACTACAGCGAGAGAATAAGTACATTCGATCTAATAAGTATCTTGTATTAGAATTGAGAAATCGGATTTTTAGTATTCTCCTATTTATTACCCGTGTATACTATTTCATCTTCCGTTTCCTTTTCGTTTGTTTCGAGAAATCTATCGATCAATTCCGATTCTTTCTTTTTCTCTTGATTTTTTTCCGATTGAGATGTATAAATCATGTTCATGGATTAACGAAAATGTGCAAAAGCTCTATTTGCCTCTGCCATTTTATGAGTCTCTTCTTATTTAGATTAGTTTATAGTCATAAAGGAAAGCCCTTTGAGAACCTTACTAATAGAAAGGCGCTCAAGCATGCGAAGAAAGCTCGAAGACTTTTCTCGAGTCATTCTTCCATGCATTGCTGAAATTTAAAAGAAGTTCATCAAAATGTAAATGACTAAGTCCAAATAGTATCACGATTCAGATAAAGGCGTAACGATCTGGGCACTGTCTCGGAGAGAGGCTCAGTGAAATAGACATGTCTGTGAAGATGCGGACTGCCTGCACCTGGACAGAAAGACCCTATGAAGCTTCACTGTTCCCTGGGATTGGGCCACATATCTTATCTTTCTGGTTAAGGAATGGGAAATCCTTCTCCTGTTACATGTATCCAATTTTCATTTCATCCGGGAAAAGCCACCTTTTTCTTAACAATGCCCCATACTTTGAGATGCTCCTATTCAGAGTGAGGGTGCGAATCTTCCCTATTCGTCTCAGGTCTGAGAAATAGCGTAAATAATGGAATGAACTTATAATCATGGAATCGACTCGGTCATCAGATTATAAGTTCATAACCCTAGCCCATTCCCGTTTTGGTCGGAACAGATTTACTAATTCTTTGAAGAAAGTCGAACTCCAGATGTACGGAAGCTGGAGTTAGAGCTACGCAGAGAGCGAAAAAAGAGAGCTTAGCTTGAAAAGACCTCCTTCCCGCTTTCATATTGACCTCTGGAAAAGAAAATGAAACTTTAAAAAAGATTATTTTGATTCAACCATCTCTTTGTCTACTTGCAATCAGATCTTTTGAATATCAACGAATATTTTTATTTTGAATACTAACTAATGACATAATATCTTATTAGGAATTTAGTAATGGTTGAATTTCGGTGGTTAGTCTGATGGGGATTCAGTAGGACTTCTCCTTTTTTTTATGCTAGAGGCAAGAGGCCCTTCTAAAGCCTTATCCTTCATCTGTATTTGACTTTCCTTTTTCGGTTGATGAAATAGAGGTTGACAGGGACGAAGTTTAGAAATCATCAATTGAGTTCGAGACTCTCTCTCCTCACCTTGTTTAGGGATTCATGGCGTGATGATAAAAATTCCCTTATTTGTTTTCTTTCTAGCAAGAGAGTTAAATGAATTGAATATCCATTTTTTCACGCAAGGATGGTTCTGGCGCTGCTATCCGTACTAAAATCAATCCGAAAGTTCCCCCCTACTGAAATTTTGAATCCAGATTTTTCATTCTTTATTGGGCTAGATTTCGGGGAGATATGTAAGGAAATACTTTTTCATTTATATGAAATTTGCTAGATATCTAAATAGATGTATTTTATTATTTTAATAGGGTAACTTTCTTGTTCGCCTAAAAGTAAAAATCTCCAACTCCGTAATGGTGAATAATAATCATAGTAATAATAATGAATACGTTGCTCTCCTTTCCGGTCTGTGTGACTTGTGCCGAATGTGATTAATTACATGCTACAACTCTCCTTTTTTCCGTGATGGTGTGTTTTTCAGTATCAAAGTGCTGCTTTTCATGTTCAACATGATAAATTTTTGCTTTCATGTACTGGCACTGTGTGATCAATTTTTGAATGTGATTTATTACCTAATAAATCTCCCCCTTTTGTGATGGTTTATTGTCCAGTATCAAAATGTTGTATTTCCCCTTTAACATAATAAATATTTGATTTCAAGTGCTAACCCTGTGTGACTCGTTAAGAATGTGATTCATTGCGTACTACAAATCTCCCTTGTTCGTGATGGTCTGTTTTTGAGTATCAAAGTATGATTTCCCCTTCAACAATATGATGAATATTTCATTCCGTGTGCTAGTTATGCCATCAACTTGTGCTATAAGACTTGTGGAGTGGGATGTCACATTTGATTATGTATTACATTCTGTTTTTGTATTCTATTGTGCCATTTACCTACCATTTCATGTTGTATGTGGTAATCATGTGCTTGGTTACACTATTTTTTTTTTAAACGTGATGGATTTGTATCTACATATGATGTTCTTTTAATAAATTCAATGTTCTATGCAACAAATTGATAAATTCACTGTAACCCAGGCACAAGGCACAATCCATAAACAGTACTTACATGGTAAATTGGTAATTAACAATATTGAATCTTATTTATTCAATATGATCAAATATATAGTATTTTTTTGGATGTGTGTATGCAGATGTTATATTCAAATCAAACCATGATTAATGGTAGGGGTGAAAGCGGTATGGTAAATATCCGACCGATTCGATGCCGTATCCGATTAAATTCGAATTCGAATCCGTATCCGACTATCCGGCTGGATACCGCATTCGTATTATTAAAATCCAAATTCGTATTTTAATATCCGAATTCGTATTCGTATCCAAAAATATTTGACCGGATCAGAAAATATCCGACCGTATCCGAAAATTGATAGGATATTATCCGGATTTTAAATATGGATATCCGAATATATTAATATATTATTATTTATTAACTAAGAATTATCAATAATTTAAAAAAATATATCAAATTATCCGATAATTTTTATAAAAATTATTATATTTTTACAAAAGATTATAAAAAATTATCTGATAATCTATATCCGATTGAATCCGTATCCGTCATATATCTGTCATGTATCCGTAACATATTCGTAATCCGAAATATCCGAAACTGTATTCGATCCGGCCCATCCGTATTCGATTCCGAATTCGGAAAAAAAATATGAATAATATCCGTGTCCGATACTATCCGACCGTATCCGTACCGTTTTCATCCCTAATTAATTGGCGATATGAATCTTGCAGAAAACACAAATATTGAGTCACTCACCCTCGGAAGATCCAAACACGAAGTATGATAAAATATTAATTAGAATATAGAAGTTTTATTGTTTAAATTGCTCAATAATATATATATCCATTTCTCTACAATACAATTGGCAATACTGAGGAGTGAGGAACGAAACCCATCTCATCATTTCACAAAAGGTGAGGCAGACCAACCCCCCACACACCGGTCTCCAACACCAGCTGTATCATGACCTCATAAGTTCTACTAAGCAACAAATCATAAGCGATGAATCAGGGTAAAAGGTGGGTGATATATTCACAATTAACGGGGTAGACTATATATATTACAGTGCTATAATAATTAATATCCGATCATCGTCGCACTCACCTTAGTCACACATTCAAACGAAAGTGTGTTAGTCTCCCTAATCTGAGAACACTTAGCTTTGGAGACACGGCTTTCCCTTCCACAGAGAGCTACATCGTGTCATCGTCTTCTTCTTCACACTCGGCTGCGAAGTCATTCAAAATGGTGCACTGTACTCTTCAACTTTGTCAGATAGCCTGTCATCCTCATCGCAGCCATGGCCGACTATGCCGCCGTCTGTGTTCATTTCGTCAAGGAGAGAAGCATTTGGATCCATCATCACGTTTTTTGTTGAATGTTGCAGCAGTATAACCACGAGCCGTTTTGCATCATAATTTTCCCATCATACGTTTTTGTATTAATTAATCGCCATAAATCTTGCATTTAATTTGGGCAACACGGGATCTTCTTTCCATATTACTAAAGGTGGACAAATATGACAATAATTAATAGAATCTCTGCACAGCACAAACAATACACATATAGCACATTCAGGAAATCAGGAATGGGGATATTCAGGACTGTAACCAAGCCGCGGGGTTTCTTAAAACATTTTTATGTTAAAAAATAACGAATTAAAACGGTTAAAGCATTATCCTCATTCAAAACAGATCACAACCCCACGGGACAAATTTCATTTAAAATCAACAGATATTTTGCTTAAATTCCAAAAGTTGCATATGGTGGGGGTGTTGGGGTTAGAATCCTCACCCGCCCCCTATCCCTCCCCCCGTTGTCCTATACCTCCCCGTTGTTCCCTAATTTATGTGGAATGGGCTCTCACCACTCATTTCTTTAATGGCTACTCAAGTAAAAAAAATGTTGCGTATGTTCTTTAAGAAGTCTCAGACAAGTCTCCGTGTTTCAAACAAAACAATTTTTCTGCTTAAATTATTCCTCTGTCCCACTTGATCTTCTAATACTATTTTCCCCTCAAAACATAATTCAATCACGGCCCAACTATGTATACTCTGGTACCCTTTCTTGCTGTGTTTTGATTGGAACCTAATTGTAGCTCTGTTTCAAACAAAATAATACTAATAATATTCAATATAAATAAACCATGTCCAAATTCAGACATCACATTGAAAACGATGGCATCCATTATTGTAATAAAATAAATCTTAAAAAACGAAAGCATACACAAGCAATGACAACAGCTTATCTAAAGTCGCTTGTAGCCTTCTTGTCAGTCGACGTATCCCAGTAATTAAATTTACTCCTCTGTCCCATTTAACTTGTCTTGTTTGACTTCTGCACATAATCCAATGCACCTTTTCAATCTCTAATATCTCAAAATATGCACAATGAAATTTTTTGTAAATTATATATTCTAAAACTACGTGATCATACGATTCTAACAAGACCCAACTCGATTATTTTTTTCAAATATATAAATACAATATAATTGAGTCAAAGTGAAACAATAAATAGTGTCAAAAAGTCAAACAAGACACGTTAGGCGGGACGGAGGGAGTATTATTTTTGCGGTAAACGCAACTTGTTGATATCCCCGGCGTCTTCCACGTGTCACTTTGTGATTGGCTCTTCTTCGCATCATTATTTCCTCTACACTACCTCGCAACAGAGGCCTTACCAAAATTAACCAAATTTTCACTGCCAAATACAATCATCGCATGGATTCTCCATTCGACGAGAGCTGCTGTTGGCCGGATTTTATCGACTACGGAGGCCTCCTCGACGACGTCATCGGAGCCTCTGCCGTCTCCGTTTCCACGCCGGAGAATCAGTATTGGAACCATCAGCTGCAGTTGCAGAGGCGAGTGCCAGAATTAAGTTATTTAAATTTTATTGAATTTTTACTGAATATTGATCTGTTTGTATTTAGAAAATTGGGAGACTTACTTTTCTGTGAATTTGATCATTTTTTGTTCCCTTTTCTGTTTGCACCATTAAGTTTTTGTATCTTACAATTGCAGTGGCTGTGTGGATATTGATGCTTCATTCAGTGTTACTTCATCACAAGTAAGTGAAAGTGCAGAAAAGGAATGTTCCAGGAAGAGGTAAACAGAGAAGTGAATTGTCATAGAGGATTTTGATCATTGAATTTTGGTGTCTTGCTTTTGTAAAATTGAGAATTGTGAAGGCTACGATTATTGAGTGATTGAAATCTCATAAGTCAAACTTTAGAGCAGAGCAAAAATGTCTCCAAGCAGACAACAAATTTGGATAAGAACTGAAGGAGACATGTCTTGTTTCACTATCTATGTTGGTTGTGTTCTGTAGGGATCGCGATAGCAAACCGTCTGGTCCAATAGCAACCAGAGCATCCCGCGAGAGAATCCGGAGAGAAAAATTGAATGACAGGTTTGGATTTCGCAGTCGTTTTATGTTCCTACGTGCTCCTATCATCAGACACCCCTATTATTAGTATTACAGATCACTGAATTTGTACAATACATGTTGTGGACTTGTTCTTATCACTTTGCTGAATGCCAAAATCAATACATGTGTTCTTTGTCTTTGATGCAGGTTCGCCGAGTTGTGTGCTGTTTTGGAACCTGGAAAGCCTGTCAAAACCGATAAGTTGGCTATACTGAACGACGCCATCAGAGTTTTGAACCAGCTGAGAACTGAATCAGAGGAATACAAAGAAATGAATTTGAGTCTTCTGGAAGAAATTCAAAATTTGAAGGTTAGAAACAATTCTGTTAGTGAAAAGTCTTTTTTCATTTGTAGTTTTCTGCCAATTCGATCATTTGCTTAAAGTTCTTAATTAGCCTTCTTGGAAGAGCCAATTTTGTATATCTGCCCGGATCTGGTCATGTTGATTTGGAAACAGGCAGAGAAAAATGAACTTCGACAAGAGAAACTGATGCTCAAGGCAGATAAAGAATGGATGGAGCATCAACTGAAAGCAATGAAGGTTCCATCGACAGGGTTCTTGCCTGCGCCACATGCACCGATGTACCTGTCAGAGGTAAACAAACTGCCTGTCATCCCCAGCTATGGCTTAGTCCCAATGTGGCAGTACATCCCCCCATCTTCCCGCGACACTTCTTGCGACCATGTGCTCAGGCCTCCAGCTGCTTGATGTTTGAATAACAAAATTTATGCTCCAAAACAAAATACACCCTGGAACTAAGAAATGTTTAAAACCACCATAGATGTTTACCTTACCTGTAAATATATGTTAAAACAAATCTTGGTTGTTTTTGCTATCTACACTTAGTGTTCCATCCTCATGGAACATTGAGCTACTCAGCAAGTTTTAGTTGCAATTTGTAAGGATGGAGAGCTGCATCGTGTGTGCTACTTTACATGAAGGTTATGAGCAAAAAACTTGTCGCTTATATGTTTTTCTTTACTTTTCATTGATCTAGCACACTTGAACTCAAGCTTGAGCTTGTGTTCTTGAATCTAGCAAGCACGATATATCACAAACACGTGTGCGCAAGTCAAACAAGCACAATACATCAATAAGAAACGATGTTTTGGGTCAAGCCTCGGTGAAGAGCTATATTTCTTCCTTTCCCTTTTCTCTATGTAGGACTTTGGCTTCAATGCTCTTAAATCAGACACAAACATCACCAAGAGAAACAATCTTAGTAAGCAGGAAAAGCAAACCTCTTGCAAGAAGCCACAACATGATGTTTGCAGAAATAGAAATCGTTCTCCAGCTTAAGAAAGCCATTGCAATACCCATTTTATATTTTGTGCATTGTACACCCAAACTGCAGACATCCAAATCGTTAAAGTACAGTACAGTTATGCAGGCCGTGGATGCTGCTGCTGCAAGGGACAATGTTGTTGTGATCTATCCACAAATGATAAAACATTATGTAAGAAGGCAACCAAAAGTCACAGGATTCCTCTAGAGTATTAAGGACAAGAATCTAGGCGACATCTAGAAACTAACCCAATCACCGAATACAAAGATGCTGACAAGAGCATAGTTGTGGACAACCCTCTTCTTCAACAATACATAGGCATCCGCACAAGCAAGCATTGAACTCCAAAGCACTTGTGCAGCCATTGCAGCGATTAAGTAGCTAGAAAAGATTAAAAGTGCAATGAGGTTAACACTGATATTCAAAGTAAAGGATAAGATTAACTTCAATCATAATTCATAAGGTCAGAAATCTCTTTTAAGTCATCCCTTCGACTTTATTCTGGTGGCACAATCCTACTATTTATTGTGTGACGTTTTAAAGGGAATCATATCATAGCGCCAAAATCATTTCTACATGAGACAAACAATGGTGTAACATAACAGAGTAAGTCATCCCTCTGATCTTTATGTATCATTTTTTTTTTACAATGGATAATGTTTCAGAATCGTGCATATTTTTATGGGGAGCACCGCCATCGCTCTCACACACACATAAACAGATCGACAAAAAGACTGTTACCAATGGCAGTGTGTGTTATATGGGAAGGACAAAAAGAATAACCAGAAAGCCGTGTAATTGAAGAAAGCGTTGGTAAAGATGACAGAAGCAATAGAAGCGGCTGCAAAGAAGAAGCACTGAGCGATTCTGAGAGTGAGTCCAGTACAAGTCCCTGCAAAATCTCTCATTTTATAGTATCTACGTAAACCCTAGTTCCTCCCCCAATTTCCCCAAACACTAACACGCCCTCTCCACTTGCACTTGTATTAGTACCCTACTACCACCCAATTTCCTTCCAAAGCAAAAACACAGATATTGAAACAGAATATTGGAAATCGAAGAAAAGAAAAATTTTCCCAATCCTAAGGGGTGGAGCAATTATGAAGAATGGTTAGATGGTGGTGTTAGGTCCACGGGAAGCAAGAGATATACTTTATGCGATGGTTCACTGTAAAGAATAAACTCAGACAACAGACCAACAGATTATTATACCAAGGTATAAGATAAGCACAGCGGAGTAAGATGCATAAAGTAAGTCAGCAAGATGCATAAAGTAAGTCAGCGAGATAAGTAATTGTTGACCCGTCCGGCCTTGGGCCTACGTTTGGGGATACCAATTCAGGAGGTTATTTTACTATGTGTTTAAACGATGGTGTACAAACCACACACACTATTACAATAAAGAGAATGACTTCACCCTAATCTCCAGGCAGATAGTTGTTGTGACCAGAAGCTATCCCAAGTTCTGGTATAGGTCTCTCCACCTATTTCGACTCCCCAAAGCTGACCCGCCTTGAGTTTTCCCTGAAGAAGTCTGAGAAGCACCCCTCTGAAACAAGAAGATATGAACGGTGTAAGCTTGTCTCATGTGAAACATTTGGACAGTCTCTTCAAGTGATTTAACAATCTGCAAACAATCACAGATATGTCCAAGGCTATTCGATCTTACAGCAACAGATGGGTTCGGTGAATAGAGGGCTGCAAATCGATAGCTTTTTCTCCATTCCCCTGAAATCCCTTTTTTACCAGGTAGCACAACATTAAAAAAATCTAGCTGTTGGGAGGTCAGTACTTTGAATTTGAATTTCTTTCCTGTGTTGAGATTTGACAGGTTGAGTGTGAACTTGTTCAAACTCTATTTCTCTAATCTGGGAAAGGAGTCCTGTAATAAAATGTTAGTAAATAAACTCCCCAGATTAGGAAAAGAGTCGTTGGGGCTGAAGCCAGTTTTTCAAATAATCCATGTCACACATGTAGACTGCTGCCATGGTGGTTCGATCATCGGTATTGAACTTCCGTCAAAACACATGACCCAACAATCTCCCCCTTTTTGACAGGAAATGAGCCGGCACACAAATACAACCGATGAAGAACCAAACAAGATTACAAGAAAAATAAATGCATCTCATTTACCCAACCACTGTGTACATTTCCCAAAAAGAATAAGCTCTTTAGAAAATATAACAATGTCAACATAGAGCTTGTACATTCAAATCACAGGAGGAAATATCCAGCAACCAAAAATCATCAGTTCAAAAACCATATATCGAAAAGAGATTAGAGTTAGAAAGATGTTACCAATCTCCAGAGGTTGTTTAATATAGCACGTTGAATTTGATCTCTCCAGATGTTGAATTATGGCATTCTAATCATCGGACCATGTGTCAGGCAACAAGGCTAAGCCTTGCTCATATTTGCTCTGCATTTGTGCAATTGACTCATGGACCAAGATATAAGATAATAGACTATCTTGAGGTGACATATTGGGTCGGTCCAATGGGTCTCTTTGGTCTCCCCCTAAAAATTATATTCCTGCAGCCCAAATCCTTAGCAAATAAACATATTGAACAAGTTTTGGGTTAGGAATTTGAACCGTTTACACAATGGGGGGAAATCCGATCAGCTTCATTCAGACAAAGTTGCAGATCCCAAGGTCTCTTCTTAATGATTCAACCTTGCTTGATTCGATCCTTGATGTGAAACTCATGGTTCCTTTGGCACACCATTCTCTTCTTGGAATGCTCCTTTTTACATCCTCATTCGGCCATATAACTGGTTTGCCAGATAGAGCATCTCTGGCAAGAATGTGGCAGGCTCCTGCTTTGTGACTATAATTGTGACAATACTCACATTCCAAAGGTACAGGAGGTGGAACACGTCGTCTGGTTATTCTCTTTGATCCTTTGACTTGATCGATGATCTCTTTTGTGCTTCTCATTGGGATCTCCTTAGGAATGGTTCATTCTTTAATAAAAAGCCTTTGAGTAGAGCTGGAACATTCCTTTGTATAACCAATTCCACGTCTATCACCATGAGCTCTAGTAGATGAAATAATTTCCTCAAGAACACATTTTCCTTTGTTCAACTTGCTAGCCAATTCTTCTAAGCTGGATACTTTGGCTTTCAACTCTTGAACTTGTTGAGTAAGTGTGGTATCCTGTTCCTCGAGTTCAATCTTTTGATTGGACAGGACATTGACCTGTTCTATACGTCCTCCATTAGCAACTGTGAGCTTGTGAACCTGTTCGGCAAGTTCATCTCTTTTGTTGGACAACTCCACTGAACTTGGCTCCAGGATGTTTACAAGATTTCTCAGCTTATCACTTTCATTGCAGACATCTGTTAACTCTTCCCTTTGAGCAAAATATTTCACTTTGAAGTGCTCATGCTCATCTTTTAGAGCAGCAAAATCTCCTCTAAGAACTTCATGATCAATTTGCAACTTAGTTTCAACACTCTGCTTTTCTTTCCTGTCAAAAGTAGAAGGAGAACCATCATTAAAATTTAACGGAGTTATAAGGATAGGAAGGTTACCAACGTTGTCCGATTCAGAGTCTGTCTCAGAATCTGAGTCCCAAGTGATAAATGCAACATTATTTTCATCTTGGTTGTCACTAGAGGTGGAATCGTCATCGACACAGAAGGTTGCACATAGGTCTTATTTGATTCCTCTGACATATTTTTGAGGTTTGCACAATCAGATCTCACATGACCATAGCCGTCACATTCACAACATCTAGGGCCACGTGAATCGGAAGAATCTTTGGATTGTTTCTTTTCATTTCTGTCACTCTTCCTCCTTTCTGGTCTTTGCTTAGAAGAACTTTCTCCCCTCTTGTTCCCAAAAAGTTTGGACTTCTTATCCCTGAGGATCCTGGCAATGCGTTGTGAGAGCTTAACCAAGTCCTCCTCCTCATCATCATCAACTGAACTCGACTCCTCTATAGGTTCGTTATGTGGTTTAGACTCCAGCTTGAATGCCACAGTCTTACCTGTGAAATTCTTACAGTGATCCATCTCCCATGACTGTAAGATCTCCATTAGTTCATCAACAGCTATGGTTGCATAGTTTTCTTGCAATTCAAGAGCAGCAATTTTGGCATTGAATATCTCAGAGATAGTACCTACAATTTTTCGAACTATCTCCTGGGAGGAGTAGGTCTTACCAAGCTTTTGAGCTTGGTCGGTTAGAGCACGGATTCTACTAATATAACTATTGATAGACTCATGTTCATTCATGACAAGTTTATGAAATTGAGCTTCGATAGAAATGATTTTAGAAGTTCTAACAGGAGCCGAACCTTCATGAAAGTTTACCAGTATCTCCCATGCTTCATAGGCCGTGGTACAGGCAGAGATAAGGATATATTGGTCCTCGGTCACTGCACTGAAGATAGAATATAGTGCCTTAGAGTTCATGTTACAGTTGATCCTATCCCCTGCAGTCCATTTCTTTTTATCTTTAGGCTTGGCAACGCCATCAACAGTTACCGAAGGGGGTTCATAGTTTGTGAACACTGCATCCCAAGCCCTATCATCGACTGACATAAAAAAGGAGCGCATCATGTTCTTCCAGAAGGAAAAGTTTGTCCCATCGAGCAATGGGGGCATGTTGAATGACCATCCTTCACTCATCTTGCTATTTGGATCTCTCTCGAAAGAGTGTGGCTCTGATACCAATCGTTAGGTCCACGGGGAAGCAAAAGATATACTTTATGGAATGGTTCACTGTAAAGAATGAACTCAGACAACAAACCAACAGATTATTATACCAAGGTATAAGATAAGCACAGCGGAGTAAATAAGATGCATAAAGTAAATCAGTGAGATAAGTAATTGTTGACCCAGTTCGGCCTTCGGCTCTGGGGGATACCAATCCAGGAGGTTATTTTACTATGTGTTTTAACGATGGTGTACAACCACACACACTAGTAAAATAAAGAGAATGACTTCACCCTAATCTCCAGGCAGATAGTTGTTGTGACCAGAAGCTATCCCAAGTTCTGGTATAGGTCTCTCCACCTATTTCAACTCCCCAAAGCTGACCCACCTTGAATTTTCCCTGAAGAAGGCTGAGAAGCACCCCTCCGAAACAAGAAGATATGAACGATGTAAGCTTGTCTCCTGTGAAACCTTTGGACAGTCTCTTCAAGTGATTTAACAATCTGCAAACAATCACAGATATGTCCAAGGCTATTCGATCATGCAGCAACAGATGGGTTCGGTGAACAGAGGGCTGGAAATCGATAGCTTTTTCTCACACACTTCACCAAATGCTTAGAGAGGATTTTAGGAACTTGATTGTTGATAGTAGAAGTGGTTGTGTCTCCATTCCCCTGAAATCCCTTTTTAACCAGGTAGCACAACATTCAAAAAATCTAGTTGTTGGGAGGTTGGTGCTTTGAATTTGAATTTATTTCCTGTCAGGAAAAGAGCTGTTGAGATTTGACAGGTTGAGTGTGAACTTGATCAAACTCTATTTCTCTAATCTGGGAAAGGAGTCCTGTAATAAAATGTTAGTAAATAAACTCCCCAGATTAGGAAAAGAGTCGTTGGGGCTGAAGCCAATCTTTCAAATAATCCATGTCACACATGTAGACTGCTGCCATGGTGGTTTGATCATTAGTGTTGAACTTCCGTCAAAACACATGACCCAACATGTGGAAGGCCGGGTGGGACTGGGGTTGCACGAAAATGAAATGAATGTGTAATGGACGGTGCACCAAGCTAGGACGCGTGTAGGGAAAAATAGAACCCCAATTTCTGACGTTACAGCATAACCAGCCAAGACTGGTTAACAACGGGTTCCATTCGTTATATTATTTCAATTGAAATTAGTAGTCACAGCAAATTGGCGAGATAAACATCTTTGGAATGGAAACATTGTCTTCAAACTTATTCGCAGGGAATACAAGCAAGCTGCGGACGCCTTAGTTAGAGGAGGTAACCCTTCCACGGAATCCACCACTTACTTAGACCTCCTGATAGTTTAATTGGTATTCTCCAAGATATAGCTGGAATGCACGTTGTACATCAAGTTTTGGGATCAAACGGCTCTGGCCCCCTATTTTAACCGGAAAAAATTATATGTAAAATGTATTATTTTTTTTATTGGGAGGAGTCATTAAAGTCTTCGAAATTAGTGGTGAGAGTCCATGCTACACTACTTAAAAACGAAACAAAGGGGATAGATAGGGGGCTGGGTGGGGATTCGAACACCCAAGCAATACGTTGGGAGTTTGGAGACTTACCACAAACCTATGTAAAATAAGACTTCGGACATGCATAAAATGTTCACAGCTTGTAATAATCAAGAGCACTATAACTCTCCAGCGCTGTTGCGAAGAACTTCTTCACATATTCACCCAACACCACTGCTTTGTACATTGCTGGATTCTCTTCGGATATCAGCTCTTCTATCGGCCCATACTTCTTGTATGCATTCACTGGCCCAGAGAAGAAGCATGCCACCGAGATTCTTGGCCCTGCCCTCGTCGCTATCGCCCTATGCACGACGCTTTTGAACTTCCCATTTGATACCAACTGACAAAAACATAAACGGACATACATGGTAGGAAAATGAGATTAGGGATCTGCATTACAAGGAAATCCAATGGGGAGTACGTAGCTTACATTTATATTATTAGTGCATGGAAAGAAACACGTACATGGAGAAGATCCCCGCCGTTTATGACGAGGCCTCCGGGAGTGGGCCGGACATCGATCCATTCGTCTTCGTGTAGAACCTGGAGGCCACTGGTAATTTGATTTTGCAAAAGGATAGTGAGGAATCCTGCATCAGAATGCTTGGCCGTCCCAATCGCCATGTCGGGCTCAGGACACGCAGGATAGTAGTGGCAATGGAGCCGGTGCCCCTTTGAGCATTCCATGTCTTTAAGGTGATCTGTTTTAAGCCCTAGAACTTCAGAGAGTATCCCAAGCACAACATTTCCAAAGATTCCTATGTGTTTCGAGTATTCCAGGGCCGAATCCCTATTAATGCAAGCAAAAATATTCCGTACTTAAAAAAAGAAAAAAAAAAAGAAAAAAAAAAAAAGCTAGGTGGAAGTAAGATAACAGTGTCACCACAAAAATCCAACGGGTGCACAGAGTCGCGTCAAACATAAAACTTTTAACCGTGAAAAGAATTATATTAGCTTCATCGTGCATATACACTGATTTAGTAATATATATATATATGGATTTGACTATGTTCAATGCACTTGTTTAGTTGATATCTCAAAAAACAATTAAAATACATAAAACATTTATTATAAAAACTATCCGGTTAAACATATCTAAACAAAAAAAATGAGACTATAATTTCTTTATTATTATTACATTCAATAGAACTAAATGAAAGATGGGCCAATATCTCTAGCAAATAACACTAGAAGTCAACGGTAAACGCATTCATCAAACCTGCAATGAGGAGGTATTTTTTCGCGATGGATATCTTTAGCATCATCATCGGTGCCCGAAAACGACAGAGTCAACGTGTCCCTCCAGCTCGCAGTCTTGGCTGTATACAAATCATAGCTACTGTTGTATCTCACGGGTTTGGTTGGATCCCTGGTGTAGTATTCTTTCTTAATCTCTGGTTCCTGCTCGTTGAATGCACGGACGCCGTCGATCATCCCATCGAGAACCGATAGGGGAATCCCGTGATTCACCACTTGGAAGAATCCCCAGGTCTCCAATGCAATTCTTACTTCCTCAATTATTTGTCTCCTCCTGTCGGTGACCTCGACGACGCCATCCAGGTCGATAATAGGGATTTGAATATCAGACTTTTTATTACATCCTTCGTCTTGGGACAGTTCCTCCTGCGGCCTGACAAAGATCCTGGGAAGTTTTACGATGCCGGAATCGGACAGGCCTTTGACTCCGGCGCGTGTATCGTCGAATGCCCGGAGAAGCTCCATCCTGTCGGGGATCTGATCATCCATGGTTTTAATTTGTGACTGGGGAATAATGTTTGAAGTTAATAATCTCGTGGGTATGTGGTTTGGATATATACGAACAAAATGAAGACAACCTTTTCTTTCACGTGTCTGAAATTCACCATTAACGTGATTTTTTTTTTAATTTTTTTAATCTATTTTTCTTTTTTTGGAGGGCTAGGAGAATTTAGGTTTAAAATAATGCGTGGATGTGGAAGATAAGAGTCTGGAGTACAATATGAATGCCTGCTGGTTATGGAGTCATCCATGACGTAAATCTTACCTAGAGATTTTTACTTAATTCGCAAAATGATGAACATAGATAGATTGGTATTTGGTACTGGTACTTATCCTATTTTAATATTAACATATTGATATTGATGTTGACCAACCAATTAATGAGATGTTTTTGGAGCGACACACATTGCCCAGGACAGGAGATACAATTAGAATTACTCCCTCTGTGCCATTTAACTTGTCTTGTTTCGCTTCTGCACATACTCCAATGCACTTTTTCAATTGTTAATATCTCAAAATATGCATAATGAAAAGTTATGTAAAATATATATTATAAAACTACGTGATCATACGATTCTAACAAGACTAAACTCGACTATTTTTTCCAAATATATACATACAATATAATTGAGTCAAAGTCGAACAATGAACAGTGTCAAAAAGTCAAACAAGACACGTTAGGCGGGACGGAGGGAGTACTAAATAGCAGTAATTGATATAACTATGTAGGGATGGGAAATAAAATAATGAAAGAAAAAAAAAATAAGAGCAAGAAACGATGGATCATCTCCACACTCAATAATTTTGACATGTAGATCCTACGATCCTACTCCGATCCTACCGATCCTACTGCGATCCTACCATATTTGCGATCCTATGGCGATCCGGATCGTTTTTTATGGGTGGGATCGTAGGATCGTGCGATCCTACGATCAGGATCGCGATTTTGATAACTATGGTATAAAGAATGGATGATTCTTGAGATAATCGGTTACTATATCTCTATTTAAATATAAGTGTGACTGATTCATATTGTATTACCGTTTTGCCCTTGGGTTCCCTAATAATTACATCTGACCCTTCCTTGTCCTGCCTTAATCCTCCGCCTACTTGCTTTCGACTCTTCTATTCTTTCTTCCGCTATCCGACTGTGGAGAGTCTCCCGCGAAGCCGTTCCATATGGTATTAACCCCTGTGAATGTGGTCCGCCCTAATTAATAGGTTTGGTGAACTTTAATGTTATTGTCTTCAGTCTTCTACGCTGTTGATATAGCTGTTGCTCACGTGCCTATTACTGTGCAAAATACGTCTCCTCCTGTTTAAGTTGCTGCTACCTACTGCCCCATCACATGCATATAAATAGGAGGCATTAGTTGGAATCTTATACCCAGCAAGGCAAAAGAAAAGGCCTGCAGAATTAATTCTCTCACTACAAGAAAATTAGGAGTTCCCGACTGCAGCTCCCGACCCCAACCTTGCGGGTCGTTTCCAGGAGGATGTTCCCGACCGCGCTACGACCGCATATGCGATCGGTAGCCTAGGGCATTTAATCGTGCCCAATGGGCTGTAACTCAGTTACAAGCCGCCGCCTCCCACCATTTTCACCACCTCCGATTCACCCCCTCCTTCCGACCACCACGAGCCTCCCCGCATCGAGCCAGCCGACCACGACTCTCCCCCGACACGAGCCACCCTACACCGAGTTGGGCACGCGACGGGGAACCCTTCTTCGAGCCACCCCCCACCGGCGAGCCACCTTCTAGCTAAGGCTATTCCGACCACGTACGGGGATGACACCACTGATGAGTCAAGAATGTACAATGTCAGAAGGGACGAATTTGATGCTTTAAAGACAACTATGGAGGAATGGTCCCAGAGGCAGCAGACGATTCAGGAGGACGTGGAGAGATTGAAAGGATGTAGACCTCCTTCTCCGGACGATGGTGATGATGATGATCTCGGGGGTGGCTTTGGCATGGCAGGTGATATTACTGCACATTGAGGACATTTGCATATTTGGACTTGTTTGATATTGGATGTTGAGTGAGGTTGGGATTTGTAGATGGATGTTGGGTGATTTGTATTTTGGATTCACTTGTTTTTTTGAGTGATATGTATTTTGGATAAACACTTAGTATGGATTTGTGGATTCATATTCCATATACTTTACGGAGTATGAAAACATGTAGCTTTTTATTAAATTATGTTGTTTTGAGGTTATGTCGGGATTACCTCTTTTTTATGTTGTTTTGAGGATGTTTTCTAGTGTTATGGTATTGTTTTCAGGATGTTTTGTATTGTTGGTGTTTTTGGATTTGGAATTTTTGGTTACAGGTTGGTTTCCTGGAAAACAGGATGGCCTGTTGGCCATATGGGAGGTTGCCGACCGCATATGCGGTCGGCAGGTGGGTCGGGAGCTTTTTTTTTATTTTTTTTTTGGCGGAAGTTGCCGACCGCAGATTCGGTCTGCAAGGCGGTCGGCAACACCTACCGACCGCATTTGCGGTCGGTAGGGGGGTCGGGAACGTTACCGACTACGAGATAAGCGGTCGACGGCAAGATGTCGACGAAGTCACTCCCGACCGACCGCTGCGGTCGGGAGTGCGGTCGGTAACCCCCTCAGCCGACCCGTATAATGGTGTTACCGACCGCAATGTGCGGTCGGTAAAGTCTGTTTTTCTTGTAGTGTCTTGTGTAGCAAATTCTTGAGAGGGAGAGTTTAGTTTTTAGGCTTTTGTAAGTCTCCCTTGTCGAGTGGGTTTTATCTGTCAGGAAATTATTTCCAAAACCTTTTTGTAATATTTCTCCCTCATAGTAAAATAATAATTCGGTGGGGCCCGGAGGACGTAGGAAAATTTGTGCCGAACCTCGTTAAATATTGGTGTTCTCTTTATTGTTTAATTAATAGCTCTATTATTCGGATATAATTTTGGTGGAAACTAACCCGATTTACACAACAACCCCATCTCCTCTAATTGAATGCACAACTCAAAAATGTTCACTACATAGGATGGCGCCATTCATTTTTCTAGTAAATCATTCCATACCATCAAAGGAGGTTGAATAAAATAAGTATATTATTAAAAGAGATGCAGAGAAAGGGCAAAACGGTAATTCAAAAAAAAAATACTCCTATAAATCAGTATCACTTATCCTTTGACACAATTTCATATCCATGGAAGTGTGAGAATGATCGAAGCCCTTGCCAAATTCATTAACCCAATTTGCATTTCCCCATCAATGATGTTCTCATTAAGCCTCACAAATCCTGAGATACCTTGGAAACATACAAGTAATGGTTCACAATCAATGCCATCATTTATCTTTGTCTTCGATTCAGAAGAAATGGACGGTAATAGATAATTAAATTTAAAATTTAAAATTTAAATTTATTTACTAAATTTAAAAGAAAATTGGCAAAATCATTGGATTTATCATAAAATGGCTTAAGCTCCTCATTCAATTCGTATTTTAATTTGTATCCAACAATCCATTCATGCTTGTTTAGAAAGCTCTTTAGAGGCATTCCATAACCAATTCCTTATCCTGATCACCCATTTCTCCTTGTGTCAGGAGGAATTTTGCTTTTAATCAAAACTATCGGTAATGGCCAATTCACGTCTAGGGTTTCCCAAAAATGTTCACAAGATGGTTTGTGTGTGACCTCTAACAGTTGGTAGAGTGTTGAAATGAAACAAAAGTATAATAGAGTATAAAAAATAATAAGAGTACATTTCTAATAATACAAGATGGTTCCATATGTTATCACACGCTTCTCCTTTAATTGAATGCACAAATAAAAAAAGGTCGACTCGTACTCGAAAAATCCGAGTCGAGTATTGAGTATTATAATCGAGTATCGAGCTCAAGCTCGAGTAGAAGCATATAATACTCATTGAGTATCGAGTACTAGCTCATCGAGTAGTCGAGTCGAGTCGAGTACTCATTTCTTAATTAATTTTATTATATTTTTTGAATTACAGGCCACAATTCTCACACTTTCAATAAAGGAAATGGTCCAAGCCCAACTTCAATACTCCATTAGTCCATTAACTAATTTCTCAATCTCTATCCATCCAAAGCTCAAATATGATTATTTTTTAGTGAGCCATCCATCCATCCATTCCAAGTTGTTCACATCAATTTGATTCTTTAGCCTGTTTCATTCTCCACTTGAACATGAAAGTTTTTGAACATCGAATGTAAAGCTCAAATATGTTATTCTTTAGTAAGCTCGCACATAACTACTTTCCAAACACTTCCTAGAATCCGTCACACTTCCTCCACGACATCTTTGCACTTAACAAAAAGGGAAAAAAAAAATTGTGCTTGGCTGTGAAGTGTGTGTTCAAATTTGGAATAAACAATTAAAATTTTGTTTAAATAGGTCTTTTGATGGGCTTTTATTTATAATGAATCAAAATAAAAACATAAATCAAAACTCAAAATGAGAATAATCGAGTTGAAGAAAAAAAAAAAAAAAAAAAAAAGAAAATTGCAAGCTACTCGAGCTGGTTGATATTTGAGCTCGAGCTCGAGTAGCCATATTTTCCCATCAAGTCAACTTCAAGTATTACACTACTCGAGCTTGACTCAACTGATATCACCCCTAGTCTTTCATCTCCGATAAGCTATCGTCACGGAAAAGCTGCAAAAATAATACTACCTCTGTCTCACTATATTTGTTACGTTTGACTTTTGGATACTATTCAGTATTTAACTTTGACTTGATTTATGTAACAATTATATTAAGACGGAGGAAGTACAGAATACAAGGCGGTGAATATATCAAATTATAATATTATATTTAAAATAAAATAATAAAATAGAGTAAATTATTTAATTAACCTTATATCCTGATTTAATAAAAAAAAATATACTTTATCATTCATCCAATGATCCATTGTAAGTAGAGCTGTCAATTTGGGTTGGGCCCGTTGGGCCGGCCTGCCCCGCAAGGTAAAAAATACGGGGTGGGCTTGAATTTTTAAGGCCCATTTAGATGCGGGCTTTTACAGGCTCGACCCGCTGCGGGGCGGGCTTTTGCGGGTTGGGCCCGCGGTGGGGCGGGCCAGCCCGCGGGTTTTGGCTTTTTTTTTACTCCTTGTTCTATTTATTTAATTTTAGTGAATATTGTTTGGTTAATTCAAAGTTTACCACAAAGTCACCAAATATATATTTAAATAATTATTTCAGTTACTTATGAAATTGTAATACAAATAGTGGTATTTTCTACTATTTCTCTTCTTATCCATATTATTAGTTTTAGTTTTTTTTTAAAGTTTAAAATTCCTTATTATTTTATTTATTAAATTTTTTAGATAGGTTATTTTATTTATTTATTAAAATTTGTGAATGCAAGTAAATTTTCATAATTTATTGTCAGTTATCTTGTTTTTCAAATATAAAATTAATGAATTATCTATGCCAAAACAATTTAACTTCCTAAAGACTCCAACCGTCAGACCTAATATTTTTATCAACTCAACCATTACTTATAATTTTTTATCCTCAACAATACTATATTTATAGAATATAATACACATCTTTAGTATTGCAAATTTTAATAAATCTTTAATTTTATAAAGAATTATTCAACAAACCTATTATTAAAGTAAATAATTATGTCAAAAAATATATATTTTAACTATTTATAATTTTAAATATCGGTAAATGTAAAAGAAATGTCCCTCAGAAGAAATACTCACAATACAAGACACGCGTACCAAAATATTCTCAAAATACAACCCATACCACAATTTAGATATACTTTTGAAATTCAAATTAGTGAAAAGACTAATTAACCCCTCGGTCAAAAAATACACAAACCTTGGGGAGAAGGGTAGAAGAGCCCTTTCCACTTTATGTCCCGTCGGCTAACCCCCCATGTCTGAAACAGTCAGGCAGCATTGAAGGCGCACGTCCTTCACCGGCTCACCCATTCTCCCCCTCTTCTCACCTGAATTGAAACCGCCGTCCCCCATTGCGAAAACGAAACCGTCAGAGCAAACACTACCTGGAGCTTGAAGAACGGGCGATGCTCCAACCTCCATTTTTCGGGAAAAAGTTTCGGACGCTGGTTTGGGTTAGCAGAGTGAAAAAGACTCGGTTTTTGAAGCTTCCAACAAACCCAATCGAGGAGGAAGCTCGGTGTTATTCCCAAATCAAGGTATGCAATGCAATGGCCTTTGTGATTTTACTGTTACACGAGTATGTGCTACATTGGGAGATGGAATTTTAAAGTTTTTAGGGTTGTGAACCATCGGTTTTAGGGTTCATTTAGGGTTTGAAATTTTTTTATGATTTTGATAGCCGTTTTGTGTTGATCGAAAAGTAGATATAATTCTGGATCGATTTGCTTGATGCGTTTCCGCGATATTTTGTTTGTTGCCTATTGTTCATTTCTGGTAATACTGTTATGTCACATAACACTTGTCTTCTGTATTGGCGAAATTGTTACACCGGTATCATTCATGCGTAAAACGGGTATGATTTTTGATGTGCATAAGTAGGTGTGAACAACGGGTATGAATTATCATTATGTTTAATGCTTGGCTGCAATCGATATTAGGTTCTGCAAAATGTTCTATTTGAATCTGGTCTAATGTTGCTCGATAAGGTCCGGAGTTCTTTTGTAGTTTAGGGAATGTTGTTGAAGTGAAGATACATTATTGTTCGGGCTCTTGTATTTTCTGTATGTGGCAAACTGGATAGCAGTATATAACCAGTTGAACACCATTAGGAGTTGTGCATGACCCCTGTATGATTTTTTGTTGGTAGAATAAATAGAGATACCACGAAACGTAGCAAGAAGAAGAAGTCAAAAGCTGAGGAGGCCGGGAAGGCTACAATCACTGCTCGGTGTACAATCAGTGTCCTCCAAGACGCCATGAATTCTATTGAAAAGACGATCACGGAAGCACAGTGGGAAGCAATTAGATCGACTCCATTCCACCACTTCGCGAAGCTACAGGGCACGTACAGCAGCAAGACGTTGCTGCAGGCACTGTTCGAGTGCTTCAACGGCGGGCTGCAGTACGAAGGCATGTACGTTCACCCTAGGTGCGTGCCTGAATCCGAGTTCAAGCAAAAGTATTTTCCAAAGGGTGGAGCTTTGTATCGGCTGGATTTAGTGGAATTAATGGTGAACTTGGCTGGAACGGATAATACAGTGGATTTCGCGAGGGCGTACGTTTTTGGTGGTCTTTGCCTGCCTCCTGTTCCCCAGCTCGTCCTTGACCGTCCCCGAGTTTCTTGTTCACCACGTGGATAAGTTAGACCGACTCGATGAATATGCTTAGGGCGCGGCCGCACACGAGTATTTGGTTGCTTCGATGCGGCTCCATAACGAGAAAGGGAAGGTGTATTTAGACGGCTGCACTTTCGGGCTGGTGGTGAGTTTTTAATAAAAATGCTCTTACCTACACAATAAGATTGTAATATCACAAGAACACCCATTTCTCACTGTTGTTGTACCAATATTCGCATAACTGGTAACGGTTTCCAATCACTGATTTTTTTTTTTTGTGTAGGGATGGTTCTATGAGCGATTTCTGCACATGGCCGATCCACTGGTCGAACCTATTATCCCCCGATTCGTGAGATGGAAGGAAGCTCAACGCGACCTTGTTGAATGTCGCGAGGATCTGAAACAGCTGAGGGCACAGGACCTGCGGCCCTTACGCATCAGCAAGAGGGAGAAAAGATTTGTGGAGCCTGTGGTGCCGGTGCCCGTCCCCAGCCGGGCCAAAATTTTCGAGGACAAAACCATAGATGATGAGATCCCCGTAAGGGTGAAGACGACGAGGAAGAGAAAGCCGAAAGAGGAGGAGAAGAAAGAGGAAGAAGACAAGTTGAAGGAGAATGTGGAGACCGAACAGGACCTGAACGAGAGAAAGGGAAAGGTAAATAAATCGGTGTTATCATTTTGGTCTGTTGCACCGAGTGCATAAGAAGGGTGCTTATTTTCCTGTTACATGGGTATGATTTTGTCATGATTGTTGTATTGTCTGATTCTTCGGCAGATTGAGGAGGATTTATGAAGCGACGAACCAGAGACAAGTGAGGATGAAGAATATGTGTCAGAGAATGACATTGATGAGGAAGCGAAGAAAAAGGTCGAGGTCAAGGCGGCAAGCAGTGAGGAATCTGAGTACATGGAAGAGTCTTCGGACGGCAGCGACAGTGATGAGGACTACGTTAATGAGAAGGTTGCGGGGGCAGTGGCATATGGCAAGCAGGAATCCACACGGAAGGCAAAAAACACAACAGGTATGAATGAGGGAAATAGTACAATGACGATGAAAATTTTTGGGCCATCTCATGATGAGGTGGCAACGACAGTCGAGGGAATGTTAATTCTCTCCCATTCTATACCATCACCGTTTGATCTGCTTACACTTAATCCGTTGTCTACAGCTGAACAACGGGGGAAGCGTAAGCCGGATCCCCCACTGTACACACTGGAGACACGCAGCAAAAAGCAGCGTGTGAACCGTGTACTGGACCTCACTGGCCCTTCTCCTGAAAAGAAGAAAACTGTTGTGCGTATGGACTTTGAGGAGGAGACCTGTTATCGTTATTCGGGCAGGCGGGGGTATGCCGGCGCTGACGGGCTATTGGCAGAAGAGAAATGGATTCTGGAGCGGTTTATCGACGCTCCAAAAGGGAGGTATTGTATTCTTTGTCTTCTTGTACTCTAGTTTCTTGGTATTGGCATCGGTATTCTATGAAAATTGTATTTTTTTTCCTGATTTTATGGGTTTAATTTATTTACGGATTGTACATTTGGTAGTGGATTTATGTGGAGCCAAGGCATCTACGTCGTGCTACCTTCAAGTATTCTGCTGCTCCTTTTTAATGAGGCAGTATGCAATGATCTCGTTGGCAGTTACATTGCTCTTATATGCAGCCAACGTTCCGCAATGCTAGTGGTATAACCACGAGGGTCGAGTTCATAAGTCCATACACGACGGTTAGTAATTTTTTAATTTACTGTATGCGTATGCACCTTCACATTTATTTTGCAACCTTATGGAAAAAACTACTGCGAAACAGACGCGTATATTGGCGTTGGAGAAGAAAGGGAGAGAGCTTGATTTTGATGCATTCCAGGAGAGCTATAAAACTCTTTGGTAGGCGGGGCGCGATGAATTCTAACAGCTTAGCATTTTGATATCAGGCGGACTTGACTTCGTGCTGCTGCCCGTGACGACGAATTATAACTGGTTCTTGATTATGTTGGACCTTCAGAAGATTGAGATAACAATTCAGAACTCCTTGTGGCCGACAGATAACACCATTGCGCAGAGAAAAATTGTAAGTCACCGTGTGTCAATTTATCTGGTACCCAGTCCTATATATTCAGTATTAAGTCTTGCATATCTGGTATACGTATATCTGACGATTGGTATTAATTTTGCTCTGCAATATGTATTTAATTGTGACAAACAGGCGGAGTTCTTAGTGTGGTACCTGAACAGCAAGCATGATTTGGCAGCGAACGAGGACATCATGTTAAGAAGGACATGTAGGCAGCAGGGTGATGGACAACTGGACTGCGGGGTGCACGTTATGTGGTGGGCTGAGGCATTTTTGCGGAATGATCCTGCATTCTGGGCCATGGAGGCAACTGTTGATATTAAGTTGCACCGTGCCAAAGTGGCGTTGCGACTTCTAAGGGATGCAATGGAGCGGACTGTTCAGCAGGCGGCGTAGGAGGCGGTGTTGACCCGGCCCACTGTGGAGGGTCAATCGGATACGATGGAGGCCGACCAAACTGTTGAAAATCAGGCGGGCCTAAATGTTGGGCATCAGGCGGATCCAAAGATGGCTGAAAACTCTGTTGGGGATCAAATGGTGGCGGACCCTAATCTTCACAATTCGACGGGTCCAATGGTGCCCGACCCCATATCCCAGGACCAGGCGGATCCGAAGGTGCCCGACCCCAATGTTGTGGATCAGGCGGATCCAAAGGTGGCCGACCCGACTGTAGTGAATCAAGCGGATCCGAAGGTACCCGAGCCCACTGTTCTCGATCATGCCGATCCGAAGGTGACCGAGCCCATTGTTGAGGATCCCGCTGCTCCAAAGGTGCCCGACCCCATGGCTGATGATCCCGCCAATCCGAAGGTGACCGAGCCCATTGTTGAGGATCCCGCTGCTCCAACGGTGCCCGACCCCACTGCTGATGATCCCGCCGATCCGAAGGTGACAGACCCCATTGTTGAGGATCCCGCTGTTCCATATGTGCCCGACCCCACAGCGATTCACTGTCCGGTCCCACTTCAAATATACGCTCCCGCGGTTCTGGGGTTGATGGCACCGGTTACCAAACCAAGAAATCCCGCTTATGCCACTCAGACACCGAAAATATGCCCGGCGGATGCTGCCCCTCCTCATGCTCCTGCCCCTCCTCCTGCTCCTGGCCCTTCTGATCCCACAGCGACGGATCCTGCCCTTACTCATGCTTCTGCCCCTCCCGATTCTGCGGCGACGGATGTTGCCCCTCCTCATGCTCCTTCCCCTCCTCCTGCTCCTGGCCCTTTTGATCCCGCAGCGATGGATCCTGCACCTACTCATGCTCCTGCCCCTCATGATTCCGTGGCGACGGATGTTGTCCCTCCTCATGCTACTGCCCCTCCTACTCCTGGCACTGATGATCCCACAGAGACGGATGCCGCCCCTCTATCTCATGACCCGTCTCTTGGTAAGGCTAACTGATGACATTGGTTTGTTATATGATCGTTGGATTGATGGTTTTCCTATTTGATGGACAGTTGTATGATTATACTTGGTTCATAGTATTTGCATTTTGGATGAATGGTATATTGATGTGGGACGTCGTTTTGTAAGTTTGTATGAATGGTTGGTTGGTATGACGTACGTATGTATGGACATCAGTATTGTTCGTATATGGTTGTTCGTATGAATTGGTATTTTGAATCATTCTCTCTAATTCGATGTCGAATAGTACATGTTCGACCGAGCCCATGTTCTCTAATTTGAACACGTACACATTTTCCCAATAGTTGTATGATGTACACCTGAAGCAATGTACTAGTACCCAATGGGTTGCTCTACGATAATAAGTGTTGCTCTACAACCGATGGTTTGCTTGAGGCATTCAATTACATGGCAATGACTCAGTAAGTGTAGCTCTACAACCAGTGTTACATGGGCAATGTACCCTTCAACAAGTGTATTAGTATCCAATGGGTAGAGAAGTTAGTAAGTGTTGCTCTACAACCATAGAGGAATGACTCAGCCATTCAATGCTAATGGACAATGCATTGTCTTGATTTGTTCAAACTGAAATTATCCCTATCAACCATAACGGTACTATACGGAAAGATATGTGGTATATAATAACAATATAGACGGTATGGCCGTGAAAGGATACTGATACTTTTATTCATTAAAGGGACTTATCCACAAAACATTAAACGAGGCTTGAACATTTAACCACAGAGGAATGACTCAGCCATTCAATCACATGGACAATGCATTGTCTTGATTTGTTCATGCTATTATCCCTATCAACCATAACGGTACTATACGAGAAGATATGTTGTATCTATTGACAATATTGACGGTATGGCCGTGAAAGGAAACTGATACTTTTAATGTAAAGTGGTTTTTGGTTGTGTGATTAAGAAGGATGTAGACAATTGACATTGAAAAATGGTTTGAATGAGGTATCTAATGACACCCCATAGTATTTCATGTTGGTGATCATACAACTATGTTTGGGCATCCATTGATTAAGCAAAAATCAATAAAATTAAACAAATATGGTACTAAAACACCCGAAACATCCTGTGGTTGAGGGATAACAGTATGTGAACGCACAGTAGACTGGTATTGGCATTACACAACCAAAAGTATGTCGCGTTCAGGGCAGGGCTATATTTTTTCCAAGTAACATATTCCCCCAGAAATAGCTACGAGTACCATTACATTTCAACATACAACATACGTGCATAGGAATTGAGATGTCGTGTACAGGGCATTGCCAAAATATGCTAAATAAGAAGATTGAATACAAATGGGACAACGGTTCCATAGTGACATTGCCAAAATATGATCAATAAGAAGATTCAAAACGATTGGGATTCGAATTCCATAAGGACATTGCCAAAATATACTAGTGTTCCATATTCATATGGTATCATTCATTGAAACCGTCCGATACATTGAAACCATGCCAAAAATATACAGTGATGCATTCACACGGATATGCTCAAAGTTTTATCACCAACAACACAAAAGTTGGACACAATAGTGTTTGGGCTGTAAAAATACCAATCGCGTCACCCCTCCACACCTTTCTTCGCATCCATGAATAACATAGTTCACCAACGGGCATACTTGTAAGCCTCCTTACAAGTAACCCTATTGTGACCACGTTTGCTGCACAAACCACATTTAGTCTTCTTTAGTTCACCCCGAGATGGTATGCGCCGTTTCTTTCTCCGGCGAGGCTGCACCCGTACATCTGGAGGGAGAACGAAGAAATTATCATTCTGCTCCGCCACGTGTTCACCGCCAATCTCAAGCAGAGGATATCATGCCTTCATACGTTGTCCTGTAACACGCAGTCGTGTAATGATTATCACAGTAGTCGTAAATATTCCCTTGCAGTTTTTCAATCGCTGCACTGCCGTGCTTACAGGGCAGCCTCAATAATTGCCAATAGCCACGCGTGCATGTCATCTTTTCCACATCAACGACGTATATCCTCGCCCTATGCCGGACCTCAAACAAGGAACCCGCTGTGCGCTGAAGCTTCATTTCTCCGGATGCCGCGTAATTATCATTCAATACCTTTCCTGGAATAGTAGCCAATATTCCTTCCATCCTCGCACCCTCCTCTATTTTTTCATTCATCATCTTCATGACTTGTTTTCGAATTTGATCGAGCATGGAATAAGGACCCATTGCCCTAGCTTTCCCTAGCCAATTATTCTAACTCTCCACAAGATTCGTGTTCATCACACCCCATTTCTTTCCCGCAAACACGGAATTCGCCCAATTGTAGGGATCAAAATTTGCAAGGAACGTGAACGATAAGGGCATTGCTTCAAGGATGTTGTTCAGGTGCTTCAGCATTTCTTCGTACGTCGGAGCATATACTGCGGCCTTCAACACCCCAGTCCAGTGATCATTGTTCTTGTATGGGTACATACGAAGTACCTGTCACAGTGTACGAATAACACCAGTATTAAAAAGGGATATACAGGTATTCCCCGAAAACAATACCAATTACACTATATTGCATTGGAAAAATATTAACCTCGGTTTTAAAGTTCGCGACAAGGTGTCGAAGGCATACACCATGATGACTCCCATTGAAGACGGTCGGAATGGCTTTCATCAAACCCGAGTGACGATCACTGAAAAAAGTGTACTCGCCCTAATTCTGTTCATTCGGTGGGTCAAGGACGACCCTAAACTTCAGACAAAACCACTCCCAATTTTCATCCGTCTCTTGATTGAAAACTGAAAAACAATACCATATATTGTAAAACACCAATACGTAATTAGCCGAACAACAAAAATGTAGACGCACAATACAATATAACCTCGCTCTAGAGCAATAGTCCAGTGAAAGCTACATACCTGCAAATGCGATGGTTAAAAACCCACCATTTGTATCTGCACCAACAGCTGCAAGTATTACGCCTTTCCACTTTGACTTTATATGGGTCCCATCAAGCTGAATAAGATGATGACAGCCACTCTTGAATCCTTCAACACAAGCTGCAATAGCAATGAACACCCTCCTGAACTTACTGGAATTCGGACACACCTCCAGATCAGCCACGCTGCCGGGGTTCGAAGCTTTCAAGCGGTTGCAAAATACTCGCACCTTGTTAAAGGATTCGGCATCTGCTCCATGTAGCTCCTTCAAAGCAATCTCCTTTGCACTCGATGCCGTGCGGTAGGTAATGTCGATTTTGAATGCAGCGTGAATAACATCCATAGCCATGTTCGGCGTGTAATTCGCGTTCCGACACAATTTGTCCTTTATGAAGGATGCCACCCATGTTGCATTGGCGTTTGGGTGAGTCCTCGATTGTAGATTATTCACCCCGCATTCGTGAGTCAATGTGCATGTGCGTATCGCAAACGAGTCGTCGGACTTGTGGAGCGCTGCATATATGCGCCACCCACAACCCTCCATGCTGCAATTTACTTGGACTTTTGTTTTGTTGTTGTGCACGAATTAAAATCCACGCCGAAGTGCAATACAGTGGTTTGCCACCACCTTTCGAAAATGATCCTGATTCCTGAACTTCTGAACTTTGCCTTTTATTGCATTGGCCCATATGAGTCTTTGATCTTCCTCGTCGTCGAGGTCACTGTCGTCGCATTCATCTTGTGTCGCTGTTTCCTCCCTGAAGTACATGTTCAACGCTCAAACAGCAGCAGTAGTGTTCAAAGAGTATACCTATTTGGTGAAAGTATAATACCGTTCTAACCAAAGACTAATACCAATTAAATGGAAGACAAGTAACTAATAGGTTATCAAGCTTTTTAAATGTACGCGAATCCTGATCGTACTGAATCAATTTGAAAAATTCTAATTCCCAATAGATACCATCACAATCAAGCGGAATGATAGAAGAAAGAACATTCGCACGCTCTCACACATCCCCACATGCTTAATACATGTGTTTCACTTGATGAATACCAAAGTCGCTATCTATCATACCAGTTATACGAAAATTGAACATAACAAGCAGCTACGTTCAAACATATTTTAACACTACACTCACAGTATTGTGCTTCTTTCTGCTCGGTTCATCACATTCATCTTCCCAATCGCCTGCCCCTTTGCCCGATTCAAGCTGCCCAGCCTTGACGCGTCACCGTCATTCATGATCTCCATCGTGTATCCCCCATCAGGATCGTCGTAATGGAGTGTGTGCGTGGTTGGGCACACCTCTCGTCATTTTTCCGTCACCTTGGCGTACAAATCAGCGAGAGCATCGCTGTCCCTAATCCTCACAAGGTGAACTTCGTAGTTGTAGTGACAAAATAGCATAATCTCTTGCCCGCGCGATTGCTCGTCACTACCGTCCATCTTCCTCGCAGTTTCTCCTACCTAAAACCCTAAAAATGTGAAGGGTGTTCGAAAACCCTAAAAATGGAGGTGGAGAACCCTAAAATCTTAAAATAAAGACCCTACAAATCTGGAACCGAAAACGAAGTTCTCTTCCGTCGCCTCTACGAACGGAAATCGCCCAAAGCTTCCCCAACCTTCCCGCCGGTTGTAGCTTCCGCAGGAAGCTTCGTCGAGCTCGCCAATGGTGGTGGCTCCGTTCATTCAGTCCGAGGTGAAGAGAAGAATTTCAAAAAATGTGTGTTCGATTGTGCCTAGGAAGCATAAATGATGTTTTGCCTCTCTCTACCCGTCACCATCAGCCGTCAGAATCAGGTACAAAAGGGGGGTATTTTGGTATTTCCAGAACAGATTTTGAATATTCATTTAGTTTAAATTCAAGGTGACTGAACACGTATGTATTTAGTATATAGGTTGGTATACATAATGTATTTATTACACTTGTCTTATACATGTAGTATTTTAAGGCTTGAGCCTTTAACAATAATTTGCTCTTTAAATATTAATTATAAATCTTTATTTCTCATTTTTAATTTATACGACAAAAAAAATATATTCTATTTTTATCTTTTTACACTAAAAATTTAATTTTTTTGAAATTATTAAAAGGCCTGCGGGTCGGCCCGAATAACCCGCGGCGCGCATATAGAACAGGTCGGACATAGGTATTTAGAGCCCGCCCCGTATGAGCCCACCCGTTCAAGCCCCTAAAAATAGGGTCCGCACGGGCCTGCCCGTTACTCTAATTGTAAGTATATCGAAGCACATGATGGAAAAAGGTGTTCCAAGTCTACACACAACCCCAAATTCTTGTACTTGACCTCGCAGATGCAGTCAGACTCGGCTACTTAACAAGTGCGCCAACCGGCCGTTCACGGGCTGCAAATCTACCGCCACAACCCGGCGGAACGATTGCGCGGTCATTTCCCCTCTCACGGATAAACCTTGATCCTTCTGCTACGAAATCACACCTTTCTTCTATTCATCTGTGGTAATAATTTCATGGTTTCATTCAAATTGTCCAAACTCTGCAACCGCATTTCCTCTTATTCATCAACTATCGATTCACAGGCGTCTTATCTCTACAATCGCATACATTCTTTCCTTTCTACCACCTCTTTGTACTCAAAAACCCTTCTCCCTTACCATGCCTACATCATTGCCAGTGGACATGGGCAGAATAAGTTTATTGCGTCTAAGGTGATAGCATTTTATGCCTCACTCAACCAACCCCATTTTTCAACCAAGGTTTTCGATTCACTCACTTGCAAAGATACTTTTCTTTGGAATTCCATCATCAAAGCTCATTTTGGCAGTGGTGGCTACGATCAAGCTCTCGGATTCTTCTCAAATATGCGATTTTTGGGCAATTTGCCTGACCAATTTACAGTTCCAATGGTTGTTTCGGCCTGTGCCGAACTTGGTTTTCTTTTTGATGGCATGAATCTTCATAGCTTGGTTTTGAAGGTGAATTTATTTGATAAGAATTCTGCAGTTGGGTCTTCGCTTACATATATGTACGCAAAATGTGGAGCTTTGGTTGATGCCTGTCATGTGTTCGAAGAAATTCCTGTGAAAGATGTTGTTTCTTGGACTGTGCTTGTAATTGGGCATGTGCAGAGTGGTGAAAGTTACAAAGCGTTGGAGTACCTTTGTCAGATGCATAAGACTGGTGAGGATGCTGAGAGGCCGAATGATCGGACACTTGGAGGGGGATTGCAAGCATGTGGGGATTCAGGTGCATTGACAGCGGGTAGGAGTTTGCATGGATTGGTAGTTAAATCTGGTTTTATGTCCGCAGATTTCATTCAATCCGCAGTTTTATCTATGTATTCAAAATGTCAGAGTATTGAGGATGCCAGAGCTTCATTTTGCGACGTTATGAGCAAGGATCTGATTTCATGGACGTCAATTATTAACGCGTATGCGAAAGCAGGATGTGTTCATGAATGCTTTCAAATGTTTCAAAGGATGCTAGCTAGTGGGGTTTATCCTGATGGGATGGTAATTAGCTGTTTATTTTCTTGTTTTTCTAATTCCATGAAGGGGTTTGAAGGAAAAGCCTTTCATGGTTTTATCTTAAAGAGAAATTATGAGTTTGATCAAATTGTTTGTAATTCATTGTTATCAATGTATTTCAAGTTTGGGCTTGTGGCTGTCGCGGAAAAGTTATTCTTTGGAGGTTGTATTAAGGAGAAAGACACTTGGAACTTAATGATCCTTGGATATGATAAATCAGGATTGGAGAAGAAGTGCATACATTTGTTCAAAGAAATGAAGCACCAAGGTATTGAATTGGATTCAAACTGCCTAATATCTGTTGTATCCTCCTGCTCACGTTTGGAAGCGATTAAATTTGGTCAATCTGTGCATTGCCATACTATAAAAACTTTCGTTGATGGAAATATTTCAGTAGTAAATTGCCTTATAAGCATGTATGGTAAGTGTGGCAACTTGCCAGCAGCACTGAATTTATTTCATGAGACAACACAAGACACCGCTACAACGTGGAATGCTCTGATGTCGTCGTATGCTGTTAATGGAAGGTTTTTAGAGGCTTTAAATCTTTTTGATGAAATGGTTTCAAATGGTCTGAAGCCTGACGGAGCTACTTTGGCAATTTCGCTTTCTGCCTGTGCCCAGAGTGCATCTTTGGAGGAAGGAAGAAACATTCATAATTACATTAGGGAAGCGGGATTAGGACATGAAGTTTCTCTTGGCACTTCATTGGTTGATATGTATGCTAAATGTGGTGAAATCAATATGGCGAAAGAAATCTTTGACTCGATGGAGGAAAAGGATGTTGTATCTTGGACCGTGATGATTTCTTGTTATGGGATGCATGGACATGGGAAATCTGCTGTTAGCATATTCAACCAAATGGAAGAAACTGGCGTGAGTCCAACTGGTCTTGCATTTCTTGCAGTCCTCTCCGCTTGTGCTCATGCTGGACTAGTTGATGAGGCTGAGCTCCTTTTCAACAAAATGAAGGAATATTCTCTAATGCCAACACTGAAGCACTATGCTTGTCTGGTAGATGTTTATGGGAAGTTAGGTTGTTTGGATGAGGCAGAGTCTCTCATTTTGTCAATGCCTTTTTCTGCTGATGGAGGCATATGGGGGTCTCTGTTAACTGCTTGCAAAACACATAACAATGCTGAGATGGGTATCAAGATCGCAAAGCGTGCAATTGAAGCCGACCCTAAAAATGATGGGTATTATATCCTGTTGTCAGACTTCTACAGCTCTATGGAGATGTGGGAAGATGTGGGACAAGTGAGAAAGATGATGAAGGAGCGGGGAGTGAGAAAAACAGTTGGGTGGAGTATGGTATAACTAGCGATAAATTGGGACAAGGAGATTCAAATTAAACCTCGGATCATAAAATTGTTGTCAGGATTGGAAACTGAATCAATTTTTATTGCTACCATCACCTATGTTTGAGGTGGGATGGGTTTGTGCCTAGGTACCATTTTTAACCTTTCCATCCATTTCTTATAGACATGGAACCTTGCTTAATGCTCTTGCTATTTGAGATCATTTCCATCAACTTTTCTACTTTTGTGGAGTTTTCTAGCTGTGTATTATGCTGAGCAACAATAGTCATGGAGGGAAATTACCAGGCGTGTATTGTACTGGTTGATAAGTAGGTGAAGGACAGGAAAAGTAATTTATGGTTGCCCTTCAACTCTCGCAAGAAGGTACACAGGAGTTTCTCTGTCTACTCAATTTCTCCATATGGGAGAACCACGTGGTTGATTATTAACGGTCTCTTGTTCATTTAAGAACCAATTGACACATTATTCCAAAACATGATGCAAATTCAACGGCTTTTAGGAATTACACTGGCTTAGTTTGGGGACTCAAATGTTTGAATAAAAAGGTCAAAACTGCTTGGAGTTTCTTATGATGTAGTAGTACTTGTCAATATGGGGTATGGCTCTCCTCTTGTGATATCATGCTTGTTTTTTTGGCAACTGCATCAACACCTAATAATCTCTGCGCTGCAGTACAAATTTCATGAATCCGGTGGTAAGAGAATAAAGAGAAAAGAGAGGAAGGGATACGAGGGAGATCAGTATCAAAACCAGAACCAGCAAACTGAGGACAGAAGTAAAAAATGAAGGCTCTTACAAGGCCAAATGATAAATCCAGCAGGTTTTGTACTTGTTGATTGACTCAAAGAATTTTTTTTTCATTTTTTCTGTCGCATAATTAATACTTGTTGATAGTCTGTGATGTTTTGCAAGTTATATGAGGCTTAAGCAGGTTTATATGCTAATAATATTTTTGGTGTTTGGTGATGTATAGTCTTTATGAGCATCCATATATGCAGGTTATGTGCCAATCCGTTTTTTTTTCTCCTTTTTTGATAAACCAGGAATAGGAAACATCCATCCTTTACTAGGGGAAAAGGGGAGGGGGGATAGGGAGCTAGTGAGGATCGAACCTCACTCATTGGGTTGGGAGGTGAAGGGTGGCCATATCCCAATATCCTAATACCAATCTGATGAATAATTTGAAACTTGATTTCTTTACTAAATCCAGCATAAGTTGAGATGTTTAATTTATGAGTCGAATAATTTGGCTTAGGCTATGCGCTATTGAATGTTGATATAATACTAGGTGAATGTAAATATCGCTGCTGAAATTTCGATTAAACCATGCATGCTCAATATATTTACACTTAGCTAAGAACTAATGGAATGGCAGAAGCATTTGAATCAAAATATTGAGTTGATGATAAGGCAATATGTGGTTGCACCTTAGAATTTTCTGTTGCAGGAACGCTAGTTATACATTTGCTTTTAAGGATATGCACAGAACACATAAATGCACTAAATAATAAATACTATATTAATTCACACATTCTGAAGACTGTGATACAAATTATTACCACACATAAAATCTTCACAGCTTGTAAAAATCAAGAACACGAGTACTGTCCATCGGCAAGGTGATGAATTTATTCATATATTCACCAAACACCACTTCTTTGTACACTGTTGGATTCTCTTTAGATATCAACTCCTTCACCGGGCTATATTTCTTGTCAGGATTCATCGGTCCGGAGAAGAAACAGGCCACTGAGATTCTTGGCCCGGCTCGATTCGCTTCCGCCCTATGCACGATGCTTTTAAATTTCCCATTTGATACGAGCTGGACAAAATTTTATATAAAAGACAGTCAGAAAATGTTGTTTACACAAGTAAAAACTGTGTAGAAAGAATCAGCCAAACAGGTACTTGAAGAAGATCCCCAATATTTATCACGAGGGCTCCAGGCGTGGGCTGAATGTCGACCCACTGGCCCTGGTACAGAGCCTGGAGGCCACTGATCTGATTTTGCAAGAGGATTGTGAGGAATCCTGCATCCGAATGCTTTGTCGTCCCGATTGCTAGCTCTGGCTCAGGGCACGCTGGATAGTAGTGGCAATGGAGACGGTGCCCTGCCACACATTCCATGTTTTTCAGGTGACTTGTTTTAAGCCCAAGAGCTTCGGACAGTAACCCCATGAGAGTGTCTCCGAGGAATCCCATGTGTTTCGAGTATTCCAGGGCAGAATCCCTGTTTTATTGGGACAAAAACATGAATTCATAGCAGTGTTAGAATATGTAAGGTGGAATTATGCATGTATTGATGAAACATAATCTTCGAACCTGCAGGGAGGGGGCAATTTATCGCGAAGGATGTCATCATCCCTACCCGAGAACGAAAGAGTCAATGTATCCCTCCAGCTTGCAGTTTTTGAAGTGAACAGATCATAACTACTGGCAAATCTAATGCCCTTAGTTGGATCCCTAGAATAGTACTCTTTCTTTATCTCTGCCTCCTGCTCGTGGAATCCACGGACACCATCAATCATCCCATCGAGGATGCTTTGAGGAACGCCATGATTCATCACCTGGAAAAATCCCCATGTTTCTGATGCAATTCTTACTTCCTCAACTATATGACTTCGCCTATCGGCATCCTGGAGACCATCTAGGTCGACCACAGGAATTTGAATCTCAGACTTTTTGTGACTCCGGTGGTCTTCGGATAGTTCTTCCTGTGGCCTGACAAAGATCCTAGGAAGTTTCAGGATGCCTGAATCGGACACACCCTTGACTCCAGCCTGTGTTTCATCGAATTCTAGGAGGAGTTCCATCCTGTCTGGGATCTGATCTTCCATCGTATGTTTGACTGGTAAAGTTTATGACTATCTTGTGGTCTGTATTTGGACATGGGAAGGGGAAGTGAAGACATTTTTTATTCTTATGGTTGTTTAATTTGTAGGCCATTTCCAACTCATCAAAGAACTGACCCTGATTTTTCACGTGTCTAAAATTTATGGATGAAGAAACAAAGGATGAGTGGAATAGAGTGGGGCGAGGTAATAATAAATCATTATTGTCTTCTAATAATTGATAAGAAGTCAAATAATCGAGTCATCCGTGACATAAGACTTGTCACTTGTATTCTTCCCTCCTAAAAGATGTCTTCAAGCGAGAAAAAAGGTGAATTAAGAAAACTTTCGTAAGCAATGATATTATTATTATTTTTTTTAAAGAGAAATCGATTTCTAATCAACATTCACTATAATTTTTTTGTCCGCTTTTATGATGGATATCGAACCTTTTTGCTAATATATATAAAAAATTAATTAATTTAAAAATAATAAATAATATTGTTTTAGTATTTTTTTTTTTTAAACATTGACACTTAATGTGTGGCTAATGTGTGTGGGAGTCTAAACCACATAAATTATAAAGGGGATAAAGAGAATGGATAGGAGGGGTGAGAATCTAAGCTACAACCACAAAGTTGGAAGTGGGGAACATGATCACTAGACGAAATCTCCATTCCCAGTATACTTTTGAAAAATATTTTCTAATAAAATGTGATTTTTATTATTGTTGGCGCAAACCGATAGGAGAAATAAATTTTAAAAATTTATACTAAGCATAATATGTGTAAACCAATTTCTTTTTTTTTGCGGAACAGCCTATACAGGCTAGAGAAGTGGTGGGGGCCCATGCCACACAATTACAAAGGGGAAAAGGGGAGGGATAGGGACCGGGTGGGAATCGAACCCTCAACCTAAAGGTTGAGAGTCAGGGGTTTAACCACTTGGGCTAAGTCCCAATCCCAAAACCAATTTCATTCACAATCCATCCAAAATAAGAAATTCTAAATTCTTATTTTAAGTAACTATAAATAGAAAAACCAAACATACATAGCATTTGCTGTACCTCTAGAGTAATCAATGGTTCTGGGCGGATTCATGTTTATTTAAAGGAGACGCGGAACACCATTTAAATTAATTTTCAAGCTAAAATTTTTAAATATTCGGCTTAATATAACTACAAAAATTTCGCCGGGAGGCGAGGACACGTTTTCCTGGCCTACAGCGTGAGGCGAGGACATAGGCGAGGAAAACGTGTCCTCGCCTAAAGCATCGTCGGGTTCCCATGTTAGTCGACAATGTTCTCGCCTGGAGGCGAGGACTTTAGCGAGGAATTGGGCGAGGAAAACGGTGAGGAATTGAGCAAGGAAGGGGGCGAGGAAGGGGGCGAGGAAACAAGCGAGGAAGGGGGCGAGGAAAACACAGTGTATATTTTTTAAGCACTAGGCGACGACAGGGATTTGTCGCCCATGTCCTCGCCTCCCAACATTTTTTTATTAAAAAAAAATCTATTTTCCTGATACCAAATATTCAATTTGCTGAATTCAAATCAAATGCAATGTCCCATATCACTCAAGATAAAAACAACTACAATCAAGATAAAACATAGTTCGCTGAAATCTGCAATTTCAATTCACTCATTACAAAATATATTCAACTACAATCAAACCCGAAAACCTTCTTGAGATTGAGATTGAATGCAGCAGCGCTTCAATAGCCCAATGATTCCCTATATCAACAACTAAAGGACTCCACTAATATATAATAATATGTACTACAACCTCCGTCTCAATAGAATTGTTACGTTTGACTTACTATTCATTGTTTAACGTTGACTCGAATTTTTATCATAGTAATGCACGGAAAAATATAGTCAAGTGAGATCTTATTAGATTCGTATAATCTTGTAGTTTTAGAATATCAACATTATATAATTTTCCATTGAACAAAATTTAAATTATTAACCGTTAAAAATGTGTCTCGACATACGTGCTGAAGGGCAATGTAACAATTATACTGCGACAGAGGAAGTATATTACAGTGACTAATAATAACTCATATTCATTCAATATAAAACATAGTTCAAAAGCGAAAACCTTCCTGAGATGGCAATGAGATGACAATACTGAACTAGTATTTACAAACATTTAACTTATGAATGCAGGCCCTACTTATTTTGACAACTGTAGAATTGATTCAACCGCAAAGACCTTTATCTGAAGAACTCGAAACCACCACGTTCTTCCTGACATCAACACCTGCATGCATCACCAAACATGTATAAGAAAATATATGAAAACACCATATGCACTGAGGTAAGGAAGTTGTGAACATGCTTAATACTAGATAATAGTGAAGGCCAGAAGCACAAGACGGGAAACATGGCATTCAAATATCAGTAGCCAAGACAACATAGTAATCCTAGATGACATTAGGGCTAGAAAAGGTATCAGTAAACACGTTTGCTACACTAACATTGGCATTACTCCAGCAAACTATATATCTAAAAAAAAACTCAGAAACAAGTGTGCTCAAAATGAACACAGTAAATGTAGATAAGTATCTTAAGTAAATAAGGGACATAAACTAATAAATTCTCAACCCTAGTAATGAGATAACCCGGCCCCAGCTCATTTAACTCAAAAGTAACTATGATTCAAGAAAATCCATGACAAGGAAATATCTATTGAGTTAAAATATGTTGATAAATTACCTTAGTCCTTTAGCTCTTCATTCATGTCAGCAAGCATAATTTGGGCAAAGAATACCTGTTATAAGTAATGAAAAAGAATTTATATGGTTAGATATTTATTCGAGCACATGGGAATAAAGGGGAAAAAATCACCAATCCGTAGCTAGTAGCTTCAGTTCGAACTTCAATGGCTGAAGACATACCAGTTTACTCTAGGCCCTGTAAAACATCCCTGCATGAGTAGGAGTACTAATGAGTGTGCAACACTATGCTCCTTATTAGACTAATAAGAAACAATTCAACAGTCAACATGAATGAAGTGCAATTTTCCATTTTACTCAAGATAAAACAACTACAATCAAGATAAAACATAATAGTTCTGTAAAGAAATCTACAATTCCTATTCAGTACTCAAAGATAAAACGTTGTTCATATATATGCAAGTACTATAAAGTTATATTCAACTACAATCAAAGCCAAAAACTTTCTTGAGATGGTGATCGAATGCAACAACGCTTTAATAGCCCAATGATTCCATATATGAACAACGAAAAGACTCCACTAATCAAAAGGGTGCAACATATGACCTCTTAGGAGTAGTATCCGAGTGTTCTAGCCCCAATAAGTATTGCTCCCAATCACCATAAACATTTGTTCTCTTCTCTGAAAGAGGAAAATATTTTATCAACCTTAAATTAGGATTTCAGAAAATATGGTACTATTTCAAGAAACGGCATGATAAACAAGCTAACCAGGTAAAAAGGAAACAATTATTGTCATATCATACAATGGCTTATTATAGTCCAGAAATATATTATCAACCATGGCTTCTTTCTTAATTCCCATATATTGACCTATTAAAATGAGAGCATTGTATTCCCATCAACATATTCAACAAGTCAGAACCAACTTCCCAATTGAATGAGAAGTGATAACCATGAATACTACTCCCTCCGTCCCATTTAACTTGTCTTGTTTGACTTCTGCACACAATCCAATGCACTTTTTCAACTGTTAACATCTCAAAATATTTACAACAAAAAACAATGAAAACTATATATTCTAAAACTACATGGTTTTACGATTCAAATAAGATCCAACTCGACTATTTTTTTCAAATACATACTTGCTATAAGATTAAGTCAAAGTTAAATAATAAACAGTGCCAAAAAGTCAAACAAGACAAGTAAGGTGGGACGGAGGGAGTATAAAGCAGTCAAAAGTCTACAAATAAGTTAAATAAATATATTTGATTTTTCCCTATTTAAGCAGGGGAAAATAAGAGGTAACATAATACTGTACAAGTCACCAATCGGGATACAACATTCTTTCCACGATCATCGCCTTTATCAACTACTGCTTTAAGTGCAGAAGGAAGGACCTTCCAGAACTCGCTGCCAAATTCATTTCCTTTACGCAGTATGTCATTCGCGAGGTAGAGAAGAAAGAGGCACTTGCTGTGCCGTCTGTCTCTGAGTTGTGACAACAACTGCTTGTCCCATGTTGTGAACTGACAACAAGTTCAGCTTTAGTGCGGTGGAAAATACACCAGTGCGATGCGACAAAGCTATATCCAAAGTTAAGGACAAATAATGTATCCAAAAAGTATTTGCAAAAAACAGAAATTCTAACAGTGTCGGCTACCATATCCCTACAAGCAGGAACTCTAACAGTAACTATATAAACATGTCCGCAAGTTCTTAAAATAACAATCTGGCACAACTAATAAAGATATGAATAAAAGAAGCCATAACATATATATACATATATATCGTATACTATATCATAAATTAAAATTCGCAAATCACTGTGACTACACTCTTCAGTACTCTAAATCGATAAATTGAAGGAAATGAGATATACCAGATTGACAATAGTACAATTGAGATCATTTATTAACTTGGGAAAAAACATCCTAAAGCAGCATTACAAAGCACGTACACCACAGAGGTTCCATGATTCGATCAAACTATTCTAGCAACTAACCTTTTCCTGGGTAACTATACAATAATGGCTTGGATGTACATCAGTAACAACTATTGGGTGCACTTTTTTCAGCTACAAACTCCCCATCGGAATTCACCACCAAGTGATGATGGGCTAGGACATTATAGCTACTATATACTATTTCATTCTGGTAATGCAACTAGTTCCATGTTTAGTACAACATAATTTTCAGTCATGATGATTTTGGCATATAAAAGCTCATTTTCAACCAAGACCAGAAAAGGAAACATACAATTAAGAGGGAAATGACCAGTTGGGAATTAATTAGAACAAAATCCTCAATCATCTGTTGAAGGGCTGGGCTCTTTAATTTGCTCTTTTTGTGAAACATGCATTCATTATTGTTGACTGGCGCTTATTATTCATATTATATTGTGTGCTAATTTCATGCTGCCGAAAGCGGAAGGCCCATCATTATAATATTTCCTTAATCATAATATTACAAACACCATAATAATAGCATATAGCATATATATATATATATATATATATATATATATGCATGCATCGTCCTAAACCTCATCAACACCTGTGTAAAGTTGCTTGATAATCTGTGCTTCCTACTAGGGGTATCGAACATGTACACACAGGATAGGATTGAGTAATTTGAGGTAAATGATTCGTTTATTCATTATAGTATTATTATTATTATTATTATAAATGAGTACACTAATTCTCTTTTATACTCTGTTGACCCAATTGCTATTATCATCTACTACATAGTACTCCCTCCGTCAAGCTAACCTGTCTGGTTTGACTTTTTGGCACTGTTCATTGTTTAACTTTGACTCAATATTATTACAAGTATATATTTGAGGAAAAATAGCCGAGTTCGGTCTTGTTAGAATCGTATAATCATATAGTTTTATAATATATATTTTACATAATTTTTTATTGTATATATTTTGAGATATTAACAGTTGAAAAAGTGCATTGGATTGTGTGCAAAAATCAAACAAGACATGTTAAATGGGACAGAGGGAGTAGTATTTTGAGATGGGGGAATGAAACAGGCACTTCAACTAGGAGTATAGTGGAGTACTCATCCATATGAGAAGCGGGTCAGTTATGAATTCATATGCACTAGAAGCTCGAAAGGTGATCTCACTAGGCCATGGACTTTTTATATTGTTCCATTACAAGCCCAATACTGTCTCAATAATGGGTTTTCATTAATATGGCATTTGTAGACAACTAGGCATGGGAAATTGGGATAAAAGAAGGGTCTGCTTGTTTAAGTCAATCTAGGAATTAGACAAGTTATCTGTAAAAATATTTTGTGAAAATCAGAAACAATTAGACAAGTTATCTGTAAAAATAATCCTAATGTGCAGCTGTAAAAACATTAGGAATACAATGAATAGATAAGTTAGGTATCTGCTAAGAGCATGGAAGCTTTTGAGAATAAGAAAAGAAAAGAAAATAGACAGCATTAACACCAGACCTCAGAATAAAGTAAAGCACCAAGGTCAAAGATCGAATATACCCACAGACTCTTTAAAAAGGCCAGACATAAATCAAATTCAACAGTAAGTTTAACCTTCATGTATTACATAGTTAAATATAAAGAAGCTAGAAGTTCAAGAATATGCACTTTGATGATAAATTTCAGGTCTCATTACAGCAGAAGATTGGTGAGAAGAAGATGATTCTATGGGGAAGAAGTATTCAAGCACGTGAGTCAAAAATGCTAATTTAACATGCATTCAAAAATTTGAATAAAAAAATAGGCAAAGGGCCAAGTGCGTGACCATTGCCCATCACTTATTCAGCCATAAAAAAAAAAAATCATGACTAGCAGCACAATTTAACAAGTTAATACATCTAAAAAGGGAAACCAACATTCATGAAATATATAAGATTGAGCAACTTTCAAAGTAAAGTAAGTTGAGACACACTGAGTAACTGACATCAACCAAAAAGGTGACTCTGGCACAACAGACATGGAACATAGTAAAATCAAAATGAGACTCACGTTTGTAGGGTCCCGAAAGAATAGACGACCACTTTCTTCAAGTCAGCAGGGTATCCCCACTTCTGCGGCTCACTTACCTGCCAAAACAGGAGAATAATTTTCTACCATCAAGCCTACAGAAAACATATTCACTTTGAAAAGCTTATAGAAGAACAAAAAAAAAAATAGAATAGAACAATCAAAGAAAAAAACTGATTTGACAGTTTATGGAAAAAATGATTTTTTTAGTCCTTTTTCTTTCCAAAATATCCAAATCAGTCCGTTACTAATTTTTTGCCCCATATAGTTCTCTACGTTTGCTAATTTTTTTCAATTCGGTCCTAATTATGTAATTAGCATGAGGTTGCTGATATGGCCCAAATATATCACATTTTACATACACCGTGGCAAATCCGGAGTCCCAACACATAACACACTATTTTAATAAATGTTTGAAGGTTGTCATAACACACCACTACTCTAAAAAATGACTCTAGCGGGTCAAATGAATCATTTTTCACTGGGATGATGGACATAGTTTCTACTTGGTTCGCATTGAGCCCTTCCTTATTGAGGTTACCCAACCCATAAAAAAACACCAACAATTCATTTGCACGCATTATATATCATAATTGGTCTTCATTTTCTTGAGAAACACCAAAAATCACCGAGACCGAAAAGAAAATGCACTGCGGTAGCTGTTGACCAGAACTCCTATGTTATTGTTGTGAATGGTTGTTGTTTCTTTATGGTTGTGTAAGCCCAATGAGGGCTCAATGAGAACCTGCATGTAGAAACTAATCAACTATGTTCATCATCCCAGTAAAGAAGGGTTCAATTGACCCACTAGAGCCTAGAGGTATTTATTAGAGTAGTGATATGTTATGGATGACTTCAAATATTTATTTCAAACATTTATTAATTTGGTGTGTTATGTGTGGAGACTCGAGATTGGCCACGGTGGATGTAAAATGGGATTTACTTCGGCCATGTCAACAACCTTAAGCTAATTACGTAATTAGGACCAAATTGGAAAAAATTAGCAAACGCAGGGGACTATATGGGACTAAAAATTACTAACGGACCGATTTGGATATTTTGAAAAGAAAAAAGGATTAATAATCCTTTTTTCCTGACAGTTTATACTCCAATTTGCCAAATCCGAAAATAAAAGAAACGCAAGCTTCCAGCCAAACCCCAACCAAAATATCCATGGCAGATTGGCATTAAAAAAATTCAGTACAGGGTCCACACCACCTTAAAGATAGTATAGAAGTAAAAAATAATAATCCAGCTATTAGATAGAAACTTCCCTCAATCATAAAAGAGTGGCTGTGATCTTTTTTCGTTCTTTAATTTTCCCCAAGAAAGGTGAACAAAAACTCAATCAAAACAATGATGGAAGTTTCTCTTGTAAACCAATAAAGCAAACTCTAATCCTGAATCACACATTTAATTTAAGCAACTATCAGTGGACTTTCCAAACTATAGGGCAGATCTAGAAATTCAAAAGCAAACTTCATCTCGCACAGCTATCAGATGACCAATTAAGTTGTGGAAAACACAAATTCGTTTTAGCAAACTCTCATTTATATAATCCAGTTTCAAGACAATCAAAGTACAGACGTCACAACTATATATTAAATCAGCTTATCATTTATTCATCGCCCAACTATCACAGAAAAAGGAACACAAATAATAAGAAAACTATAAAAACAGTATAATTAATTAAATATTAGATTAATTAGATTTATAGCTAATTAAATCAGACCCTCATCTCTGATATATTCTTGGACAGCTAAGGCATCCAAATATTGTCAACGTAATATGGTATTGTTGTGAAGATGAAGAGAGGGTTCTTGTCTATGAGTTCTAGCATAAGAAAATTATCCTTCCAAGAAAAGTGGATTAAACCGTACCTAATGCAAGAGGCCCTGGTTAAATTTCATGTTTCATGACTCCAATAAGCCTTATAGAGACAGTACACTTTGCAAATCAATCGATATGAAGTGAAGTATCGTAACATTGATGACTAAAATTGAAGCAAATTGATAAGAAAGAGCATATTTCCTGAAAACTGACAAAGCCCCGTCGTTGAAAAATCATTGGCCATGTCGTTCACTAAGACAGAAATTCAAATGCCCATAGAAACCTAACACCGAACAACCGAAATCATAAATATTGCCCCAAAAGCAGTTATTAATCGTTCAATGAACCAAAGGAGGCAACAATAGTACTGTTGAACCAAATAACATCAATGCAATCTCCAATGACACCTCACAATACTATTTTTGAACCAAATAACCAACAATAAACAAATACCATGAGTAATCGAACGAATACCGAACGGCATGGTGCACGGGACAAACATTGCACAGATTAAGAGTGTCGAACGCTTACCTCGTGGCGACAATGTGGAGGCCCGACTAAGCCGGTCTTGGCCGTCCGTCGCTGGTGGTGGTGGTCGCCGGTGGTCAAGGATGCGCGCTTGGCTTGTTTTCGCTAAGATTATCTTTAACCATAACCATCCCAACCACCAACCATCCAACCATCTCATTATTTAATTAATTTCTCTCTCCTCCAACTCATCAATATTCATCCCAATCCAACCACCTCAATTTTACATACTTTATAAATAACCATCCAACCATCCAACCACAATATTATATATATAATTATTTTAATTGATAAAATTTTAAATTATATTGAAATAAAAAATTAATGTATCAAAAATCTAAAATATTTATCTTATTTTAAAGAATAAAATTATAAAATATTAATCTATTTTTTTATTTATTTTTATTTTATAAAAATTTAAAATGGATTAAATATATCAAAATTGATATATTGTGTACACTACAAGAAAATACGCGATTACCGACCCCGGTAATGGGGTTTTACGGGTCGTCTTCGCCTTTACCGACCCCAAACGTTCTGGTAGGTAAACTGGCGCCGACCAAGGAAGCTTCGGGTCGGCGGTTTTACCGACCCTTTTACCGACCCCACGTGGGTCGGTAACTTTCCCGACCCCATTCGGGGTCGATAATCAAGGGGCGTGGACCTTGTGGTCCAGAAATTACCGACCCCAAATTGGGGTCGGTAAATCTCTTATATGAAATAAAATGTGCTCAGAAGAACTCGAACCCACCACCTCAATATGCATAGCCACAACTTTAACCAGCTGGGCTAACTCTTCAGTCCACCAATTATATTCCGCCATGTGTCATATATATATTAAAGCCTTCCCAAATATATTTTGAGATATGTTGAAGGGGGGGCTCGAACCCTGGTCAGTAGGTCTCTCGCGCGCGCGTATGCCATCCAGACACCCTGCATTTCATGTCATCATATATATAACTTTATATATAACATATATAATTACATATATAAAGCTGTAAACGAGCCGAACCGAACCGAGCTTTAAATGTTTGAGCTCAGTTTGTTAAGCTTAACGAACGAACACGAACCGAGCCAAAAATCTTAACGAGCCAATTTTTATGTTTGAGCTCTGTTCGTTTAACCTTACGAATTAGCTAATAACGAACGAACACGAGCCTAGTCGAGCTCAGTTAACGAACCATTTATTTTATTAATAAATTTATTTGTTTTAAAATTAAATTAGGTGTGAAAATGTAATGTATATTGTAATATAATTTATGAGAGAAATATGAAATTAATAAAAATGAAAAATGAAAAGAACTAGATAAAATTTTTATTTTTTTATAATATATATTCCATTAAAAAAGAATTCCGAACTGTTCGTGAACTTAACGAACGAACACACAAATCAAATTATGTGTTTGAGTTCGGTTCGTTTAACTTACCGAACGAGCTGTTAACGAACGAACACGTGTCGAAACAAGCTGAGCTCACGAACTGTTTGTTCTATTTACAGCTCTATACATATATAAATAAAAATATGTAAATTAATAAATTGAAATATAAAATAAAAACTCAAATTATATTAATTAAATAATAAATAATTAATTAAATAAAACATAAAAGAAAATTAATTAAATTAAAAATTAAAATTCATGAATTAAATAAAATACTAAAATCATTCAAAAATTAAATATATATAAATAATAACATAAATTTATTTTTAATAAAATACTATGAAGTCAAAATTAAAAATAAAATTCATTAAATAAGTTATGAAATTCAGTAATTAAATTAGTTATTAACAAATTAATAAATAAATAAATTATAAATTAAATAATTAATTAAATGATTCAAATAAATAAATAATTAAATTATAAAAATAATAAAAAAATATTTAATAAAAGTATTAAATAAATAAAAAAATTGAAAAAAAAATAAAAATTTAAAAAAATTGAAAAAAAACTACCGACCCCAATTGGGGTCGGTAATGGGGTCGTTAACGCCATAAAAATAAAAATAAAATTGGGAAAAAACTACCGACCCCAATTGGGGTCGGTAATGGGGTCAGTAATACCATAAAAATTTTTAAAAAAAAATGAAAAAAAAACTACAGATCCCAATTGGGGTCGGTAACGCCGACCACATTTATTGTGGTCGGTGTTTTGGTTGTCGAATGCACTGTGTCCCAATAACGGCTAAATATTACCGACTCCATTTTGGGGTCGGTAATGGGGTCGGTAAATCCGACCCGGACTATGGTGATCGGGAATTGGGGTCAGTAATTGGGTTTTTTCTTGTAGTGATATTTAATAAAAATATAGCAATAGTGGTCTCTATTTGTAGAGAATGAAAAACTATAAAATTTTTAGTATATTTTTTATTTATATTTATTTGTTTATATAAAAGATATAATTATTTTATTATGTAAAATTAAAAGAATCACTTGACCAATGGGATTGAGACAAGTGTCTCGATCCCATTGACCAAAATTAAAGAGACCTAGTGGTCTCATGGTTGGGAGTGGTCGACCACTCCAATGCAACCACCATCATTTTTTTTATTAATGCTTACGTGGCGGAGACCGGTCGGAAACCGGATCATGGATAAACATAGTCTAAAGAGTCGCCAGTGGTCAAAGCTGCATAGCGGGGGGTTGTGAATTAAGAAGTTGGTGGGGCTAGGGTTAAATTAAAAGGGAGGCGACGCACACAACGCTCTCGCCCTCACGCTCGCTCCCGGAAAGCGACAATAATGGTTTTTCCTCGCCCTAATCGTCTCTCCCAGGCGAGAAATCCCTTTATCGCCTTATCCCTCGCTGCTCCAGAAGGAAATTTTGAAACTGGGCGACGATTTCTACTTTCCTTGCCCTATTCATCGCCTTTGTCTCGCCCTCCTTGTCGCCTCCGAGCGAGGAAAAAAACAGTTCTCGCCCCAATTAGTCGCCTCTAGCTGATTTTCTTGTAGTACATACACCCATTGTTTTATATATTTGTCGAAATGCAATACACCCATTGTTTTAAATATCGGTCGAAATTTAGTGTTTCCGAACATCTCGAAGCGAAATTTCATCTACAACAATTTTTTACAAAATTTCCATCGAAATTTCGTTCGAAACTCGATCTTTCCCGAAATTTGACCGAAATTTCGCGAAATTTTATTTTTTTAATTTTTTTTCCTAAATTTTAAAAATATATTTTCTAAAAAAAATTAAAAACAATTAAAATTTATGTTTCAACACATATTGATTGAGTCGTCCAATTAACTTGCTTTTATTAATTTTAAATCAAAATCTTCTCAATCAAGTTGGTGCATGATATCAGCAATATTATCAGCATAGTATATCATTGAAAGAGTATTCTTAACATATTACTAATTTATATATCAACAAAGATGAGAAAATTTGGAATATCTTTATTTTCATCCTCTCATAAACTCGATGTGGTTTTCTAAAAAAAATTACCAATATCTCCGAAATTTTCCCAAAATTTTCAAATATCTTCAAAATTTTCGTAAATTTATATGTCCGATATCGACACCGATACCAATATTTAATAAATTGAATACACCCACTTTAAGTTTTAGTGTGACCCCATTATTCCTAATTTTTCCTCAACAGATATGGTATGTTGCAGACATGCGGACGGTGCGGACGTGCGGACAACGTCGCTGAGAAGTATCATATCAAGTTGATGAATTGTGTGGGTCTTGTCGCTGAATTACATAGGACCATGTCGCTGGCATAGAACTATATCGCTAAAATGTATAAAATTGTGTTGCTGAAATGAATACAATAATGTCGATGAATTGCATATCACATGTCGCTGAATTTGTATAGGTCATGTCGCTGAATTATATATGATCAATCGCTCAGATGCGTTTAAAATCGCAATGAACTTCAAACGGCTCTAACTTCAAAACATCGCTGTGATGAACATAATAATGTCGCTGAATTGCATAGGCCGCGTCGCTGAAATGCATTGACTTCATCGCTGAATTGTGTATGTCATGTCGCTGAATTGTATATCCTATTTAAATTACGAAACTAACCCTACAAATGATCTCAACCGTTGGATGATAACATTGATCAACGGCTGCGGACGGACGTCCGCACGGAATGGCATCCGCACCCTAACCATACCTTTCCTCAATTGTCACCCATGCACCTACCAAAAGTTTTGCAGTAGAGTGGGAGATACGGGATACCAAGCAACATTGTAGTGATCAATTGCAATGTTAGAGAAAAAATCGCAAAGAGAAGAATAGAAGGCAGGCGAGAGTTGGAGAAGGATCTAGTATTATTGTGCTTTATTTTTAAATGTATTGGGCCTCCTTTTTATTATTATTATTATTTTTTTAGAACAACCTATACAAATTAGGAAAAGGATGGTGAAAGTCAATGCCACACAAATTACATAGGGACAAAGAGAGGGGGATAGGGGTCCGAATGGGGAATTAAGTCCCTAACCTACTTTCCGCTAGGATGTTCGCTGGGTAGATCGGCGGCTAGTGAGGTGGACTGGCGGGCTAGTTGGGTAGATCGGCAGACCATTGTGTAAACATATTTTTTTTTTCACTCCCTTTGTCCCATTTGAAATGTCACACTTTTATTTCTACACACAATCCAATGAACTTTTTAAATTATTAATATCTCAAAATATATACAAGGAAAAATTATGTAAAATGTATATTCTGAAACTATACGATTAGACGAATTTAACAAGATCAAACTTCACTATTTTTTTCAAATATATACTTACAATAATATCGAGTCAAAGTTGAATAATAAACAGTGTCAAAAAGTCAAACGGGACATTTGAGTTGGACGGAGAGAGTATTATATAAGATCTCCGTTGGGTGGACCAGCGAGACAATGTGTAAAATTATTTTACTTCTTAAAATTTTTCATTTTTTAAAGTGTTCGCTGTGTATCCAATGAAGTTATTACTACTCCCTCCGTCTAATTACAAATGTCCTACTTACTATTTTTTGATGTCTCATTACAAATGTCTTCTTTCTATAAATAGAAATAATTTCCCCCTCCAACAACTATGTGGACTCCATCATATACTCACAAATCAACTCTACCTTAATTCTCGTACCCAACAGTAACAAGACACTTGAGGGAGAAAGTATTATTTTTCAAGGTGTCCTTTGGGATTTGCCACCAAGGGTTTTTAGGGTTTTCTGTTATTTTGGATAGAAAAAACGTACTTTTTTTTTTTTTTTTAATCTCTAACATAACACTGATCACTTCACGCATAAAATAAAGAGTAATCTCCATTTGCAACAACATGAATATAACGCAACCGACGCTGTATTGTGTCAATCTTATCCAAAAAAAAAAAAAAAACATGAATATAACGCAAGTTAAACACGTGGCGCTCAAATACACGTATTGGAATATTTCAATCATGATAAAATTTTAGAATATTTTCACATGTTTTTCTTAGAAAAGGAAAAATGTAATTCACACTCCGTATAAACATCAAGTCAAAACCGAGTCCAAATTGAATTAAACAGGCACGTGGAAAATAAGGACACAGTCTCTTGTCCACAAATATTCTTCCCAAAACCAAAAAAGAAAAAACAAAAAACAAAAAACCCGTGAAGTGAAGTGGCCGACCACAACAATAAATATGGAGTATTTGTCTTCTCCACCGAACCAGAAGCCTTTCGAAAAAGGAAACGAACCCCAAGATTAACATCGAACCAGTTTTCAGCCGCCATGGAAGAATCTCCCATCCCCGACAGGGCGGAACTCCTCCACGCTTTCGACGCCACAAAAGCTGGAGTGAAAGGCCTGTCGGATTCGGGCATCCTAAAACTGCCCCCAATCTTTGTCAGGCCGCCGGAGGAACTCTCCAAGGAGGAGTTGTTGACCTACAAAAGGTCTCGAATTCAGGTCCCTGTGATCGACCTGGGCGGCTTCCACGACACGGAGAGGCGGAAACAGATAGTTGAGGAAGTAAGAAGCGCGTCGGAAACGTGGGGATTTTTCCAGGCGGTGAATCACGGGATCCCTGAAAGAGTGGTGGATGGGATGATCCAAGGGATTCGGGCATTCCACGAGGAGCAGGACGACCTGGAGGAGAAGAAGAAGAAGTATTATACTCGGGATCGCGCCAACAATGTGAGATTCCACAGCAGCTACGATCTGTTCACAGCCAAAACCGCGAGCTGGAGGGACACGCTCAGTATCTCGTTTTCCGGTAATGGAATCGACCGCAATGAATTGCCTCCTCCTTGCAGGTTCCACTTGCTTTCTCTGTCATGGAATTTAGTACTAGTATTTATGATTTCCATTAAAATTAGCATACATTGTTTACTACTTTATACGTATTATTGCTTGGGATGAATTACTTCAACTACATACTCCTTCCGTTGCATAATACTAGTCTTTTGGAGTTGGAAAAATATTCCACATGAATAGTTGAGAGTTATGTTATATTTTTAATGTATTGTCATTTACTTTACATAAATAAATGCAAGTATTTCTTAATACTTATTAGCGTAAAAAATAGAAATTTATGAGTTAATTAATGCATATCTTGCTTGGTTATTATTGAAATTAAGCTGAAAAAAAAATAGTAAACAATTTAAACGGAACGGAGGTAGTACAATACAGTAATAATAGGTGTTGCACTTATGGATGGCTTAATCATTCACCGACCCTTTTAAAATAAGTGCTAGCTCCACGTTGATTTTCAATAAAATGTTTGTTGTGTCATGTGATATAATTATATGACAGGGAATCAACAATGGAATATTCAAAACACATGTCTATTCTTGGAAATGTCCTCCTAGGGTTGTTGTCCGAAGGGCTTGGGCTCGAAACAAATAGTCTAGAAAACCTAAAATGCTCAAACGGACACCGCTTCCACTGCCACTATTATCCACCGTGCCCCGAGCCCCACCTGGCTATTGGCCTCTCCAAACATTCGGACGCCGGCTTCCTCACCATCGTTCTACAAAATCAGATTACCAGTAGCCTCCAGGTCCTGCACCAGGGCCAATGGGTCGACATTGACCCCACTCCTGGAGGCCTTGTAATAAACATCGGGGATCTTCTCCAGGTAATTAATGAGCTCTACTCGGTTTTTTTGCAAAGGCCAATCCATTGATCATATTATGCTTAATTAGATAGATTCTTTTTTAATACTTCATAGTTGGTATCGAATGGGAAATTCAAGAGTGTGGAACATAGAGCGATAGCGAATCTGGCCGGGCCAAGAATTTCAGTAGCATGCTTCTTCTCGGGGCCTGTGGATGATCCGGACAGGATATATGGTCCCATACAAGAGCTTATATCGGAAGGGAATCCACCACTGTATAAAGAGGTGGTGCTTGGTGAATACTTCAAGAAATTTCTGACCACTGGCCTAGATGACTATCGTGCTCTTGATTATTACAAGCTGTGATCATGACT